>VXAL01019902.1:9915-25671 GCA_013399475.1 Chauna torquata
GAGAAGGTGTTTTTAGTTTGCTTTTAGTTTCTGACTGCTCGTCTGTTAGTAATTAGCAATATATTAATCTCTGTACGTTGTGTCTATTTTGCCTGTGATAGTAATTGGTGAGTGATCTCACTATCCTTATCTCAACCCTTGAACCCTTTTCCATCAGATTTTCTCCCCCCTCTTTCTATGAGGAGTGGGAGTGTGAGAGCAGTGTGGTGGTCCACCAGGGTGAAACCACAATAATTAAGCAATTGAAAATAGGCAACTATTTACAATGTTTAAATGCAAAGGTTTTGTGATCTTCCTTTGGTACATCTTAAAATCAATTAAGTTATAGAGGGCAAAAAGCCAATTAAGTAATGGAAGGAAATAGTAGTCTCCTGCTAGAGACTACATTTGGAACTGAGAAAAAAAAAAATCTCTATATATTTTTCTTTTGTGGTGGTACCTTTATACTGTGATTAACTGGGCTGTTAATTTCTGCAAAACCATTTGTGGACTTTCTTCCAAGTAACATAGGTTCCTACACTCTACAGAAGCTCTGGCACACTGGAGCAAATGCAAAGAGGTCAAAACAAAATGGTCTGTCCCAAGTCTTTAAACTGAGGGCAAACCATCTTTATACTCTGATCTCCCTCTAATTCTGATGAACTAAAATTTGACTACCTGCCAGTGCAAGATCTCTATTACTTGGGAGAAATTCAGTGATTTTTTTTTTAATTGTTTAAGAAGAATTCAGGAAAACACAAAACATGCTTCCTCTGAACATCTCACAAGTCAAAGGTTTTGGGTAGAGGACACCTAGTTTTCTAATGTCAACACACATTTTAATTCCATCTTCAAAACAGTTTAATTTTGCCAGCTTTTTATTATAATTTTGTTGTTCAGAGTAACTGAGCCAGTGAAAATTTATTTGTAAAATTAAATTCACTGGCCACAGCTAATTTGATACTCAGTGCACAGATGACTGGGTATCTTATCCTGAGTATTTTTAAAAACCATTTCTGATGCTGTAAGTTATTGTGTAACATTCAGGGGAAATTCCATAATGGTTACTCTGATGTGTGGGGGAAAAAAAAAAATTGTTGAGAACAAAGTTGCTGTTTTATTCAGTCACTTTGCAGTGACTCATTTGATCTATAAGCTGCTGAACAATTAGATTTCCTTTACAGAAGTGTTTTTGTTTTAACTGGATTGAAGAAAAGGGTATGGGCAAGAAAGTTTGTTATTGTTGAGTCCTAGAAACAGCTCAATGTTGCTTATATTAATATAATTAACTATCAAAAAATATGTTAAGATTTCCAAGGAATAACACAGCAATAAGCTGTTTCTACAAAATTTCACAGTGAATTTTCAGACAACTAGTTCTTTTTTCTAACTCCCACATTCAGCCAAAGACCTCAATTTCCAAATGTCTACTGATGCTTCTCGGTGTCAAGGGGTATTATGCAGTACAAGGCTTTTTCTTGTGCAGAAGTTCCAACCACAGTACATGTATAAAGGTCATAATTTTAGCTTGTTGTAGAAATTTATATTTTCCACAGCCTACACAAGCTAACTCTTCCTTCAGGTCTTGGCTAAACAATCCATATTGATCCATATAGAGAGCAGTTGAGTGTTAGTAATTGTTCATTTTCATTTATTAGCTGCCTAGGCTCTAATGAAACTAAATGACAAGGCATTAATTTTCTCCCAGCAATTTCAGACAGTAAGAATAAACTAAAACAACGAACATCTCCATACCTCTAGAGAACCTATTGTTGAACCATTCATGTGGTTCCAGAACACGATTTTGCACTTGGGCCCCGTAAGGGAGATGACTGGGGTAGTTATGTCAGCAGTGTGACCAAATTCTCCATTTGAACTGTCTGCGAACAGATACCAGCCTTCTACAGTATACCTGCTCAGAGAGAAAGAGTTTCTTTATTAAAAGAAAACATTTAATCAAAATTAAGTTCTAGTTGTACTAAAATGGTAATATTTCCTTATACAGACATAGTGCTTTGTAGCTAGGTATCTGGATACCCTTTACTTAATCAGTGTACTGCTAGAATTCCACAAAAAAAAACTTGAAAAAGCATTTCATATTTTTATCTAGACAAAGCAAAATACAGAGCTGAAGTCTGCTTTTACCCACAGTGTCACATAACTAAGGCTGGAGGTCCTTTAAGTTCCCCCCAACACATCCTATTTCATCAGGGAAATCAGAGGCCTACTCAAAGCTGGAGTACACATGGATATCCTCCTAGCTTGAAGTCAAATCCCAAGATACCGGGTGAAACTTCCTGCTGGGAAAGATGAGGCTGCCTTTGCAGTATGCATCAGACTTTGAGTGTACACAGAGAGACAGTTTTAGGGCTTTGGGTAGCGCTTTGGGTAGCTGAGATTTGGTTCCTAGAACACTTACCTTTCAAAGAAAAAGCAGCAGTTGACCAAATATAAGATTCTGTTCTCTTTAGTGGAGATACTGTACACTCAGTGCTTCACAAAACAAAGAACCTTTCCAGCAAGGTCTTACAGACTTGACGATGTGACCTATGTTTTTAAAAGGTCCTTACCTGAAATACCTTTATTAGGTTTTCCTGCCTTTTCATTTTGCCCATTTAGCCAAGTTCTGAGCTACAGCTCCATGAAGTAGCACCATTGCAATTGTGAGAAAGCAGTGACTGTACTCAACAAGCATTGCCAAGAGAAATGTGCGGTGTGCCAAGAGGGTGTTCACAAACTGGAAGCCCTTCCAAACAGGAAGGGTCAGGACTACAATAGTATGGATTCAAGAACATATTTTTATTTCACAAGCCTGTCCTAAGTCCTAGTCACTAGTGGGGTTCCCCAGGGCTCCATTTTAGGGCCATTTCTCTTCAGTGTTTTCATAAATGACTTGGAGGTAGGACTAAAAGGTGTATTGAGTAAGTCTGCAGATGATACTAAATTGGGAGGAGCTGTTGACTCTGTCGAGGGTAGAGAGGCCTTGCAAAGAGATCTTGACAAATTAGAGGGCTGGGAAATCACCAACAATGTGAAGTTTAACAAGAGCAGGTGCCGAGTTCTGTACCTAGGAAGGGGCAACCCTGGCGATACATACAGACTGGAGGATGAGAGGCTGGAGAGCAGCCCCGCAGAAAGGGATCTGGGTGTTCTGGTTGACGGCAAGTTGAACATGAGTCAGCAGCATGCCCTGGCAGCCAGGAGGGCCAGCCATATCCTGGCGTGCATTAAGCATGGCATTGCTAGCCAGTCGAGAGAAGGGATTGTCCCACTCTGCTCTGCGCTGGTGCGGCCTCACCTTGAGTACTGTGTGCAGCTGTGGGAGCCAGAATATAAGAAGGACATGAAACTATTAGAGAGTGTCCAAAGGAGGGCTGCAAAGATGGTGACGGGTCCAGAGGGGAAGGCATATGAGGAGTGGCTGAGGTCACTTGGATCATTCAGCCTAGAGAAGAGCAGACTGAGGGGCAACCTCATGGCAGCCTACAGCTTCCTCATGAGAGGAGTGGAGGGGCAGGCGCTGATCTCTGCTCTCTGGTGACAGCGACAGGACCCGAGGGAACAGCATGAAGCTGTGACAGGGGAGGTTCAGGCTGGATGTTTGGAAAAGGTTCTTCACCGAGAGGGTGGTTGGGCACTGGAACGGGCTCCCCAGGGCAGTGGTCGCAGCACTGAACCTGATGGAGTTCAAGAAATGTTTGGACAACTGTCTCAGACATATGGTCTGATTTTTGGCTGGTCCTGTGTGGAGCCAGGAGTTGGACTCAATGATAATCCTCGTGGGTCCCTTTCAACTCAGGATATTCTATGATTCTATGATTCTGTGATTCTAAGTAGTTAGACTTAGAGCAGCCTAAAGGACTAAAAGACTTTGGTGCCTGTCATAAGACTCAGCAGTCTTTGCTACACCAGCATTGGACTATTAAACAAATACTGCATTTGTTTTCAACAATGCAGTATTTATTTCAATAATCTAGAGAAGTCTGTTTGAAATCTTGTGAGCAATTTTTGTCTTAAAAAAAAAGTTATAAAATTATTTTAAAATTTCTTCAGTACTTATCTGGACACAACTCCTCTCAGACTGCAATGCTTATATTGAACTCAACAAGTACTTTGAGTGATAAAATAAATATGAAATTAACAGATAGAAGTTTATCACTGTGAAGTTACAACATGAATAGTAGATTAAATTTACTGTGCATAATAATTTACATTTAATAATAATAATAAAAAATAATAATTAAGGCTATTATGCAACTTGTAGGTCAAGGAGCGTCTGAATTCCTGTCATTTTAGGAGTAGCGCATTCTAACTAGAGCATTGCATAGTATAAAATATGCTAGAAACAGACAAAATTATCTCTGTAGTCACATGGCATTTTCCTCAGAGGATCTGAAGTCCTTTAATTCATTCATTCATCCTTAGAATCATGTATGCAGGAAGTTGTATCTAATATGACCAGTAACAGACTGATAGACTGCAAACAGCCTGATCTTCCTGTCTAGCCCAGGGCAAAGAATTTCACATAGTATCTCCTTACCCTTCCTATAAGCTGTCGTTGATCTTCAGCATATATTTAAATGAAAATAATATTCCAACTCTTCATCTGTCTTGACAGAAAAGAGTGCTAAAATTTTGCTTCATAGGAAAACTAAAACCTAATAATAACCATTGACACAAAACAGCCCTTGAAAAATCCTTGCAAATCAACATCTGGTTCATTGCTTGTTACATAGAGCACTGCTTCTACCTCCCCTGGTTTCCTATCAGAGAAAAAAAAAAAAAAAAAGATTAAACAGACAACTGCTACAGCCATGGGAAACTACAGAAAATATTTTGGTAGATGAAAATAGCAGACAATTCTGATGGTATAAATCTTTTTAGTGCAGCAATTACAGGCCTTCAGCAGGGCAACATGTAATTCTAAGAACTTCCATAGGTCAGAAGAGGGGGAGCACTTTTACCAGTTAATCAGGCAGAATACAATCCTTTGGTCATTATGCACTTCCTGGAGGTTTCCCAAAACCTTATCTAGCATGGAAGAATGAGGGAATCATTGTATTTGTAGATATTGGTAAAGAAGTGTATAAAATAGCTTCAAATGTGAAAAGGCATAGAAGTGGGTTTTTCCCATAATTTATCTTTAGCTAGGAAAGGTGATTCTCAGCTCTAAACTGTTAATATATTTACTTTATTTAAAGTGGAGTACTAAAATATCTCATAAAATGAAGGAATTTATGCAGGAAAAGATAACATCATTTTGCAGACAGCTTCATACATGCTAATTGGAGAACATGAAGCAAGTATGATTCATAACTGAAAAATGAAGACTTTCATATAAAAACTCAGTAGTCTGTGGGATGGGTTGCCCATGCACATGCTTTGAGATAGAAATCAAATATGTGCAGGAAAGTTGTGGTCATGATCAGAGTTAACATTTCTACTGCCACACAAAATAGAATTATCTACTCTGAAGGATTGTAATGTTCCTTTCTTATAAAAGAAGTGCCCCAAATTTTCTAGATAAACAAACAAACAAACAAACAAACAAAAAACTTTCTAAGCCACATAGAAGTAGATATTTTTGAAGGAGGAAAAATGTTTTAAAAATAATTCTTAAAATGTGGTGCAGACCTTCATATGACATAGATCAGATGTTGAAGGTGAAACTGCTAGGGACTGTTGATAAAGACAAGAGGTACCATTCTAGTGGGATTCTAGGGGAAAGAGTAATGATCTGGGAAAATGTGAATCTTCCCCACAATCTTGTTTTTGTTCTCATTCAGAAGCAGAAAATAGAAGCGGCACTGAAGTTTTTCTTATAATTACTTCATGCATTTACATAATCCTTGAGAAAGTAGCATAAATATTTGGAAGTGAACTATTGCAGAAAATAAGCACAAAATAGAACAAAACATATACAAGTCTTAGTGTAATTCAGTAATAATAACTCCAAAATAAAAAGTAATTAAGCATTTTTGTTAAAACAGCTTCTCCTAATAAGCTGCAGTGACAACTGGAATTGAAACCTACATAGATACAGATTTTTTAAGCAAGTCTGCATTTGGTATATGAATTTATTTCCCTCCTTTCTTCTGCAGATGTTACTTCAATATAGCAATATTTAATTTCTTTTTTTCCTGAGCTCTGAGTTTTCTACCAGAGTCTTGCCTGGAGGTAGAAGAATATCCAGCTCTCTTAACATCTGCAAAAACATTTAAAAATTCAGAATTTACTCTGCTGCTGGGAATTCATATCTTCAGTGGCCTAAGAGTGTCAGTACAGTATTTAGAACAACATTCAAGAGAGCTGAGTTTAAACTGAGCAGAATGATAAAGAGGCCTGAAAAGCAATAGCACTTACAGCCCTCTTACTTCCTAGAATATTCAGTATCAAGTTCAGACCTCTCAGTGAGATTTGTTTGAAAGAGCAGTAGGGTACAATCAGCGCTATGATGAAATTCAAACATCCATCTCTTATTTGGTGTGTTCGGTCTGAAGCAGACCAAAATCACATCTCTTTCTAGATAATTCCTGTCTCATAGTGCATCCTCGATGTTATTTTTGCCCTTTTTTTAGTGTTTGCTATAAGGTTACATTTAAAACTAGTAAGATTAAGGTCCCTTTGGTGATAGGCTCCACTGAGTGCTACCCACTAAACATAGGGGAAATATGCAGTTGTAAGAATATTAGGGATGTGTGGGAAAGTAAGGGGAAACAGAAAGATCAGAAGGGGCTGGATAAATCTGTGGAGAGCATTCTTGTTTATGCAATCTTCACTCCTATCACTGATATACTTGTGACTTATCTATGTTGTTGTTTAAAAATAAAACTTTCTGTTAATATCTGTCACTGACATTAACTTGTACCATGTTTGCTCACAGAGCAAAGGAATCTCCATCTTGAGTTCTTTAGGCTGGCTGGTATAGCAACAGATGTGGAATTCACAGGGAGATGCACATGCGATAGGGGGAAGAGTTTGAAGGAAGCAATAAGAAATCATTCTATTTGCATACAGTTCATATGTCAGAGTACCTGCATTCTCTATATATGTATCCTTTGTAGCAGAGCCAGTTAATGCACAAGATCCTCTGTTCAGTCTGTCAAGCTATGATTTTTAAAGTAAAAGATTTCTTAGCTGGCCAATATGCACTTTAAACCAGTAAGCAATATGCAGTCACATGGTATTCCAAAACTTTCCATAAACCCAAAATATCAGTCTTTCTTACTCTGCCCAAAAGCTGTTCTCCTCTTCCCCACCTTAATTCTCAGAGTGATCTTCAGCAAGCATAGTAGTTTCTTCGTTGCACAATTTACTGATCTGACCTCTCCTTAAATTCTTTTCTTTCCAAGTCCAAAAAAAGTACTCCCCACATTTGTTTTTTGTTTGTTTGTTTGTTTCCTTTAAACAAGAGCTCTAGAAGTCAGTGGTCTTGACTCCCTGGTATAAGGGTGAGTAAATCTGGTATTGCCTATAAATCTTATGCAAGTGCTGAAATTCAACATAAGTGCAGGCATCCCTGCCAGTAGATGTAAGATTCCAGGCTCATTTGGAAAATTATTTCACGGAAAGCCTCTCAAAGTGTTGGCAGCAACAACAGATGTCATTAAAATCTTGATATTTACCCTTTGAAAATAATTAATTTTACCTCTGCTCTGTACTGCAAGCATTCCCTATATACTAAGATACCTATGACTGTGTAATTATCCTAATTAATTTCAGAAGGAAATTGGCAACATTTTAATGGATGTAAACATTTCAGCATTAGCAACTGGGTATATTTTCATACTATGATTTTGTTAATAACTTAATATTGCAAGTATCTTTTAACATATTGTTAGCAAAGAGTGTGCATACATAAAGGAATCCTTGCTGTATTTCCCCTTTCAAGGCATTCAGCATAACACTGGGAACTGAATACACTAAATGGGAATTGACAATGAGGGAAAGATCAGGTGTATAAAAAAAAAAAAAAGTTGGAGGCCTGTCCAAAAAACTAGGCCCAGCTGAAATCCAGTAGTGTTATTTATATGTAGTATTATCAGGTAGGGTCTCATGCTGTGACTTGCTTGTTTCACACTGGTAATTTTCTGTTGTTGTGATGTCTGAAAGTGGATCAAAGATGAATCAGCTGAACTTTCCCATACAGAAAGTTTAAATTCTGACTTAATTTAGTGTTGGACATCTCTCAGGTTTTGAGTGTTAATTCATCTATGCATCTTCTGCAAATTGTTTGAGAATCCCTGATTGAGTGCTTTGCTGGACATACCCTTTCCTCTCTGATTTTCATTTAAGTGAAAACTAAATCAGGTTAGAAAGCAAACAACTCCTTCTCGTAAATGAGTTCCAATTTCTTCCAATTCTCAGCTATAACAAGAAAACACAAAAAGGCAAATGAAATAGAATTGCCAGTTTCCCTAGAGGAGTAAGCATGCCAATGATTAGCACAATATATTAGAAAATTTGAAATTCAAAAAGCAGCAGCTCCCACATTCTTTTCCATTTTCCTGGACATACATTTCTTTAAAGGTTGTGCAGCAACTATATAGCAAATCAGAGACCCAAAGACATGTTGGGCCTATTATATAATTATAAAGCATTATTCTTCAGCTGTCCAACAATTTGTCCAGGATCTGCTTAGTCAGGGACCAGCTATTAGTTCAGTGGTCTAAAACTAAACTAAAACTCTGACTGCTAAAAGTAGTGATAGAAAGAAAAGAAAGAAAGAAAGAAAAGAAAGGAAGGAAGAAAAGGAAGGAAGGAAGGAAGGAAGGAAAGGAAGAAAGGAAGGAAGGAAAGAAGGAAAGAAAAAGAAAGAAAGAAAAAGAAAAAAAGAAAGAAAAAGAAAGAAAGAAAGAAAGAAAGAAAGAAATAGAAAGAAAGAAAGAAAAGAAAGGAAAGAACGAAAGAACAAAAGAACGAAAGAAAGAAAGAAAAAGAAAAAGAAAAAGAAAAAGAAAGATAGGGTTCTAGATTACATGCAAAAGAAGCACACTCTTGACAAAAAGGACAGGATCATGGGGTACCGGGCAACCTGATTTAGTTGGTTGCCTACCATGGCAGGGGGATTGGAACTAGATGATCTTCAAGGTCCCTTCCAACCCAAGCCATTCTGTGATTCTACGGAACAGGACCTTAACTTGGTCTTAGTTGTACTAATGGACCTTGCTTTCAAATCTGTTTAACTGTGTATGCATTCACATTTTTTATGAAGGTGGTATTTTAATGGTCACTCAAGTTAGAAATACAATAGCCCTTAGGTTTCCAGTAAAACTGGATCACTCTCAAAACATATAATCAGTTTTATTGCGCAAGTCATCCCCAAAGCAGAACACTACCAAAATCTGACATGTATAAACCCTTCTCTATCAGCTTGGGAAAGTGTTTCTCTTTGGTTTGCCTTCTGCTGTTGAGAGCATTTGCCAGCCGGTGGGGCAAGGAAACACAGCTCAGACAAATGGGCGAGCTGCTGAAGATTAGTTTACCAATGCCTGTAGCTACCAGCCTCCACATTCTCACCAGTTTGCTGGGACCCTGGGGCTGCACAGGCTGCTCAGCCTGCTTTAAGGGAAAGGATCTCCTGTGGCCCCAGGACATGTCTGGTGTCCAGCCCAGCAGTTAGGAGGGCAGTGCATTGCTGGCATTCTGTTTCATGTCAAGTGCTGCATGCCACTTCTCAGCCTCAGAGGACCATAGGAACAGTCAGAGGGCTGTATACTAGATACAGTACAAAACAGGGCTGAGGATTTTGGTTTAAGACCCTAATCAGGACAAATCGTAGAACTTGCAGTGAACCTACAAAACTCGTAGGTTGCAGTGAGGAGGGTGTCAGTCTCTTTTCTCTGGTGAAAAGTGATAGGATGCAAGGAAATGGTCTTAAGTTGCACCAGGGGAGGTTTACATTGGATATTAGAAAGAATTTCTTCACAGAGAGGGTGGTCAAGCACTGGAATGGGCTGCCCAGGGAAGAGATGGAGTCCTCATCCCAGGAAGGTTTAAGATACACATGGACGTGGCACTAAGGGACATGGTTTAGTGTTGGGACTCGGTAGGTCAGGCTGATGGTTGGACTTGATGATCTTGAAATGGTAATGGTCAGGGTAATGGTTTGAATCAGACAAGACAGTGGATTCAGTTTGCATTTACCACATCCCACGCATCCTTTATGATGGTAGTGGGGTTGGGGGAAACCAATCTCTTCTCCAACTATTTACTTTCCTCCAAGAGCACAGATAATCAAAAGCTGACAAAACTTTTGCCAAAGTTAAGGTATATGCAGGATAATTTGAGTTTTGGATTAACTGGGATTTCCTAGTTGGAAAACTTTTCATCAAAAGATTTCTTCACAAATTTCGGAGATTGCTTCATTAGCTAAGAGAGAGATAAAATCCTCTACTTTGTCTTCATAATAAACATATTTATGAGAAAAAAATATATATTGGTGTCATTTTTTCTTGTACTATGTCATCAGAGTATAGTATTGGTGTTTTAATACCTTATATATCTCACACAAGATGGTTGTAAACTGTGATACTTTGAGCTTTCCATCACTCTGGCTTCATTTTTGTCAGTTCCTACTATTTCTTGTTTATAGTGTCAGAAACCAGATGATATGAAAATTCTGGTAAAAATGTAAGTAGTATAAAAATAAAAGCCTATATTACAAGTCTTTAAAAAAGATACTAACATTTCATACTTTCTGGCTACAAAGGTTACAATAGAAATATCCAAAAGTCATTATTATTGCAGTATTTATAGGGAATTGGGCAAAGATACAATGCTTAATCTTTGTATGTCTGTATAAGTCCAGTATAGCTTCCAACTTCCAATATAAACTGTAGAATGGGAAAGCAGAGTACATATTGTGCCCATAGAAACACTTACTTCAAATTTGGCATTAAGGTGGGAAACTACAGAAAGGTGGGTAGAAGTAATATAGAATTATAGGAAGTGCTATAGAAATATAGAAAATTGTAAACCTGTTAAAAACAAAACAACACTAATAGTTCCTTCAACATTGCATCTGCCTTTAGAAATCACAAGAAGATACTGAAAAACTTCTAGTCAGAAAGTAAAGAGACCTTAATATTCAAGCACTCACTCAAGAAGAAATTCATCACCTCCCTCATACTCTGGGTAACAGCTACTCGATGAGTGCCCATTATGCACAGTATTTCAGCTAGAAGGCAACACATGGTGTAGGAAGGAGAGGGTAGTCTGTGGACAGTGGCCAAGATTTTACTCAAGATGTATAATGCCTGTGAATCTGAAAGAAATGTGGCGGAGCACGCTTCTCTAGGAGGGATAAGGAGAAAGAAGGAGAACAAGAAAAAATTTACTTTGTTTCTTTAGTATTTGTATTTGCTAGATATTTACTGTATGCACTGGAAATTGATTACTTATCCTTCTGTAGATGATATAGGATGGCCTATTACAGATAATAACATATGTATGGATCTTTTACAGCCCCTGTGACTTACACATAACATATTCATTGGTTTCAACAGGGCCATTTCCTGAGTGAAGGATTGCAGCTGTGAGGATATTATTGCAGAAAAAGAATCCATATACAAAACTAGTACATCATAAAATGTGCAACTTTCAGTAATCTTAAAGGACAATAAGAACTCCAATAGCCTAATTTTATTACATATAAGAGGAAGATTTTCACCACCAAACACTACCAACCGCTTAACTACTAGTAGGTTTTAAATAGGCAGTAACTCAAATCTGTATTGAACAACTAGAAAAAATATGTATGTATATTATAGGCTTTTCAATTAAATTTAAGCACTTCTGTAAATTTTTCAGATAATTAAAAAGGAACTGAAAAGAAACAGTTGTCAGGTAAGCAGATCTTTACTTACAGCAGCATGTGATAAATTTAATTTCAAACATTGGTAATTTCCAAAAGAATAAGTTCTTTTACCATGATTTGAAAAATAATTTTTATCTAGTCACTTTCCACCTCCATTAGCATTTAACATTTGTACATAAACTCAGAATCAAAAAAGTAATGTCATTGTCAGGCCATGAAGTAGACTTTTTTTTTTTTTTTGAAAAAAGTGTTCCAAGAGGATATAATAGAGCTGTTTCGTGTTACAGAAGCCATTCTTATTTACAGACAACTGTCTGTAAATTTACAGACAACTGTCTGTAAATTGCTGAATGTCACAGACCTAGGTCTTCTGAGTAATTTTGGATTTGGATTATGCTTCTGGAGCCCAGTTAAAAGTTCAATATTCAGCTTTTTTTTTTTTTTTCACATGCCTTGCATGTGAAATTACTTTAAACCAAGCAAGCTATTTTACTTTATTAATATATAAAAAATTCCTGCACCTCAACAGCCTTCTTTTCTCCTTGGACCAATGTTTATTCAGAGATTTGCATCTGCAAATGCCCAAGCCTTCTTTAAACCTAGTGACTGAACCAAGATAAGTAAGGTTTCCGCACTAATAGGGACATAAAGTCAGTGTTCTTTAAAACTGTCTTTTCTTTTTATTGCTAGAATAAGCCCTTCTTTTTGCACTTTTCATTTTCCTCTACATATACATAATTTTACATACAAATAACTGTGACACATGAATTAGTCTCTCTCTCTCTCTCTCCTGTATTATTTATTATCCAGGATAGATGCCTTATGCACAACTTTGCAGTTTTTTTTTTTTTTTTTTTTTTTTTCCAAGAGTGCACTGCAACTGCATTTAATCCTCACATTTTTTAATGGATGTAACCAGAGGAAATATTAGGTATTGTCAGAAAGTGCTCTTAAAGCAGAGAGAAGAGGAGAAAGAGGAGTTTGGGGGGAGTGCATGAAAATATGTGAATTCATAGCTCTATAAATTTTTAAAAATTAAATTTTTTTTGTTGTTTCTTATTACTTTATTTCTCTAGATGCTCTCAAGCCTTTACTCTGATATAATGTTCACCCATTCAACTCAAGAATCAAAAGAACTGTACATATATAGGCACAATACACATTGGAGCCTATAATAAATATGTTCACTATAGCGTGCTAAATAAACTCCTCTTAACAAGGCTGAAATATCCCCTTCCTTTCATTTTCCATTGTCTTAAGAATTCTATAACCACCTTCTCAAAGAAAGCTATGGAGCCTATAAGACTTAATTCTGCGTGTTTCACTTCACAGTGAATAGAGTTCTCAAAAGAGATAGATACATGCACACATTTGTCTCAGGTAAGTAATCCTGTTGAAAACAGACCTATGACCATAAAAGCATTACATAAAGCTCATACTTTTCCTTCACTTATACATAAGTGTAACTACCTGTAGTACTCTCAGCTATCATTTGTCCTCTCCATGTCTAAAAGGTTTGTTTATATGCAATGTCATTAATTTCAGCATCTCTAAGAAATTCCTGCTTAAAAAATAGCAGTCAGCACAACCTGAACAGAATGAGACAGCAAGTCCAACAGAAATAAATGGTAATAAAATGTCAAACTCTTCAGACACCCATCAATATAAAATGACAAACACAGAATTGGTATAGTGAGCATTTCTTCTGGTATATTGCAACAAGGTTTGGTTTGTGTCTTCAGGAAGTTATTTCTTCTCAGAGACTGTTTTTATTGTCCTTTTTGTTGGAATGCAGACAATTATTTTTAATACCCATCAGTCCTTTCAAATGTATTCCATATATTTTAAATGCATTTAAGCTGCTTTGGAGATTGTTTTTACAAAGTAGGGGTTCTGATTACAAGATAAAAATTTGGAAATTTGTTGTTGTTGTTGTTTGTTTGTTTTTGTTTTTAAAGACATTCATGAGAAAAAAAAAAGGTGAATAGTAATTCCATTGCTGTGTGTGTACTGTTAATGAATGTATCATTTGCTAAAGTTTCAAGGGAAGCATAAATCTCCTCTAGAAGTGTTTTGATAAATAAATTTAAAACAAAAAGCACATCTAAACTGTCCAGAGTATACTATGAACAAAGCTTTAGAGGAGAAACTGTAATTTTATAAATAAATCCTAATTACTTTTTGCAGATTCATCAGTCAGTATCATTCAGCTAAGAGGAAAAGAATTTAAAGGGCTGTGCAAACTTGGTTGGAGAACAAACTGGAAAATTAGTGCACATAGACATAAATTTGGTGCTTTAGACTAGTTAGTGATAGAGTGTAATCATAGTACAGGAGAGATGAGTGAAGTGTAACTGCCTAAGTCTGTTCTCCGGGAGAATTCTGTGTATCATGCTGAGTGCCAGACTCCCATGTTACAGCAACTGAAACCGACAGTAGCTAAAGTTAGGCTGAAGTTGAGGTACTTACATCAGCACACCTGAACTGCAGCACTGACACACCACTTACAGCCAGAAAGGAAGGCGCACAATGCTGAATGAACTACAGATCTAAAGTACTTCGAATCCTATTCTCTTTCTCTTAGTAGCTGAGCACAACATCCTGGAGACAGTAACCACAGTTTCGAGAAACAATAGATTTCATGTTCATACATGATTGCTGCACACCCCTGTAAACACAGCTGTGCTTTCTGTATGAATTGTCCACAAATCTCTAAGGTGTAGACAAGCCTTTTAAAACTGACAGATACACCTTTTAAAACTGTATAAAGTGTTGTGTACTTTAAGAGCAGAAATTGTATCATTGGTTTAAGGCTACCTTAAAATGGCAAAAAGCTAAAATAACAGACCAGCTGATATCCAAAACTAAAGCCTAATAAAGTTAGCTGTAAACAAACAAGCCTTTGTAACTGAACAGTATAGCAAAGCTTGGCATGTTTCTGACAAGTCTAATCCCCTTTTCTATTTTTTTGCTTTGTTCTGTCAGTGTCATTTTTTTCAGAGAATATCTGTTCAAACTCTTCCAAGATTTACCAACAGCACTTAAAAGCAGTGCAACATACCAACCACTACACAAAGCAAATGGCCTCAGAAATGAAAGATCCCGAGTTTTGATCATAACACAGCAGTCACTGGCTGTTAGTTGGATTTTCTCCACTTGAAATTTTAGCCTGATGGCTTCTGACTGATACAGAGATGAGATTAATTCATGGTATTTCCATGGCTCATCTGAACCTGCCACAACTCATTAGCATTCTGTCATATCTCCATAAATCCTGTGAGGCTGAAGGCAAAGGGAAACAATAGGAATGAGTTTCCTTCTCAAACAACCAAGCTCAAGGTGAAAAAAACCACCCTAATTTCTAATTGCTATGGGCATTAATTTTAATTAGCAATTTTCTGCATTTCAGTATAGTATAAAATTGTACTTTAGTGTAAAAACTTCTCAGTAACTACATTTTTGTTTAGCATCAAATGTCTAATACCTATGGTATTATTACTTGCCTTATTGTCACCCGAGATATTTATCAGTGTGCACAGTAAAGCATTTGATTATCTCTGATACTTTGTTAGCACTTTAATGAAGTACTAACACAAATTAGTCCGTGTTTCACAGTCACTTAAAGAACAAGCACATTCTAAGCTACACCTTGTTTAAAAAACTCAAGAGGAAAACCTGTTTTCTGAATCTTGATTATCTGAATTCTTATTCTCCGGGAAAAAAAAAATCCTAATTAAACAAAAAAAGGATTATAGGATGAGTTGTAACAGTCACTTTTTTCAATTTTAGTGAATGATTTAGTCAAGATTTCTAGCGAGTCTTTAATTATCAGTAGCCTTTAAATATAATAATAAATACAAAAATAATGATACATTACCTTGATCTTCCTGGATAGATAGAAAAACTAAGTTTCTATGTTGTTGTTGGTTTTTTTTCAAAGAAAAAAAAAGAAAAAAAAA
>VXAL01019903.1:5876-19316 GCA_013399475.1 Chauna torquata
AGAATATTGCCTACAGTGTCCAGAATTGGTCCACAATTTTCTTACTATGTTATTTTTGCTCCTTATATCCAGACAAATATGCTTTTGATCCATTTTCCCAAGATCTTTCTTTGCAGGAGATGTGGATATTCTGAACTCTATGCCTATTTTCTGCCATCTGAGCCATCTGCTTATGGCAGAAGAGAGGAGATGAGCAGGAAAGCCCAATATTAGAGGTGAAAGAGATTAAAATGCAAATAAATGACAGTACGTTTTAAGACTGCCGTGGTAGTTTGTATTTGACAAAAAGGAAGCATGGCAGGTTTTCCCCTGTTACTGCGACAGGTCACCATTTCTAATCTCAGGGTCATGTCCGAGTACTCACTTTCATAATTGCTTGGGCTGACATCTATTTTGACCTTTTTTCATCTTGGCCTCCCCGACTGAGGGAGGTCAAAACCCATAAGGAGACAGAAGTTTCATAAAAAGCCATAATGATTATGAAATGGGACTACTACCCCTCTGGCCTTTGGTATAAATGTATATATAATCTGCTATGATATTTTAACCCTTGAAAGTTGCCAAAGTACAAATATTTGTTGTGCTTTGGTAAAATTTGAGAGAGCTATTCTTACAGTTCCTTCAGTGTTATTTGTTTGCGATGTACTGCGAAACATCCTTAATTATAGATCCTCCCTATTTTTAGCAAGGGATAATTCATGACTAACTAACCATACTCGCTCAGAAATTACAATTAGTATAATTTCATACTATTATTCCATCTGCTATTCTGAGCAGTCTCAATATCTTTATCATATGAGACAAAAATCTGCCCGTTTCATTTGACTCATTTTCTATTTAGAAACATTAGATTAAGGTCTGCAGCTTCCTGCAAAGCATCTATGAAGCTGGAAGCTGCATAAATATTACACTGACCAAAAATGCACAAAGAACAATTAAATCTCAAATAAGACAATTATATGATGCATAAGCTTTCCTTCTTGATTACCAGCTGCACAGTGCTGACTAGCTTCTTACAGACACTTTATTATCATAAAACTCACTGCCAAATATCAAGCTGATGACAAGTGACTGAAAAGCAAGAGTCAACAGTTATTTGGAAAGGAATCTCTACAAAATCAGTGCTTAACAAACATTTTCACATATATCCATCCACTAATCTGAAGATTATATTTAAATAAGCATATTTTTATACAGTCTTACTCAAGGAACCTTCTGTAAGTCATTGATTACTACTGGTAAGAGTCTTTGGAAAACATAAAGACATCTAAAGCACAAGTATTCCACTCATTACAGAGCTACCTGAATCCTGGAAACTCCTTTTTCCACTATGTCTTTAGTTATTAATATTTTTAAGATGGCCTGAGCTGGGGTTGCAGCTATGCAGCTCAGAACTAGATATCTACTTAATACAGGACCAGGTGCGTGCCAAGCAGCCAGTGATACTGGATTTTGTAATGCCAGAAAGTGCCAAGGGTTTGATCAGCTAGGTACTACAGAGCAAGAAGATGACATGCTTTCTTCATTAGAGGAGAGAGGACAAGTTCAGTGCAGGGTTGTGATCTTCTGGTGACTATGAGAACGTGGTGAAGAGCTGTTCACAAGCCAGGGCGGGTGATAAAGTAGATGTTAGGGTGTGACCATGACATTGTCATTGGGAAGAGAGCCCCAAGGGAAACTGAGGTGATACAGTAGTTTTTTTTTCCAAGGGGGAAATCAGCATATCCTCTCACTGAGCATAGTCCAGTAGCAAGGTGCTTGGCGCTGCCTCTTTTGTGCAGCTTCTCATATTGCAGACATGTAAGGTTGAGCAAGATGAATTTGAGCATTACAGAGAAGTAGCTCAACATTTGAAGAATACTCTATTTTCAATTTAGAGATGTGTTTAGCTTCCCAGGGCCTATAGCCTATTTTGCCCTGATGTTATTTTCTCCCATCTCTCCTTTGCTATTTCTCTCCATAATATCATAGACTGGCAGTAAATAGCATAATTTCATATCATGGACAGCTTCAAATACAGCAAAAGCAACTGTGAATTAAATGTTTTACAATAGAAGAGGCACCCAGGAAACGTGTGCTAAGTCTGAAGTTGCCCTGTAGGCAAATGATATACTTTTTAATAAATAGAGTGCATAATCAATCACTCTGAATGACACAATCAGAATATTACCTCCTCAAAAGAGCCTCCTGCCAGCAGAGTCTTTTTCAGACCTAGAACAGAACTCCTTGGGAGGTATAACTGCTGAAATGAACTGAGCAGCATGAAGTCTGCAAGATCTGCAAGCACATCAGATGCTGATATGACTTAAACTGATGTAGTTCTCTTACAAACCTGATACCCTTGATGTTTTGCAGTCAGGAAGAGCCTTGCCCCAAATCTGGTAATATCCTTGGACTGCCTATGTAGGGTAACATGCCTCTTTGTGCTGGGAGCCAACATCGTAAGTGATACTTTGTTTCTTGGTGTATATGTAAAAATACCTTTTTTTTTTCTTTTAATCTTATTAGTAATAAGTAAACAAATAAATAGTCATTGTCTTTTTTTTTCTTTTTCTTTTCTTTTCTGGGTAGTTCTCACCTTTACTCGCTGGAAGAGATCATTGTCCTAATACCGTACTAGCGCAGTCATCTCACTGCACAGATCACTATGTAAAACCCATTGCATATATCATTTCATTAGCTTTTAGCAAGGCAATATGTGGAAGCCAGGTAATTTTTTTTCCCCTAATCAAAAGTACTTATGGGATACATTATTATAATGACATATAGATTATGCATATAGTGTTTAATATCCTAGCCATATTTTCCACTCAGGAGAATTTGGAAAGTATCACATAAAGAGCACTGGAAAAAAAATGATTTTTAAAGAATGTGACATCAAGAAAATAGGGGAGCAAGAACTTGAAAAATTAGTGGGTTTGCCTTGGAACTATAGCATAGAAATAAAGTTTCTTAGTTCCTTATAATTTTAGATAATTCATATGATAGTCTCTAAGGTAAAATATAGCTTGGAATGGGGATAAAACATTTAAAAAGGTGAGATATTAAGCATCTAAGCTGTGTTTTCAATGAAAAAACTTGCCTCCCTGAAAGGTTAATCTTACATCTGCAAATTCGTTCAATGACAGCAGAATAATTCTAACATAACAATGATTTTTCACAGTTTAATTACATTTCATCAGATATATCTTCTTTTTTTCAATTCATGTAATTAAGCACCATTAGGCACATTTTTGAAATTTGATTAAGTCATCCTTAAGTTAATATTGAAAACAAGATGAATTGCTTTTCATGATTAAAATGTCAGATGCTGGCAAGCTCTGGGAATAGACCTCCTGAAAATATATTACTCCTCTGTGAGGTCATACGAAGCAATGTAAGGACTTTAGTGGAGTTTCCATGCAAACATACAAGGCCTTTAAGATTACATGGCATATTCACTACTTTTATAGACTATACAATACTTTTCACAGTGCAGCTGCATCCTGAAAAGTGGTTGTAAATAGTCCTTGCTTGCATAAATGGCTCCTTTGGATTCTCTATAACAAAGACTCAGTAGTCCATAGGCAGGTGACAAAACTCACTGATCCACACAAATGGTATTTTGCTAGGGTGAAGCCATGTACTTTGGGGGAAAAAAAGAAAAAAAAAAGAATAACTTGTTTGAAAGATGAGTAGGTTTCAGTACAAAGAATTCAAATGTAACGAAACTTTGCAGGACTGAAATAAGCACAGCTGGTTTTACACTCTGTATCTCTGGTCAATGTTTAAAACAAACGAGTGCTGAAAACAAGAAAAAGTGATTTGGATTGCCTTTCAGAGCTCTGTCAGTCAGAACTCTGTTCTTGCTTTCTTTCTTCTCTTCCAAACCCACCTATTAAAAAAGTAACTTTCTATAGAGAGGAATTTCAGCTCTTTCTGCCATGTCATTCAGTGACAGGTGTTATAATATTTGGTGACAGCAAAAAACATGCCAACAAGACGTGGTTTTAGCCATTTTAAAAATACGATTTACATTCTTTGATTGTGAGTAGCAGTCCCTGAAGAAGAAGTATGCAAAAAAATGCTTAATTTAGTCTTCGTTGCAAGGTTAGCTCTAGCAATTACATCTAGGCTTTGGGCAGCAGTTTCACCAGCATGGAGTTGGCTGCACAAAGCTGTGTGTACGTACTGCCTCCCACTGAACTCAGAGCAACCCCATGGGGAACTATAGGTTTTGCAGGGTAGACACCAGCTTTTTGTTCAGCATTGTACTGAACATCTATATTATCTTTTTCAGGGGACTGCAGGAGAACTTCTCCGATTCTGTGGCACACAAAAGGAACTGTGGGAAAGTGGTGGAGGACTTTCATCAGACAAAAGGATTAGCTCGTTTCTCTGTGGTAAAGCAGGTGGCTGCCAGCTGAAGTATGCACAGCATTTGTACTCTAATTTTTATTGCATCTAGGCAGCTAGCTGACTCAAGTGGGAACACCAGGATATTTATCTGAATTAAGAGCTTGCATTTCCACTCTTCACTTATGACTGAAGAGTTCAGGAGAGTGAACACTCTTATTATTTGTACTATTGCTTAAGTGGAAGTGCCCGTACTCTGGGGGATCATTTTGATATACCTCATTGCAAGCAAGCAATCCTCGATGAGAAAATTTAGGTGAAAGAGACATATTTCAGCCAGCGACTATGAGAAAAAAGCATTTTGCAATCAGTGATGTATCTTACTTTCAACGGAAGAAACAATGCCTAACACCGGATTCATACTATAATGACAAGTAATTTCAGTAAGATCTGTCCATAAACAGTAGGAGATCATGCTTTTATTGACATAGGTAACCCCCAACTCTAACCCATGTTGAAGTCACAGGGAGAAGATGATTGAGCTCATTAGGATCTGTGTCTTCATGCATTTTCACTCTGCACAACTTTAAAAGCCTACCGTGCCAACTAACTCACCAGGAAATATTTACACAAATTTTATATGCCAAGGAAGTTGAGGTCCTGTCTTGACACAAAAGTTTCCATGGCTGTGGCAAATCTGTACTACTTTACTTTAGCCTTCCTGTAGCCATACAATATGGCACAGAGTATTTATCTACCCTATGTGTTCCAGGGGCCATAGGATAGATGATACCCACTTAACAGCAAGGTGGTATTATTCTTAGTGTCACTGTTCAGTGAGTAGCTCTAGACACTTTTTTTTTTTTACTGGATGTTGTTCTTGATCTGCCATGTATTCTGAGTGATTCATTTCCTCATAGTCCTACCCATACAACATCCAGCTGTGTTACAAACATTGACTTGTCATTGCAAAGGGAGGTGAAGGGTTTCCCAATTTTATGGCAATAACAATATTCATTCACATGCTTATCCAGTTATCCAGACTGAGAGGCACTGACCCTTGATTTCACAGCATACTTCAACCTTTTTCTCTTTTATAGTCCTGCCTGGCTTGGACTTCAGATACATTTGCATGTGCTCACTATTTTCACAAATCAGATCTCGAGCTCTTCTCTTGGATCTGAAGAAAGTGAATGAAAAAGTAGTAAAAATGCTTTTAAAATGACTTTCCTATTACGTTGCCTCAGGAGGATTCTGTGGAAGATGCAAAAATAAAGTTCATTTATCCAAAGAAGCACTTCCCTATATTAATTAGGTTAACATTCCTTCCTCTTCTTGCCAGTCTATGCTTCAGTTACTGCACTTTTTTTTTTTTCCTATAACTAACGAACCAAAGATTCATTCAAGCCAGCTTTATTCCTTTTCAATTCATTTCACTATCTTCCAGCAGTTCCTTGTCTTTATCTCAATCACTCACGCTCTCCTCCATCTCTCCCTGTCCTGGGTCCATGCCCATTTTTTCCTCCACAGCTGCTGTCTGTCTCTCTCCCCACCAGCTCCCAGGCCCCTTCTCAAACTTTCTCATTCCAGCTTCTCACCCCTTGCCAACCAGAATTTGGTTTCAGCAGTGTCTGGTTAAAATCTCCAGTCCTATGTTTCATTTCTCCCCCCACCCTCAGCAGAAACAGTCTAATTTTTGTCCCTCTAATTCAGATAGTTTTTTGAACACAATACTGCAGAAGTGAGAGTAACTGAGAGCATAGGGATGACAGTCAGTAGTGATTAGTTCTCCTGCATGAGCTTTACTACATCTGATGCACACTCTGCAGACACAGGCCCTGGTGTCCCAGACCCACAGCTGTTGGACTGGCACCTGTGCTGTCCAGCCGCAGGAATGGGCTGAGAGGGAACAGAATATGCTCAGTTGGTCAATTACGCATTTTTCCAAACCTTGATCAAGAATGGGGAGATTTAACCAGGGAAAAAAAGCACATCTGTAACACAAAAGTCATCCTCCTAAGTTTCGTGTTCCATGCCAGCAATATAAGTGTTCTTCTGCTTAAAACAAATAGCCCAATTTTAGTTTCTTTTTGAGTCCTCATAATCAGAAACAGGTTAATCATTCTGACTAAAAATTAAAAAAAACAAAAAGCCAAACCAAACAAAACACCGCACCACCACCACCACCACCCCCAAAACAAACAAACAATCAAAAAAACAACAAAACCCCCCCCAGCAGTATTCAGGTTGTGGCAGACACTTCCACTCATAAGGTTTTGAAACGTAAAAAAAAAAATCCGTGAAAACAGGTCTTATTATAAGAAACTCCAAGAAGCCCATGCTACCTTAACAGAACTACACATTATTCCTCTCTGTTAAAAAGGCTCTTTCCAACCAGTCCATGCTGTTTAGGTTGTCCCCCACTATCTTCTCTGTACCACAGTTTGCCTTCCCAGAAGAATGGTGTTGAATTTCTCATGCTGACCAGAGGGAGCCCAGGAAGAGACGAAAAGCACCCAGTGTATGGAGCCACAGAACCTCTCCAACATGTTCTTGCACAGGTCATAAAATATATGCAGGATTACAGACCTCAATTCAGAGAAACTCAGCATTTGCGTCATTTCTATAGGGAGCACCACTTTTACCAAAACGCCCAAGGACAAAGTGGGGTCACGGCAGTCTACTTATCTCCAAAATGGCCTTAAGATACAAATATTTGTAATAAAACCCAGCTGGAAACAGCTATAAATAATAAGATCCAGCAAAAGCTGTCTACGCTTTCATGCATTGGTATTCTGATAACGTTGAAGTAAATGAGAAGCTCATAATTGCTGTAAGTGGACTATAACTCCAGGTAGTCAACTTCCACTTACAATGAAACTGTAAAAGAAAAAGAAACTAGATGATAAGGAAGTTCACTGTGCTCCTGGTAGGTATTACAGCTGAGATAATGTCATTACAGATGTTCTGTTTCATTTGAAGTCAGCTTCTTTCATTTACTGATGTCATACATCAAAATGAGAAAGAAGTGGTTTTGCCACTGGCTTTTGTTGAAGTTTTCATAGCTAACCACCTCAAGGTACATTTACCTTCATCTTTCTATCCATATCTAACTCTCTGTAGCCAGAAAGTTTTACTATTTTTATGAACTTTTTGCCTAATTTAAGAGGTGATGAACTATTATAAATGTTTTCAAGAAGTCTCATAAAACTAGTGTTGTCATGCCATGATATTCCATGCTCAATTTTAACATGATGTCAGTGATTGCAGAACCATCTGAAATGCAAGTAAAGAGGTGACTTGGGACATGCAATCAACTGTAACTGTGTTTTTACTGACTACACTCAGCCATAATCTCACAGCTCACATTATAGTGATTCTTAAATGGAACAGAAATTGTTGTACCTGAGCTCTGTCTGTGTAAACAGCTGAACAAAATAGCCATGATCCTAATACTTCTAAAATGTTTGAGAGCAGATGTTGCACAGGGGATAAAGAGAAATGTAGCCCTTATTACTGTGGTACAGTCCAGTTTCTTGATTTTCTGACATTACTATAACCATTATCAATCTAGAATAACTCATTTTGTTAAAAGTTATCCTCTCTGAAATACTTGGGTCTTCATCCCTTGTCTCTATCTTCTATATTCATTTACTTATTCATTTATATCAGTGTAGATTACTGCAAGCATAGCCATATAACACCATTCCCATGGGGCAGAATTTTACACCCTTGTCTTTCATGGGCCACTGCAGAATCAGCACTGCAGGTATGCCAGGCTGAAATGGCACATCTGTGAGCCCAGAAGTAAGGCCTTTGAAACCAGATATCTGAATTAGGAATCCAAAGTACAACTGAAAAAGAAATGAACTTAAATCAAGGCATTTAAATCACTTGGATGTTTCTGAAATCTGTATCCAAAACTCCTCTTTAAAAGACCATAATTTAAGAAGGATGTTTATAAGCAAAGAATTCCTATGTTAGCATCCACAACAAATGAGCGTTATCTCACATACGTATACAACCAGTCAGCTGCTATGACTCTCTGCAAGAATACCATGCAATAGAAAGGGTTTTCTTTTTTTCATTTTCTTTTTCCCCCACTCAAAACCGAATAAAAAAACCCCATTCACTTAAGAAGCGATTGTCTGTAGACCTTTGAAGCCAAGAAGGGTGACAGCAAGGGCAAGAGGCTTATTTCAAGGGTCACATTTCATTTGCATAAGCAAGTAACCATAGGGCACTGTGGAATGTCTGTAAATGGATTTCATTACAGAAATTCAGCTTAAAGGGACTATAAATAATCCTCTGACAAACATTGTATATTGCTTCAAGTTCTTCTGTAATAAAAATATTTTAGTAACACAACAATCCGTGAAAGCAGGAAATGAAACAGGAGGAGCTGCACATCTTCCCCTTTTCTCTCTCAGGGCAACATTATATTGTAATATATTTTAGAGGAGAAAAATGTGATATTCATATTATTTTAGCAAAGTAATCCTACAAAAACAGGGTTATATCATTCCATATGGCTGAGACAGGGTGGCTAAACAAATACCCAGATCTTTACTAGCTCTTCTCCCTTGGATATAATCTGCTCAGCAGGACAGGTGTGCAGGCTGCCTGGTATTCTGCCCAAAGGAACATCTCAAAACATACATGAGTGTGTAAATCTTCTTGGATGTACTTCAGTGCAGAAGCCATTTAAAGTACACATTTTACTAGGCTGACCTTTTTTAACCATATGAAGAAACAATGAATGTCTAAGGCACCAGTTCGGACAAAGCATTTAAGCAACTCACAAACTTAGGCGCACTCTTAACTCCTATTTACTTCAGCAGAACTTAGCTACATGGTCAAAAGCTTTCCTAAATGGGGAGAGGTTCTCACATATGTAGTTATGTGCATGTTAAGGCATATTTGATGCTTTGCTCCCCAGCGTTGTCGGGGGGTTCAAAGCTAGGGACCCATAGGTGGACGACAGACCACTCACCAAACATCCCATTGCAAAGCTCTGAGAGGGCCAGAAAGTCACTGGAGCTTTTGCAGTTTTCCTATGTGTAGAAGTACACCCACTTCAGTATCCCCTTATAGATACTTGGCTTGCCAGCTTCAGAGAGGAGTTTGGGCTATCATCTCATCACCACTTCATCTCCCCTGGGGTACCATTCTGAAGGACAAGGACAGTGGCTGAAGCTCTCCTCCACACTGGCAGTCACCTCTAGGGGAGAGTTTTGGCAGTGCCCCAGTCTAGTACAAAAGGTCTCAACAAGTATTTTGTTCTCTATTGTTTCTAGTAACATACTTGCAGAGAAAAGGAAAATGTAGGATACCTCTGCTAAAGGAAAGAAAAAGTGGGCCTTTATAGCAGTAATTTAATCAGTTAATTTTCATTTATGCTAGTTTTTGTTTCCTCTTGTTTACCTTTCTAATAACTACAATTATTCTCGCACTGGCATTACTGTTTTCTCTGGAATAGATTTGCTCACACTGAAAAATCCAATTGAATCAGAGCATGTAACGAGAAAATGTAATCCATCGTTATTAAAAAAGACAGCTTACCTTTATCTGGGTGTTAAATAGTACAAATCCATGAGAGTCAGCGAATGTTTTGAAGTAAAAACAAAGGGCATTATGAAGGCTGAAGTGGATTTGTCACCGAATTATATGTATTACCTCAGAAATGGCCTAATACATAGTTGTGGAAACAATGTGTTTAGGGGTGGAAAAGAGAAAATAAGGCTATTTGCTTGTTTTCCACATTTCCAGAGAAACTGAACGACATTTTAAGTCCATTTAGTCTGGAGGCTATTTTGTGGAAAACTGTGAAATGAAAAGGAAGGTTGTCTCTGAACATAAATCACAGTTGTTTCACTGTTCATACCTGAATGATGCTTCTGACTATTTGCATGTCATAAAATGTGAACAAACTTGCTGTATGTCAAGCTAGGCAGCATGCTCACAGGTACTGGCACAGAACAGCACGTTCAGCAAGACTGTGCCTGTCCCTAGCACTCTGGACAAACTTGGTCAAATCACTTAAGACATTTCTGCTGTTTCCACCATTAAGGAGCAAGCATGAGTTACTCATCTTTATGACATACTTCAAGGACAACAAACCACAAGAAAGCCACAGGGATGCTATATGATTGTAGTACTTTGTGCATTTGTCATTCTGAAACAACAGGTGATGTTCACAATGGAATAGGCTAATTGCACCTCTGAAAATAAAAATCTAGCATACTTCATTCCTAGGTTGAGGTGGTTGGTACTAGAAGAGTGCAAACCACTCTGAAAAGTCAGCAAAACCACTTTACTGGAAGATTTTTTTTAGAGAGGGCTCGTCACAAGGTCTGAATCCAGATTTGAATGCTTGTGAGGCTGGTGGGTGCTCTGGGTTAAGGTTTTGCTTCAGTTCCACATCTGATGCAACACTGGAGCTGAACTTCAGGTGGAGTCAGGCAGTGCTCACAAACTTTGCCAGTTTTGAATGAGACAGATTTACACAGATGTCTTTTGATTCTACTTCAAATTTTCAGAAGTCTTTCCTTATTTGATCTAGAAGTTCAAAGCAAAAGCTTGCGATCAAGCTGCCAAATGTTCCATCACATGAAGTGTACATGTCACGCAAGCAGGACAAGCATTGCTTGTGTGAATTCATTGTCCTTCTAATTCCACATGCGCAATGAACTGCCACCAGAAAGAACTGCTGAATAAAACTCAAACTTGGTCTTTGTCTTTTTCCTCACAAATTGGCTGCCTCCCTTCACTCAATCCCTGATTGTGCTTTTTGCTTCAAGATGGACACTTGTTCCAGAGGAAGTGATTTAGGAAATTTGCAGCAAGAATCTAAACTATTACATCTCCACACAGCACAGCAGGAACTTCGGCTGGTGGGATTTGTTGGCAAAGTAGTGCTAAACTTGTCATGAGGCCTGTGAGTACCTCTTGTCTAGGTTCAAAATCAGCTCTTTGTTAGATCATGGTTTACATAATCTTTTTTCCCCTGTGTTCTCAAACAATGTAGCCTCAGTCAAAACATCTGACAGATGTAGAGAAATATGCATTTGTTGTTTAGTTTTTTCTGAATACTGAGGATTATACTGTGTTGTCACACAAGGAAGGACCACATGCTCCCACTCTGAATTGCTCAGTCCCTGGGCTGACTGGCAAGAGATGAATATTTTAGAGATAAACATTGAAAGAAAACAGGTTGTGTGCTTCTGTAGTGATCTACTCAAACACTAGAAACAGCTCTAATAATGTCAAGAATGAATGACATCTAGATGTCCTAGGTCAAGAAAGAGCAACATAACACAGAATTTTGCTGCAGACAGAAAAGAAGCATATGCTCACAACTGAGTGGGAAAAGTCTTCCCTACTAGAGAAAACCTCCTTTTTCATCCCCAGGATCTTTAATGCTGTTTAAGTCCTTTTCCTCTCAAACTACTGTTTTTCTGCTAAAATATTTTCTCTTTTCCTTTTATAAAACAATATCGGATAAAGATTCATAGAAATTTATGCAATATAAGGCAATTTTTGAAGGTAGAAATGGTTAAACATTGATAGGAATGAAAATTAAAAGAGTTAAATTTCTACTGCAGCTTACATATTCTATAATTCATTTCTATAATTGATCTAGAAAAAAGAAACTTCTAGTAGCAACAGAATTCCCCCATACTTCTAGGTTTTGACCTAAAGTTTTGATCATTTAACCAGGGAAGAGAATGACTAAAACTGATCTTTTTTGTGTGCTAGTGCTGAACATGCTAAATGAACTTGTAGATTGTCTGGAGCAGAGCTTTCTCAATAGAGTATAGAAGAGCACAGAACATCCCGAGTTGGAAGGGACCCATAAGGATCACTGACTCCAACTTCTGGCTCTACACAGGACTACCTAAAAATTAAACCATATGTCTGAGACCTTTGTCCAAATGTGCCTTGAACTCTGGCAGGCTTAGTGCCATGACTGCTTCGCTGGAGAGTTTAGCAACCTAGTGGGCATAATAGGTGCCAATGATTGGGTGGCAAAGTGTCTTTTTGACCTCAAAAACATGGTACATCACTGTATCCTAGGTTCATTATAACAGTACAGAGGGAAAAAGTATGCAAATGACTCAAAACTAGATGAGAGAATCATCTCATAGAAAGGCAAGATAATGATGATGAACATATCTATGAGGGGTACTCCTGGATCTTTTTGAGATCTTCCAGGGACAGGAATGTCTGTCTTGGCAAAGGGCAACTTGGACAGTTGTCCTTGTCGGACCTGGCACTACGTTTGACACAGCATGATACACCATTTAGTGCCCCTCTTTCAAGAGCTGTTTTCATTTGGTTACTGTTGTCTGTGAATTAGAAGGGGGAAACATACATTGCATGTGCATCTGGAAAGGGAATGGAGTAAATAAAATTATTTCTGAGGGGGGATGGCAACAGTAAAGCTGGAGATCTCTGATTTAGATAACAGGAAATATTGAGAAGGGGTTTACAGCTCATGCGATTAAAGAAATGGTTTTGTTGGGGGGAAAAAAAAAAAGATCAGCTCACAAACCATTTAGAAAAACAGGCAAATTGTGGTCAATTGTTCGTGATGAATTATTCACCCTGTTCTAGTGGAACAGAATGATCCTGGAATGCTAAATCAGGAGTTAATCAGGATGCAATCTCTCACTCCTCCTGTTTGGCATTGCCATTGACCTTATTGTGAGAGAAGCTGTGTATGGACACAACGCAGAAATAGCAAAGCTTAAGCAGTATGCCAGAATGTTTAGGTTTAGCTGGCAATGTGCCTCCTCTAAGTAACGATCATCAAACAAACAATGATCAAAAAACTCCATAATACTTCAAGAAAGATGGGGTTAATCATTACTTATGAACAAAACAAATCTAACAAAGCTAGCAATTCCTCTCCCAGGCAGTTAGTAGAAACATCAACATACTGGAGATGAGTAAAGTCCTTTACATTCTTAGTAATGGGAAAGTCAGAGGGAAAAACTAGAACATTTTGTAATGAATTTGCAAGATGGAAAACATGGAGAGCTCAACAACTATTTAATCTCAGAAATTATCCAGGAGAAAGAAAGCATTATCTCATATGGACAT
>VXAL01019903.1:19328-62688 GCA_013399475.1 Chauna torquata
GGAAAAAAAAAACCATATCCAACAAGGAAATTAAAAAAAAAAAAAAAAAGTCTGCCATGGCAGTCTTTGGCTGGCTAAGCAGACTATTTGTCGGACAGCATGCACAATGGGGAAATTAATGGGGCTTAACGTACAGGATTTGCAGAATACGGGCCCAGCCCACACAGACTGGCACAGCACTATTCTTGCCCTAATTGATGTTGGATTGTCCCAGAAGTATCCAGAATCAAGTAACAGGAGTCCCTCAGTACTATTCTTTCATGTAGCTTTGGTAGGAACTACGTAAGGTAGCACTATAATGTACACAAGATGATGTTTTTCAGGACTGACAGGCTCTCCTGCCTAAACTGAACTCCTCTGTATTCTTTTTTTAAAGGTCTCGATCCCAAACGTCACTGTTTTTCCAGAAGCTGTAAAAAGCCTGAATTTGGATTTTTGGAAATACAGAAGAATTCTGTGTATTTTTCTAAGGAAAGTTACCACTAATTGCCAGAAGGCACTTCTGCTTTTGGAGCCCTATCTTGAGCAGTGATGTAGAATCCATCCACATTTTTATTTAGTCTAAGAAAAATGAACACATTTCTATCTGCATACAGACTGAATATTCTTTAGAGGGATAAGGTTTGCATGTACAAATCCCATTCAGAAATATCACTGCAGGTTTTCCTGATCAAAGTTTTTCCCTTTGATAGGATCTACAAGCATGCATCTGAAGCAAAAAGCTTAATGTCAAGATGCCATTGCTTACCTTTGCTAGCTGGGCTCAGAAGTGAAGGAATGTTTTTAATTCTGGCACTCAAAAATAAAATAGCAACCTTTTGGTCAGTGCGTTTCTTTTCTCACTTCCATGCATGCAAAAGTTCCTTGGGAAAGGTGTTGCACAGAACATCTTTTCAGAAGGGAAAGAAGTGTGCTCCAAAGAAACATGTGAGATCTCTGTATGTAAACATATGTTTGCAAACAGGAAATGGCAACTCAGAAGACAGAGAGCAGTCAGTCCCCCACTCTCTGCTATGACGTATCTGGCTATATGAATTCAGAACCTTTCCTTGCCCAAATCTCACTCTCCCTACATTGTACTCTTACGTCAAGCCAGCTCTCAAAGAAAAGGGCAAAGTTGCTCACCTCTGCTAATCTTCAGTTCTCATGGCAGGGCTCTTCTGACAGATTCTGTTTAGATAACTGGCTTCAGCTACTGATTCAGCAAAGGGTTTTCTCTGTTGTGAGAGTATAGTTTTATGCTTCCAAATACTCCTGGATTTGGAAAGCAAATAAGCTTTACTCTTTTCTGCTGCCTGCTTGCTCATGTGTTTTTGTGGAGCCAGGTTTTCTGCTTTACAATCAGCCTCCTGCTGGGTTCTCTAATTGGGCTTCCAGATAAAATAATCTGGAGTGAATAGTAGCTTGGAAAGAGGCTTTGATTTTTCATTTCAGTTTTGTGTCCTAAGAGTACTTTTTCCTTTTCAGCTCCTATGGGCAGGGTAAACTTCCCAATATTAGCTCAAATGTTGTTCCACCAGCATATATATAACATACATGACCAGCAATCATCATTACTAATTATCACTTGTAATAACTTAATTATAAGCAGAAGACCGATTTTTTTTTGAGAATAATAGATAAAAATTCTGCTAACTAGAACTAGTTTTTCCCTTTGTCTTCAATGGATGGAGAAAAGAATTTTATTTCATCAAATCCTTAGCATACACCCTGTACCTATTTACAGAAACTTAGTTGCTGGACCTGAGTACCAATTTTTTTTATTCTGTTCGAGCATTCTACAGTTGCTTAAACATAATAAATGAACATTGTGCTATTTAGTCATTCAACAATTCTAAGAGTATTTTTGTAGCATTTGTTCCATGGAGAGGAAGTCACTTCCACTCTGTTCTTAAACAAGTAACTAAATTTATTAGTCAATGTAAACTTCTCTTAATAGCCTCCTTAAGCACTTTTACCTATCTCTTGTACTTCAGATAAAAGTGAAAAAAAAGTAGAAGGAAAATACACAATTCAACATTAGAAAAAATACACCGTATAATTTACTGCCATTGGAATTTGCTCTGCTTATACTGTTTGGTGCAAAGGGAAGCATAAGGCCAAATGTATCAGCACATCTGCCTACTTGAATTACTTTTATTACAGTTTAATTATCAATTAACAACAGTTTAAGAAACTTCTATTAGCTGTTAACCTTGATCTTCTGTCTCCGCATACTATTATGGAAGTCAGAATACAAACCTCATAACACTGCAGTTATCAGTTTTATGATATGGGTATATATAATACGTTCTTTCTATCTGTTAGGTATGAACCCGTTCCATTTAAGATTTTCCATGTAAGCGTATCTACTGTGGAGACATCCATTAAAAGACTCATAGGTAGTAAATTAAACCTGACTTCAAAGACAACTCTTCCTCAGACAAATTAGGCTACAGAGATAGAAAAGGGCAGCAGCAATCATTAATCTATTGAAGGCCACCTTCTGAAATGCGCTGTTTCTAAGTTCAATGACTGTTCCAAGATTAATTGCTCATAATTTTACAATGTGTCTTTGTAAATTATGCACTATTAAGTGATAAAATGTTGCACAGCAGAATCAATTCTCCTTTATTCTGCTTATTCTAGCAATTGTTTTAATTCAAATATATACATGTATATATATACGCACACACCCAAGGTTATGCTGAACTGAAGTTTAGAAGTTGGAGTGATTTTTTTGCATTGTGAGGTTCACATAGTTGAATCTCCCGTGAGAAGCTGCTTGGGTGCAAATGAATTACTTTACAAAATTACTAGGGCTGGTTGTCTCATCATTTTGCATTATCACTTGGAGTGCTATGAAGAGGGAAGAGCGCAATAGTTCTGACTGTACGTTACTCCNTTTTCCCCTCTCCTTTTCTTTCCTTTCCTTTTCTTTGAGATATAGGCCAATTCTTAAAACAAAACCCTGCTGTTACAGGACATATAAATCTTGCTTAGTAAAACTCCTGAAGGGAACTGAGGGATCATTTGTTTATGTATAATGCAGAAAGAGAAGACGTTTGGTAAAAAATCCATATGTGCCCACAAGCCTGAGAAGGAGCACTGAGGTAGCCAGCAGACCTCCACCCACGANACTTCAAAGACAACTCTTCCTCAGACAAATTAGGCTACAGAGATAGAAAAGGGCAGCAGCAATCATTAATCTATTGAAGGCCACCTTCTGAAATGCGCTGTTTCTAAGTTCAATGACTGTTCCAAGATTAATTGCTCATAATTTTACAATGTGTCTTTGTAAATTATGCACTATTAAGTGATAAAATGTTGCACAGCAGAATCAATTCTCCTTTATTCTGCTTATTCTAGCAATTGTTTTAATTCAAATATATACATGTATATATATACGCACACACCCAAGGTTATGCTGAACTGAAGTTTAGAAGTTGGAGTGATTTTTTTGCATTGTGAGGTTCACATAGTTGAATCTCCCGTGAGAAGCTGCTTGGGTGCAAATGAATTACTTTACAAAATTACTAGGGCTGGTTGTCTCATCATTTTGCATTATCACTTGGAGTGCTATGAAGAGGGAAGAGCGCAATAGTTCTGACTGTACGTTACTCCATAGCAGAGGATGAAGAACTGGCACAATGTTCTGAAGAGTGTCTTTGTCCAACCTTTAAAATACTGTTTCATGCTGAAGAAAATATGAATGATATAATTATGTGAAAAATGAAACTTTGGGTTTAATGGCTGAGATAAATTATCAGCTTAGGTTAAGCCCCAGTTTCTTCCCAAATAGTTTACTAAAAAAAGTATCACTCATCTGAAACAAACTTTTTTTTTTTTTTTAAATATTTCAGCTTCAAACCTTTCAAGGGATATTCTCTCTCNAATACTTAAGGTGGGGTCTGGAGTCATGATCGCCTTGGCTTCCCAGATTGATAATTGTCTGGGGAAAACTCAGTTATGTTAGCTGATAGGGACAGCGGTATGGGAAAAACTGCCACAGAGAAAGAAGAGTACCAGCACTACAAGGAGCCCTTCCTCTCATCTTTACTTGTAAAATGGGTCAGGAACGTGATGGGACCATGTGGCTTGTGGAACAGTTNAGCAGGGTATTAGTTTTGTACGCATTTTGGCAAAGCTTTAAATAAATTGAGAATTTATTTCTCAATTAAATGACTTCTACTGCCTCTAGGTAACTTGGGAAAAGGACTAAACTGAAAGCAACAACAAACAGACCTTCACTGCTGAATATTTTATTGTTAATTTATAAGGTGTGTAGTTTGCAGAAACACAGCCTGCCTGCCAATTCACCGAGTGAGAAATAAAAACACTAGCTAAGTACCCATCAATTTTAGGATTTCACAGTATTCAAAGGTATGAGATGGCAGAAAGATGCTGATTTGGGCAGTAGAGCATATTGCAACCATTCTCCTTCCCTCCAAAGTTTAAATTTTAAAAACAAACCCAAAAGCTTGAGGCAGTACCAATACTGGCATGTTTGTTTAGCTCATACAAAGATGACAATGTAATATTTAAGAAACTACCTCAGCCTATAATATTTGAAACAAAAGGGATTTGCAGCTTCCATTTGCTCTCCTAAGTCATGTCAGTGAAAATATAAACAGCCCTAAAAAAACTCCTGTGAATTAAATACTTAGCATAAGAATAAGTGTTTCCCTAAACCTGACTTAAGTGAGCTTAAATTATTTAAAGAGCTACTTTAAGAAATGAGATTTCAACACTGTTCTAGAGAGAATTAAATTAAAATATCTGGAGACTGCATTCTAACTGCCCATACCAAACACATGGAAATATTTGATATAAACTTTATTACTATCCTGGATCTTTTCCTTTCACCTCCCTTAAAACCTGAGTTGTATTAAACTTAGCATGAAAGATGGAGAGACAGAAGAACATAATGAAAATATCTCTCTCCCCAGTCTCATTAAAACTGGTGAATGTCCTAAAGCCAGTACTGGGGGGTGGGCGGGGATGGGAGGGGTGGATCTTTCTCCTTGCCTCGGCCTGGCCAAATATTTTATATTAACGGTTTTTCATTCACAAGTAGAAGCTGGATAAGTAAAATCATTAGAAAAATGATGCACAGGGTGTGCTACTGACAAAAATGGGAAAGAAAATCCTTTTTCCTGGCATCCTTTTCTCCGGAACCCTCTGTTTTCCCCTCGTTCCCATATATCAGGCAAATACAACAAAACTAAAATTTTTAGGTAAATTACAAAAGTACTCACTTCAGCTTAATTTGTACTTCTGGTACATCCCTAAGCTCTTGATGGCTACCGAGGTCTTCCTTTTCAATTCCACTTGGTATTTTGAGTGTGCTGTGTTTATTGATGAAAAAACCTCTCCAGAGATAGGCAGTTCTGCAAAACTTGCTGCACATCTGTTGGATTTTTGTTTATGTATTGAAATGTAATTGGGCAACTGGAGAAAAGTGGATTTGTGAGCTGTTATTTTCCTAAAGATTACATTTAATAATGTTGGTATACCCTCCATAATTTATTTGATTAATAATATTTGATCTAAACCCAAATTATGACTTCCCACATATATGACATAACTAATGAACTGTGAAAGGAAAGCTGTTCAGATGGTCACCAATAACCAATGCTTAGTTAATCCTTTAAATAAACCGGAGCTCACAATGTGTCCCTTTGAAGTCATAAATAATGTATATTTTTCTTTTGACTTTTAATAAGCCAGTGGAGTTCATCTCACAGTCTCCAAACACATATATTTTATTATGGGCCTCTGCAGTTTACTTTAATTAGTGTGTCTGAGTGCTTTGGGAGACTTAGCCCTACTGAAAACAAACAGAGTCTTACCATCTATAAAACATTAGCTCCCTTTGGTTTATCCTGATACAGCCGAGGCTCAGTGAGAAACACATGGTGTAAGTAAACACTCATAATTGCATTAGAATTCCCGGGTGTATTGGTAATTCAAGCTCTGTTTCATGATATTGTTAGAGCAGTTAGAGCAGGTTTACCAATCTGCTTGTCTTCTGGGATTTCATGAAATTCCATTTGGAGAGAACTTTAAATGACAAATCTAATAGAAACAGCAACAGACAGAACAAGTCACAGAGGCTCTGAAAAGGAAGCACACTGCTAAAACCCCCTTTGGTCTGATTGTGTTTTTCATGTCTCTGAAATTTCTCATTCCTCTAGTCTCCATGCTGATGTGTTAATTTTTGCATTAGGTGGGTGTGCCTGTGTTTTCTTCCAATGTCCCTGCAGAACTTTTGGTCCAGTGTGTCAACCAACCTCATATTCCTATTTCTGAGCTAATTTTCCCAGAATATGATACAGTCAGCTCCAAAACAAAACGTATAAAATCAAATTATTGCCATGTTTTTATTACTGTGTTGAATGATAACAGGTATGTTCTTTTAAGATAGAAATAAATTACTGACGAAACCTTTCCACTTCAGGGAGGATTTAAAAAATAAAAAATCCTTCACAAATGCAACTCACTGTGACTGTAATTTGCTATTTGCTTTTCCAAAAGAAATAAAATGTTGTTGTGAAACAGTCTGAATAAAAATAGAAGCAGAGTGGTTTGACCCTGTATAAAAACCACAGCTATTAAACTTAAACCAAATACTATTCAAATTAATGCTGGTAAGTAAATTTCATTCTGTTTAGGCCCTTACCTCAAACCGCACGTCTGATCTCTGCACCTTCTGGAGTTTTAAAGTAATAATTTCAGCAAATAAAATCCTGACTTCTTTTATCTCACTACTTACTTCTTTTATCATGTTGTTGTAAACATAGTGTGACTGCATAAACAGCAGAATTATGAATCCAGTAGAAAATTAACTGTATGGGGTTTTATTGTTTGCCCGAAAAATCTGTTTTAAAGGTGTGTTGCTCCAGTATTTATATCACAAATTTTTCCAAACTACAAAATGTCTTTTCACAACTGGGATTTTTAGCAATGTATGACTTAATAACTTTATGAAAGAGCAGAAACTTTTATATTAAAAAAAATCACAGAAAAAAAACCATTTTCATCCAATTTTCAAAGGCAGTTCAATGTCGGTTCAATGTATATCTTTTCATAAAGCATTTTGTCTGGTGGGGCCAAGTTGCAATGCCTAACACTTCCAAGCACTACCCTTCACTTTTCTTGTATTTCTGCTACTCATGAAATACAGAAATACTTATTTCATTAAAATGCTAAACAGTTTTGATAAATGAAAAGACATTTCATTCTGCTGTCTGACCCTTGAGATCCTCTTGAATCATTTGTACCTTTCTGCCTTTACAAGCTGGTCCCTCTATGTTTGCTGGCATTTGTTTTAGCGCTGGTTTGTTGGCCATTACATCTCTTTGGTTTGCAACTTCTGATTTTGCTCGTATGAAATTCCCCTCATAAACCCGTTAGACATTTCAGAACGGAATCATTTTCCTTACAGGATGTTTATAAATCCTTGCCCTTATTTCGTATTATACTGATCGGTGTAAAGTAATGAGAACACTAGCAAGAAAAGCCAAGCTCTATATGCTGAAGGCCTGAAAGCAGGGACGTCTGAATGTGAGTGGCCAGAACTACGCTCCCTGCACTGTCCCACTGGGACAGGGGATGAGCGGGGGTTCTGCGGTTACCTGCAAAACACAGCGCTGAGCTCCCCGCTCTGCTACCAGAGCTGTGACTTCCCCTCCTGCGCTCTGAAGCCCCAGAGGTTCAGAGGTTGTAATTTGAAAGTGTGAACAAGATTTCACTGCTCATTTTCTCTTTAGAAATGCAAAGCCAGTCGTTAGTTGTAGCCTACACACAGAGCACAAGTTTGGGAGATTTACAGATGTATTTTAATGGTGACATTTTGTTCACCCCATTACCCTGTCAGCAGGGAAATGGTAAAGCCATGGGTCTTTCAACCTTATTTCTGCCTCTGGAAAATCAGACTGAGTGGAAAATCATCAGCTCTATCACCATGGTATACTCTTGGTATGAACAACAATTATTTTTCTGTGGAGAATTGGATCACCTGGTCCAAAATCCACTCCAGTTTCACATATGAATTATGCTAAGAGACTATGGCTAGAAGAATTCAGCTTGTTCTTTAAAACCAATTAAACTTATATAAATACACAACCTCTGATGCTGAGACTCTAGCAAAGCTGCAGTACTAATAAGGTTTGCTGAAGCTATATTTCTAAACCCCTCTGCATGGAATATTTCCTCTCTGTTATACTCATCGACAGAAGTTATGCTGAAATTAAAAAAGGACAAACCAAACCCCAGTTTGTCAAAACACACTATATTTATAATGTTAAATAATTGAAGCTATAAGCAAATATATACAGTGTCGATAAAATCGAATTATCAGGCTAGGCATAATTGGGGTTTATTTAAACTGTGACTGACTCCATTCATCTGTTATTCCAGTGGATATATAAAGATAAATTACTTTCTCGGAAATTGAGACACAATCTTTTTTTTTTTTTTTTTTAAGATATTTTTCTTATCAGGTTTTCATTAGACAAGGCAGCCTGCTTTATATGTTTGTACAATTTAAGTAGGCTCTTAGCCTGTTTGTTAATACATCATGTTTATTTAAAACTCCTGAAGGAAGTTATTAATCTGTCAAAACTTTAAAGATTTGAAGCTGATAAATAAATGAACAATGCTAAATAATTCTTTGTGTTGTCTACAAAAACACAAAACAAACCTTTCTTCTCTAGAGGATGAAGCCTGGTTTGCTTTGAAGTTCCTCAATATTTGCCTATGCTATGCTTCTGCCAAAACCTGCACTGTCTGATAAGTACACCAACTGGCTTAAACAAGGTGCCTTTCTGACTAGAACGGTTGGTCAGGAATAAAAAATATGCCTTAATCCAATTTTCATTTTCGTATCACAAAAGGGGCTATGGAATGACTGCCATTTGCAAAAGAAAGGGGCAAGCACAATTAAAAGCTGAATCTAATCCTTCTGCCTATGGCTTAGAACTGGAGCCAAAAGAAATATTGCCTTAACAGGTACATTCCCCCTGAGGGGAAGCACAGCCTCGACCACCTAGCTGGTGAAATGAAGAGAGAATAAGGTGTTCGGTTGTATCAGTGGCCAGCAAATTGTGTGGTGGCTCCTGGCAGAAAAGCCTAGAATTAGTGAGTGGCAAATGAAAGCTCTGTTTCTGACGGCGGCTGTTTCAGCAAGGTGGCAAATCAAACACCATTATTTTTCAGCTCCTGTCCCTAGCAGCCAAGTCACAGACCGGTCCGTGGGAAGGTCTGTGTATGAGTAACTGACATTTGTCTAAAGAGACATTTGAAATTGATTGAAGGGCAATGTGAACTGCTAACCACTAATTAGGCTAATTAATAGTAAGGGTGGATGACAGCTATTGCAATAACACTTATGTTGTGTCTCACTACCTGAAAGGAGTGTGGTTATTAATAAGTGGATATTAATAATTTTCTCTCTGAAGACTGAATCTATTACTTTAATACCTGGGATGAGCAGGCTGAAAAATATTTTCTCCAATTCACCGAGGAACTCCCATGTTCCTGCAAGTGTTTTCTCACCAGCAGTAACTCAGATATGGCAGGTGAAAGATTTTACTTCATTATAGTGCAAAGAAGATTTTTCTTGGATGTGTTCATCTACAAGACAAAACTGTAAGTGCTTCTATCTGTCTAGATTAACAGAAAGATTATTGCATCTCAGGTTTTAACAGGGCTTAATTTTATATTTTCGATGTAATCTCCAGTAGAAACAGTGTAAATAATATTCTGTGACCAGGCCATGGTGCAGATTTCAGGGTGCTTTCTCATGGCAGTAACTGTGAGTTTTATCAGGCCTTTTCTTAGACGCTACAGCACGAATGGCTTAAGACTAGAGAGCGCCACAGTCAAGTCAGAAATAGATTTAAGAAATGGCATTGGGTAGAGATGGCATTAACAACTTCCTCAGGTTTCTCTTGTAATATTTACCATTTTTTTTAGAGACTTATCTCAATGTGAGAGAATCTTAGCTCTCACATGTAAGGTACTACTTCCTGGCTTCAGGAGAAAAGTTTGAAAATGCAAACTTTAGAGGTTCATACTTTTTTTTTTTTTTTTTGGTAGTTGTTTGTTTTTCAACCCTGGCNGTTGTTTGTTTTTCAACCGTGGCACTAGCAATTCTGTTATGGTGGTGAAAGATGCAAAACATACAAGCTTGGCCTGTTTCAGAACAGATAGAGAAATAAAATGAATCAAATATATTGCAAATTAGTTCAGCTCCATATAAATATGTTGATCACTCATCATGGAACTCCTAATGCTATCTGGATATACACAATTCAGGTACAAAATGTTGTAAATATCAACTTTTTTAACACGTAAATTGCAAGCTTTTTATATGAGAGATTGCTTCTTTCCTCTCACAAGATGTCTGTAAATAGGCTGCCTGGTTTTTAAGCTTCCTTTATTTTATGATGACTACTAATGCTGTTCATAAGCCTGAGACTGTAATAACTGGTCAGCTACCACTACTGCAAATGGAGGTATTGAACAAGCCCGTACATGATCAGTTGTGATTGCTTTCATCTCACAACATAATTTTTCCTGCTGATCCAATCTTCATAACTCTTACACAGAACCTGCGTGATGGTTTAATTGTCCTGGAAGAGGCATAGAGCACTTCAGGCAGCATAAGAGAATTCATTTTTATACTGCCTTTCCCCTTTTGGGACTGTGCTGGACTTTGTCATTACATCTGCTCTATGAGATTTACTAATTTACTGAAGAGTTAAAGTAACATTTTTTTCTCAAAAATTCTTATGAAATAACAGTTAAATCCCAGTGTTATGAATATTCACAGCATGCATTTAGTTCTAGGCAAGCATGAACTCAGCAGCTTTCTAGGGACCACTTGCGTGTTTAAACTTGGGCAAGTATTTGAGCATTAAGAGCTCAGGTCTCTGAAGTGCATGTGCAGCCGCACTGTTGCTTAAGTCTGTACTCCATCCTTTCCCTACATCATTTAACAAATGCTCTAAGAGCTCTTCTGACAGCTGCAGAACTGAAATCTAAAATCAAGCCTAAAATGAATATTGTTACTGACTGTAGCATTCCGTCACGTTTCACACCACTAAAACATAACCACTTATATGCAAATGAACCCCAAAGAGGGGCCATTTCAGAACGAGAGCTTTCCTCGCCCAAAATGTTTTGTAGAATTAGTCAGCAGTGAGACTCAGTAATGTGATGTCATAGCCTAGACTGCATTTTCTGGAGTAGCAAGAACTCTTATTTGACCTCAAAGCCATATTTTGCCATTATGTAAATAAATATTGTGGGACTTGAGGGTCTCTTGAGCACTGTCTCTGCATGTAATGCAGAAAACAAAGCTCACAAAGTTCATCTGTGCTTGGCAGTGTCTATGCAACAAACTTACAGGATGAGTGAAGTTCACAGGCTGTTTGAATCCCTTCCAAATCAAGCAATCAAGCCGACCATAAAATATTCCCATTTTTCTGATGATGCACATTAGGTAGATTACATTTTGAAAGGACACTATTAAACTAAAGAAAGGAATGAATTAAAACATAATCCATTCTTTCTCTCTGATAAAAGAAAACTATTCATCTCATGCTTTCCAGTTTAAGGAACATACAACTGTTCAAACCAACATCTCCCACACCAGTTCAAACTACCTTAAGAATTTCTTTAATTCAGTCATACTTCATTCACATGTCTGTAAATGTGCATCTTTCCTGAGTGCTCACTGCTGTTTTACTGTATGTTTGTAGTTATATATAGATCCACTTTTTTGCGCGTGCTGTCTGAAATAGATTTTCCCCCTCCACTATATCTACATACATCTACAATTACTTAAACATGCAAAGAGCCATAACTCTATTAAACTGACAAACTGAATTTATCCTGTGCTTATTTAATTGGCTTATTAGACATAACCATAACACATTCCTAGATAAGAAGGGGCATTGGCTTGGCCTGGTTAAAGGAGTGGTATTTTTCAGTTATTTTAACCTGACAACACTTCTGGGCCAGAATAATGTGACAGTTCTCTCAAAATGAAGGCTTCCAAATGGTATGTAGTCAGCACGCAACTCCCTTCCCAAGTTAAAGTTTTATTGATTCAGATAACAGACACTGGAAGATCCGGTCTATATTCAGAAAGACTGCTTCCGAAACTTATGAACATGGCTTAAATTTTATCAACAACAAATGAAAATTAATAACATACTTTCTGGTTCTGGACAAATACCAGCACAATTAAAATCCATGGGAATCTTATCACTCATTTCTCTGGGATTGGAATGTGGATTTCCCTCTCCAAATGGAACCATGCCCAAATCCTGGGGCATTCATACCCAGGCAGACTGTGATGCAGTGATTTGCAAACACTAACATAGTCTCAGAATTCTTTCACCTGGGAAGTTTTTTCACATTTCACAGATGGGATTATGTACAGAAGTTAAAGGCCTAATTCAGAATAGGATTTGGACACCTAGAGTAGGTGTCTAGTGAAAGTTAAGTAAATATCTTAGTGATCTGCTGGTTAATTGGCATAGCTTACTCATTTTTAACCTGTAGTTTTTGAAAGGATTGAGACAGTAGGTCCTTCTGTAGAAGGCATTCAAGAGGAATGCAGCATTACCTATTTCTTAACAAAAACAGGTTTAATAAGCAGACCCTTTCTCCAGATTGCAGACAACCTAGGATCAACTCTTACCTATGTCCGAGGATATTCAGTTCTATTGTAGAGAGACTCAACTCTCCCATTTCTCTAGGGAGAGTCGCTCCCTGCTCAGCGTCTCAGTGCCTCCAAGCCCCGCTTGGGGCACCATCTATGTCTGGTGGCATAATCCAGCCTTCTGGATTTGGCTTTTGCAACCAAACACATAAAGTATTACATCACAACTATTGGATCGAGCACACCCTCAGAAAGTTTGCAGATGACACCAAGCTGAGTGGCGCAGGTGATACAACAGAAGGGAGGGATGCCACCCAAAGGGACCTAGACAGGCTTGAGAGGTGGGCCCGTGTGAACCTAATAAGGTTCAAAAAGTCCAAGTGCAAGGTGCCGCACCTGAGTCGGAGCAATCCCAGACATGAGTACAGACTGGGAGAAGAACTCATTGAGAGCAGCCCTGCAGAGAAGGACTTGCGGGTTCTGGTGGACACAAAGCTTGACATGAGCCAGCAGTGTGCACTCACAGCACAGAAGGCCAACTGCACCCTGGGCTGCATCAACAGAGGCATTGCCAGCAGGTCAAGGGAGGTGATTGTCCCCCTCTGCTCTGCCCTCATGAGGCCCCTCTTGGACTGCTGCATCCAGATCTGGGGCCCCCAGCACAAGAAGAATGTGGACCTGTTGGAGCGGGAACAGAGGAGGGCCACAAAGATGATTAGAGGGCTGGAGCACCTCTCCCGTGAAGACAGGCTGAGAGAGCTGGGGTTGTTCAGCCTGGAGAAGAGAAGGCCCCAGGGAGACCTCATTGTAGCCTTTCAGTACTTAAAGGGGGCTTATAAAACAGATGGAGAGGGACTCTTTACATGATAGTGATAGGACAAGGGGGAACAGTTTTAAATTAAAAGAGGGGAGATTTAGATCGGATGTTAGGAGGAAGTTTTTTACTCAAAGAGTGGTGAGGCACTGGAAAAGGTTGCCCCGAGAAGCTGTGGATGCCCCATCCCTGGAGGTGTTCAAGGCCAGGTTGGATGGGGCCCTGGGCAACTTGATCTAGTGGGTGGCATAGGATTCCCTATGGCAGGGGGATTGGAACTAGGTGATCTTTAAGGCCCCTTCCAACTCAAGCCATTCTATGATTCTATGAACTGCACTTAAGCCTTGCTCTAAGGTTTCGTAGCCAGCCAGTGATGAGACAAGGACTAGAGCCCACATTTCCCAGTAAACAAAACTGTTTTCTAACATTCTGATCTCTAAAAGCCTCCTTGCTTGTTCTGTGCTCTAAGCACTAGGCTTTAATGCCTGTTTTCATCCCACCACAGAAATGCTTATCCACATGGAATTATTCAGAGACTTCAGCAAGATGAGTTACTGAATACATTAATCAGATTTTTCCTTCAGACACTTGGTTGTCATACTGGGGTTGGTATGACAAAATGTAGAATATTCGATAGCATTCATAACTTGACATGGGAAAATTCAAGTGCTTCCTTTTTTCAAACAGTCAGGAGTCTTGATAGAGCTCATGTAACCAGGTGAATGCTATAAAGATGAAATTTACAGCTAACAGGGGATATGTTCCTGCTACTTAAGTTAGAGCAAAATGAGGGCTATGCCTATATGAACGGTCATACTGGGTTTCTCTCATATTGTTTCTGACTCCAGCAGGAAGTTATGTGCTGGCTTTTCTGTTGCTAATTTACTAAATAAAATTAGGTCTATAGGTTTCTGACAGAATTTCATATGCTCAAGGTTGTCCATGTTATAGCCTGTACCTTGCAATAATGAACCGTCAATTTTAAAGACAAATGTACTTCACTAGAGAGAGAGAGTAGGAAAGTGCCCTGTATCTGGAGCCTGCGGAAACTATTTTGTAATAGCTTTTTCTTTTTCTTTTTCTTTTTTTTGTTTGGAGGGTGGTAAGGTGTAAAATACCTCGGGGTACACTTTGTATCTCTCCCTCCGCCCCCCCCCTTTTTTTTTTTCTGATTTATAGCAGCAATAAGCACAGCATTCCTGGAATATTAGCAGAAATATTCAGATAATGACTTGGGCAATAAAAGGGATGATTTTATCCCTTCTTCACTGTGGACATCGCTGTCATTAGACTGCTAAGACTTTGAGGTCATTCAGTATGGTAAAGAATAGAAGACAGAGGTAAACAATGGAAGGAAAAAGGAAGTGGCATGTTCAATGCAAACAGCAAACTGTTAGGACATTAATGAAGAAACTACTGAATTTTTATGAGACAATTTAAGAAGTAAACATCCTCAGCAATCTACTGTATTTCAATAGCTCAGACAGCAGAAGTGTGAGTGCTCAGCTCACTCTGGTCTTTTAGCTCAGACCATCAATGAAAATGGCTTTTGGCTAGAGTGCTGGACTTGGTGCCGAGGTGCCACAGCTTAGCTCACTTTTCTGGGTTGGAAGTTGCCACAGAGAGATGGAAAAGGGGGCAGGAAGAGAAACCATGGACATAATACTTGCCAGAGTTCACCTCTCATTCCTCATAATACCGTGTAAACCAATGAATGATATAAGAAATCACTGATATTGTCTCTAAGTAGTGTTTTAGGTGTTCACAAATCGGGAAAGTGGATTACACCTTCCCTTAAAGGCAAGTAGAAGGGGGATGAAGTACTTCTTTCTGCTCCCCACAAGGCAATAAAGGATTCATGAAAATTCCAAAAAGCCTGCCTCTTTTAGCCCTAAAATTAAGGCATGCCCTTATGAATAAATTCAGGGGTGATTCTAGGGAATTCTAGGTTGATATTGCTCATTTTTCCTTCAGTCTATCAGCCTATACAGTACAGCCATCTACAGTCTTCTAGACAAAACAGACATTACATCTCAGCAGGTGTCCTCAGTGCAAGGGAATGGAGCAGAGTCTGACAGATTTAGGGAGCTGAGTGAAAAATAATGGTACGGATGGCACAGCAGCAAATATCAGAGTAGACTCGTCCCTGAATCTGACTGCTTTGCATTTGAGTGAGGCTGGTTGGCTGAAATTATAATTCAAGTTACTGTACTGAAGTATCAAGAACAGCTCTGCCATCTAGATATCAGTGATGTTCATGTGATTTTTCTGATTCACTCTGACTGATATGCTGAACCTGTGCTACACTTAGTACCTGTTAGGATGCCAATAAAGGCAAACAGAAAATAGTGATGTCCATAGAAAGAGTGCAGTTGTATTTTAAAAGTGGTATCAGCACTTGTAGGAAGACTTTTTATCTCCTTTTGCTGATCCATGCCTATGAGAAGCTATCAATTCCCAGAGCTAATAGAAAAATATCATGTGAAATGCAAATAATCTGTTTTAGAAATTCATGAAAGATTCAGTCCAAAGAGTTTTCCTTAAATTCATGTGTATTAGAGATGGCTTTTCTTTTCCTTCTAGAGTTTGCTTTGAGAAAGTAGTAAATTCAAGACAAAAAAATTCTGGTATTAAAAGCCTTCAGTTGAAGTAAAAGAGGAAACATTTAATAAGAAGAAAACCTTAAACCTTTTGAGATTTCATGTACTCTTCAATAAGATGAAAGTAACATTTTTAAGTCTTAGGCTGACTTAGAAACATTTTGAGGTGTGCTGTTACCACATCTCACCGGCTTTTTGCACTCCAGAGCCATTTCAAATCTTATTGTAGTACGTTTGGCAGTACATTTAAAAGATTATCACTTAATCTAGTTAAGTAATTTTGACTTCAAGCAAGTGTCTGTCATCCAACCAACTGCTTATGACTTTTTGTGCCTTTGGAAAAGAAAGAAAATGAACACTACTGAGGAAAAAAATGGGACAACAGAGTCTGATCTTATTCAGTTTTTCATGCAGCTCTGAATTTTACTAGACAGACTTTTTAGTACCTGGATTATTGGCATTACTTCTGATGGGAGCAAGGCTGTTTCCAGAATGCCTCATTTTCTATGGTTGACTTTATTTTAAATGAAAAATGTTTCTGGCTTTGAAGAACAGATGTCAGAGAACATTTTGCCCCATATTCAAAGGCTGCATAATGCAATCTGAGATGACACATCCCCACAGTTATTGTGGGGATGAGGGGAGGAGGTAGGGACACGCTTTAACAAGGTGATAGGCATCTATAGGCATAACAGTCAGCTTTATGTGACAGAGGAATACCTACCCCACTGCACTGCAGTTTCCTCTCCCATTCAGAACGTAACTCTTACTTAGTCCTGACCTTAAATATGCTACCACGTAATGTAGCTAAGACAAGTTCAAAGTTTGTGGATGACTACACAGACATTCTAGCTTTGCACCCAGTAATCGCAGTCAGCTTTGGTCTGGACCTCAGATTCCCCAGTTTCTCATTTAATTTGCTAGATGTCCCACAGCTCTCATATTGTAACATTGGACTTGCAGAGACAGAGCTCTAACGAAAGATGGAAACTAAATAGGAGAAAAGAGAGAGCGTCATAGTATATTTGTACTAGAGAACGGAAGTAAGGTCTTAGGGACTGCCCTAACTCTAGCATATCTTAACTTCTCACCTTACATTCTTCTGTAGAGTTTCCTAGGTTTTTGAAGCAAAAAAGATAGGTAAAACTTAGAAATATGACATTGGTCTGTATGGGGGGTTTAGAAATAACCATTAAAACATCTACTGGTTAGCTTTGAAGAGAGAGCACTAGAGTGCCTTCTGTTGCAGAAGATGCTTATACAGAAGTTTGTTCAAAGCCCACCAAATGTGATGGGCATATTTCTATTGACCCCAAAGATCTCTGGAGATTCATTCATTCTATAAGCATTGAACTTGTAGTGTTCATAATTCATAACAAAGGGTAGTGGGAAGTAACTTTCAAATCTATATATCTATATATTTACTTAAAATTTGTTGCATTGGCCCAGGATACCCAAAATCTTTATAACCTTCAATAAATTTCACTGGAACACCAACTGATGAAATGGAACCTCATTTCTGCCTTATTTTCAGTTTTCATACTGAGATACTAGAGCTGTTCCAAACAAATCCCCAGGTGCAAACAATTTTTGTAGCTACAAAAAGCATTTGCTAAGTCTTTTTTTTTTTTTTTTTNCAAGGGATTGGAGTTTTCCTTTTATTTTTAAATCAGGAGATCTTAACTTGATTTGCGCAGGAAAGCAATATTACTTAGTTGGGGAAACTGAGGCAAGGTGATCGCAGATTCATTCAGAAAGCCCAAAAGTTGGTATAAAATTCAGGTTTATTAGATTCCTTCCTGCAGCTTTGACCACTAGACATTGTTGCTGTCTATTTCATATCAAGAAAGAACTTAGACACTGTAGTTCAGAACTAAAAGTGCAATTCCTGCTGGGGGGAGAAACCAGGCCTTGGAAGTTTGACAACGTGAGAAATGGAAAAGGACTTCTAGCATGGAAATTCTTATGTTGCTGCTACATATTCTTTCTATACATACAAAGGTATGTCTTGAAATAATTAAAGATAATTAAGTTGTTATACTGCTGTTTTAAACACTAAGATTTCATTTGCATTAATAATTTAGCTGCATGTATGTACATGGTATGATCCCTGCAAAACTTAGTAATTATGCCTGGCTTAGACAGCAATGACAGTAAAGCATTGCCTGAAGGAAAGATATTGAATTTGAAATTATTTTACTTAAGTAGAATATTGATTTTGATTTTTTTTTTCCTAGCCAGATTCACTGCTTTCACACCAGATTTTTTGTATTTTCTTCATTGTTGAAGGTATAGCTAACTTTTCTGCAACAGCACTAATCTGATACTGGTAAACAAGTCTTCTATGTTTATGTTTCCAGCTTCTGTTGCAGTCTGGGGCATATTTTTCTTTCTCATGTAACGTGATGGACACCTACAAAAAACACGTTCTCCTCTATGTCTTTTCCCTGAAGAAAATTCAATAAAGTTGCCATCAACTGCCTTCTAACTTTCCATCCTTTTCCACCAGCAGTGATGGTGTTCAACTTGGTGCATTTTCTGCTATAAAATCCCACCCAGTGGTGAAGAAAATGGAAGAAATAGGAGGGAAGTCAAAACAGACTGATAACACAAAATGAAAGACTAGTATTAGCAAAGCAATGACCCTAAAATGTCTTCTCTCATCTATATGCTAAACATTTGGATTGCACTTGCAGTTAACAAATTCTTGCAGGCTTCTATTCACTGTAAAAATAAGTACTACAGATGCAGCCAAGCCAGTCCATTTAAATAAGCATGGAAATGAGAATATTTTGCCAGGTAGACAAATGTTATAAGTATTTATACTTGTAAGAATAATAATGACAAAAACCTAGAGAAACCAAGCACAAGGAGACATCTCATGCACATATGCATACATCTATCTTCACCTGCAATCTATAGTGAATGTTAATAGCAAGAATGAACTGAATCTTAACTATTACTGCTACCCTTATTCCAGACCTCAGATAATAAAGGACACCTGAATCACCTACTTGTGATATCAGTTTGTAGGAGACCACCGCAGGCTAAAATTCCTATCTTCCTAGAAAAGTTGATAACACTGAATTAAAGATATTCTGAATGTTCCTCTGATGCATTCTAAGAGGACTTCTGAGTCCCATCATTTGACTCAACATAGAGCTCTAGAAAAAAACCATCATATGAAACTGTTCAGTTACACCAGCTGGAACTCCACAGACCTCAGTGAGAGGATTGTCCTTTATTGTACCCCCTTTTTAAAATGAAGCCCGTGGAGGTAAGTCAGTCAAAGAACTTTTGTGTTTATAATTGCAGGCAGGGTTGTGTCCCCAATCTCTCCCTCCCCCAAGCTGGATTTGGCTGAAGAGATGGGAGTTTTTAAGACAGCCCTTGAAACTTGCTCACTTAAAATAACATATCCTGCTAACTTAAGTTCTTATGCAAAAATTCAGATGGGCTTTGGCAGTGAGTTCAGACAGTCTGTGTTGTGCTGAAGAGCACATCCTGTTCTCTGCAGTGAGATGTCTGACAGGTCTGGACTCATACCTCAAAAGCTACTCTATTAGTGTCAGGAGAACGTAGGACACTTTCCTACATTTTGTAGGAGACAGAAGTGAGGAGAAAATAATTGATCTCTTCTAGTATATACTGCATGTGACTGAAGTCTGGAAAATAGCTGGACAGATCATGTAGTCATAAATAATGAAATGATCTAATCTTTTTCATTATTAAACAATATGTTTATCAATTTTCACTATACTGATGCTGAACTAAGAGGAAAATAAGACATTACAAAAATCAATGAAGAATCATATGTAAAAGAAACTCAAAGAAGAAATATGTGAAAAGTCAGTCCGACAGCACTAAAAATAAAAACAAAAAAAAACAAACAAAAAACCCAAGGAAAAATAGAATTAAAAAGAACTGACGATTGCAATGATGCTGTTTTAGTATGTGATACTCATACGGAAGATTGAAAGAACAGATGGCAGTGAGAATGAATCCAACAGCCATTCAATATACACTTATTTGTGCATCTGGAGACTACTGTTAATTTTTCCCTTATCCCCTGCCACTAAGAGACAGAGGTAATCTGTTACTGCTCTAGCAGTTTTGTCTTTTTCTGTCTTTGTCTTTCTTTCTAAGAAGAGCTATCAATCCTAGAGACAGGCCCAAACTGTCTGATTAAGATCATGATCCAGATCTCAAATGTTCAACACAAACTATGGTTGGGAGAGAGATTTTTCTGTTCAGTGATGTACGGATGCCTATGGATGTAGAGATGCATGGGTGAAGTGTGAAACGAATCTGGACTTGTAGTACGAACACTGTAGTCATTACTTGGGCAGTAAATATGTGGTGTAAACTTGTAGTTTGGTTCAGATTCTTCTACTCACTGAGGATATATACGGATATACAAAAAGTAACAATATCAAACAGTTCATAAACTACATATCTTGATTATTTTTTCAAATTAGAGAAATGTATGCACAATATGAAGAAGGGACAAGAGAATCCTAGTGCAAAACTTGTCTCTCTAGAGAAAGGGATTGTATGAATCATAAATACTTTCCCAGACACCTCCTGCACTGGTCAATACATGGCATAAGGCAACCTGAAGTGAAGGGTTACATCTGGTCTGAAATATTTGGAGTTAACATTTGGAATTAATTCCAGTTTTAAAAAAAATGATCATTTTTATTGCTTATAAACATACTTTTATGCTATGTTAAGCAACCCTCCTAAGACTCCTCCTACCCCTCAAAAAACAAACATACAGACAAACAAACAAACCATTGGGTGATGAGAAGAAGATACTACAATGAAAGTATGTACAAGCCTTCCCAGTCTGGAAATATATGATAGAAATTTCTCACTGTTTTCTAGAACTAGCTGGAACCTGATTCACAAGAATGGTGAAATATAAGCAAGATGGCAGTGAAAGGTAACAGAGGCATCTGTTATATTTATTTCATCTACTTATGCCACTGCTTATTCTTTGGGAAAGGTTGATTGCTCCCATTTCCAGTGGTTTAGGAAGATGTCAACTCCTTTTAAAAGGTCTGTATGTTTGTTAGCCAACATTTAAAAATATAGATGAGACCTGCTAGTAGTAAGCCAACTTGCCATAACTGGAAAATATTTCTTTCTTGGTGCGGCCAAGAACAGAGGATTGACATTCAAGGTTCGATACAGTATTTTCACGATATCTATTAACCTGAGAGCACTGCCTGTTACGGTTGATCATGCACCTGTCCTGCACTGTCCTGATGGAGCCATGCTCCTAGATCCGTGGTTTAGTGAGCTCCAGCATCACTGATGTGCGTGTGCTAAATAGAGGGGAAGTGGGGAGACGAATTGCCTTAGTTCCTGTGAAAACCACGAGAGGTCACTCCAGCTATCTGGACCACAATTTCTCACAGTGTTTCAAAGGATTTGCTAGAAAGGACTGCCTGTTCCCTTCTAAGCTTGGTAAAATTACCTTTTCCAAACAAACAAATGGTTTCCATCACCTGAATGCATTTCAAAGGTTATTTACAATTGATTCATAAAATAAAGAAGATTAAGGAAGGGTTTGCATGATTTAAATATTTTACTGATCCAAAAAACAAATGAATGACTGTACAAATATGAAGTACTTGGATTTGAATTCTAATACGCACACACACACACACGCACACACACACACACACACACACACACACAAAGGCAGCATCATGGCTTCAGACTTCAAGTCTTGAAAGTCCTTCCAACCTCTCTTGCCCCCTCCACAGCTCCACTGCTTTGCCCACCTTCGATACATGTTTGAGAAGGCAAGGCCTGGTGAACTCAGCACTGCTTTGTTCCCCTACCTTGGCATTGCTGCTTGCTGTGCCAAGCAAGATAAGAGATGGTGGTTGTACAAGAGCAGGCTGTAGTGATTTGTGACAACTAGCAGATTTTCCCCATAAGAAGTCAACAGACAATGCATCAAGTTTTATTCTTTGAGGTGCCTGAGAAGTACAAAGCCAACAAATCCATATAAGACTTACCCCTCTAAAAGCAAACAAGCAAGCAAATAAAGTAGATTCTAAATGAATCCCAAAGCTATGCTACTGTTCAAAATCACATATAGTGATGCCTAGAACTCAATTTTTGTCTTAACTTTGATTTACTGAAGCATCATTTTGACCACGACCAGTTACACGGTGATTTTGCTCCACTGAAAAGATAGCAAAGTAAAAGTCCTGGCCTATTGGACCTCTACTTATTCTGAGAAGCCTACTGTCCACACAGCCAATGCAACTCACAGCTTACTTAAAAATATCTTAACTCTGTCCTGCTGCCAGTTAGTCTTTTGGCCCTGTAGCTTTCCTTGATACTGTCATCACATCTACCTGACGTGATGGTAAGCTTTGCAGTGCAATCAGTTTTTTGCTTAGACTGAGGTCTCAGGCCAGCAAGTAGTGTGGCAATGTAACAATACAGCTTCAGACCAAGATGGCATTGACCCTCAGTTACCTATGTAGCACAATTTTTCTAACATCTGAATGAGCAGATCTGTTTGATAATATAAACAAACCTGAAAGAAAGATTTCACATGAAGAATTCATCACAGTTTTAGGCTAGTTATTGCAAAGGTGAAAATCCTTAATTTAAAACCACACATTACTCAGAAGCTGGCCATGAGTCTGGGTGTGAGACTCTCAAACCCACATCCATACCTTGGTTTAGCTCTCTGTGTGAACCATTACAGTTCTTCAGTCAGCATGATTTGCCTGATAATCATACCATTTGTGCTGTGTGCCTACGATTCTCTAAGCCAACCTGATGTTAATTATGCATTTTGTCAAATGATAAAAAAAATTCTTTTGTGAGAGAAAAAGTCTCCAAAAAAGCACAATTTAAAGATTAACATAATGAGTTTGTACCTTAGTCATGCGATTCACATGAAAGTAGATCCCTAGTGCTTATGAAAACAGCCAGAACATAAGTCTCTGTCAGACCTGCTTCTATGTAATATACTTTGTATTTTGGAATAAAAATAGCTGAATTCTAACTGCAATCACACAGAGTCATTCATGAATAAACATCTCAGACAAATGCAGCTTTATGATGTTTTTTCTGTGGGTAGGATTGCTCTCACTCTCCTGCTTTAGAATAAACTGTGACAACTAGTGCACACCAAGTTACTATTGAACTACTAATATGAAAATCTACAAAAGCTTTATTTGCTAGAAAGGTTTTATTTAATAATCCCACATTTACCGCTGCTGTACCCTTATGCACTAGCAACGAAATTCTGATAATGGAGTTTGGATTTTTCAGTGAATTTGATAAGTAGAACTTCTTTTAAGTGATACTTTCAAGTCTTTTTTTTTTTTTCTTTGCAATTACCTCTAATGCTTGAGGAACATTTAGTACTGTAAAATGAAACGAATGAATGTGGACTTTACTGAAGACTAAAACTCCCTGTATCATATGAACTCTATATATCAAACAAGACAGCTGATGAATAACGCTGATATAGTGCATATGGTAGAAATGGCAACCACTCAACCCTCCAGCACTGGGTGAACCTCAGAACGTTTGAAAGTTTTGTTTTGATCACCTTCCAGAAAATGAAATTATTGTCTCAACACAACGCAACCTCTTTGAGTCTATAAATCAAATATCTTAGGAGCAGGTTTTCTTGCAACACTTTTGACACTTCCTGGTTTCAGACAAGTTGAAAATGCCAAGAAAGCAGCCTTTGAACAGGTAAGTTCTAATTTTTATTTTATTGGAAATGATTCATTTATCAACACACTATAGTTCACCAAATTCACCTCATACTGTGCAGGGATGCAAGGAATGCAAACAGGTTTTGACCACTGACATTTCAGCTGGCTTGTGGGATTCAAATCCTGTGCAGTTCAGAATTTTTCATTTCAGTGAAGATCACGATATCACAATCGTGTACTATATTACGGAAGCTTTTAAAAAAAATAGCCAAGAGAAGTTGTCACTGACACCTAGTTTTGTTACAAAAATTGTCCATATTTTTTGCTCATAAGCAGTCAGCTTTTATCTTCAATGTGGTCTAAACCCTTACATGCTGGCATTAGCCACACTAGTTCAACTGTATTCCTGGGAGACATAACTATCAGACCTGTTACTTCTTCCTCCCCACCCTCCTCATCCTCATTTCCTGGAAGTATAGTAGTTTGTCATTATTAAAATAAAAAGTCTAAATTCCACATTATTCCTTCTTCCTTCCTTAATTTCCAGAGGCTGCTCACCTACATGCTACTTTCTTCTCTAGAGAGAAAGGAACCTCTTTTCCCTTTGCATTTGTGTCCCAGATCTGGACAGCTTGTGTGAATGTGAGGGTAATTGTCACATCTATATTAGTCAAGTTACAATAAGCTACAGTCCTCCCCTTTAGGTGTTTAACTTCTTTTCTAAACATTGACCAGATAAAGCCCTTATTAACCACAGCATGTATGGCCAAGTATTGATGAGGACAAGGTGTCTAACAAAGACAGGATAACCTTCCTTGTTGAAAAAGCACCAACTTAGCATGGGTATTATAAGCGAAGATGTGACTTGCAGGTGCTAGTAGTGTCTTTGAAAAAATATTGCTGGATTGAGTATGTACTGGAAAACCCATATGAGCTTTACTTTCATTAAGCCTAAAGAATGACTGCAGGATTTTATTTTCCTACACCAGTGGTTCTGCCTTGTCTGTGAATACTCTTCAAAGGCAATGATCAGCTTTACTCTATATTTCAGGAGATGTATAAATAGTCCTGGAAAAATCTTGTGCTAATTTTGCTATTTCCTTAGAAGGTCAAGTTCAGGCATCTCTAAACTTTGCAGCTTACATCTTAACCGAACAGTAAAATTTTAGCTTCTCAAGGCGTGCACAGCTGTAATCCAGCCTCTGGTTTCTAGGGACTTAAGGTCAGCACATTAATCTATTTGGGATAATTCATAGAACCTCTTTGGAGAAAAGAAAAACATTAACATAAAAATAAGCCATGTTTCCTGAAAATGAGTGAGAGCATTTCATGATATAAAGCAGTATCCCAATGATGACCCAAACCAATTACTTTAGTATGTTCCAGCCTCAGACTTACTCTATCCTGTTTCACTCAAGGTATTGCAGTTCTTTTGTTAAAAGGTTTTGGTTTTTTTTTTTTTTTTTTTTGAATAAACAGTTTTGCTCTGATTATGAAGTCAATTGCTTTGAAAATTAGGGAAAAAAAAAAAGTTTCTGAACAGCTGTGATATGAAAAGAACCAAACCATCTCCCACAGCATCATAAACAGCAACAAAACCTCTAATAACAATAAAAATGCATGTGAAAAGTTGATGCATTACTACCCTATTTGGAAATGATTGACATCAGTCTGCAGTGAGTGGTCACTATAGTATAAAACGTTTACGAGGATTTTATCAAAAGATTTTTGAATAGTGTGTTAGTAAAGCACTACAGAAACTACAGAAACAGCACTTGCAGAAACCAGCCTTAAACATCTGGAAGTTGAAGCTGTCATAATTTACAACATTTACATCAAAGACAGGTTATTGTTAGCATTTTAACCTAGCTCAACTTCTTCACTGAGGTTTAATTCATTCTGCTTTGTTATACACTGCTTCTTTCTATTTTTGCTTAACAATAGGTTGAGGTAAATGTTCTAATGTACAGTGATCAGATTTCCAATTTACTAAACAAGAGCTGCCCAGCAATGATGAAAAGAGGAATAATCCATATGAGAATATGAGAGTGGGGAGGGATTCTAATTTTCAGGTGGAGGGGTTTTGTTGGTGGCAGTTTTTGGCTACTGCATGTGCATTTCACACACTAACAGAGACATGAAACTGATTTAGATGTGAAGTTCATTGTTAAGCTTAGGCTTATTGTCAAATTAATTCAGTTATTGCTCATAATGTTAATCCCACTGATGTAAAGAGCAGAACTGAGAGAGGGAGACAAAATATGGGCACGTGTTTGCATGTGTGTACCATGTGCATTAAGGAGATTTCTTAACCTGTCCAAGTTAGTCTTCTCAACTGGTGAAAGACACGCAATAGCTCTTACAGTGTCCAAAAAAGATTATAAATTATATCCAAATTTATACAAAAAATTATAAATTATATATACGATCTTTTCCTTCCTTCTTCTTCCCACAAATTCTCCACAAACTCCAAAATCCATATCTGGGTGAGACGTTGGACCTGGATGGACATAGACACAACTGAACAGGCACATGGCAGAAATCCTAAAATACTTCGGAGCTTTCTTAGGTGAATATTCCCTCCTGACTTGTGAACTGTGAAAAAAAAAGTAATTTTTTTTTCCCACAGTAAATCACATCATGATGCATTGTGATTCTGGTGATGAGAATGAATCCATTGCAAAGAGCTGATGACCTAGAGGAAATATTTTCCATAAAGCAAATTAAAAGAAGCATGGTTAGCACATTTCCAAATCTAAGGACAAAACTAGTGAGGAACCATACAAGTCCTGAGAAACATCTAGTTGCATGCAGAGTAGTCAGTGCCATGTAAGAACATGCTTCTGGCATTTGTTGTAAATTCAGTTGAAATGTTCCACAACCATGAATCAACTGCAGTAGTTGATCAGGGACTTGATTAACATGAATCCATCGTCTCCAAGGCTCTTGGCTGTGCTGAGTTTTTACTGCCATGGAGATGGACTGCTGAGAAGGCATACTCCAGCAGAGATTCCTTCTGCTGTGCAGTATCTTCCAGAGTGGACCCACCAAGTCAGTGAGATTTGTGGATGGCACAGCATCATTAAATAGCAGAGGATTAATTCAGTTGCCTATGAACTGGGTACAACTATGAAGAGAAATTAATAGTGAAGATGACAGAATGATCTTTTCTGAATCCCTGTGCTGTTGCACAGTGTGGATAAATAAATAGAAATAAGTTCTTGGCAAATGCTGAGATTGGCTCCTGAGAGCTTAGACATAATGGTAATATGATACTCAAAGAGTGCAGTGCTCAGTCGATTCGATGAATAGCCTGTTTTTGGTCATCCTTGTCCAATAAATATGAGAACAAATGACATTAAAGAAACCCAATTATTTCTGCAAACTAGGTACCAGAACCTGGCAGATGACTGAGGGATATTAAAAGATCCTTCATACATGCTAGTTTGGAAGGGGGAGCTGTTTGATTGCAATGTAGTGTTAAACAAGGCAAGAAATCCAGTGCACGTAGCTACAGAGTTAATCCACGACCTTGTTTTGCTGCCTTTTCTCTGCTGAAAAGCTCAGCTACTTATTAGCCCTAAGTCAGATTTGCCAAAATACAGAAACCTGTTGGTCTTTTCTGCCTAGCAGTATGTACTGTACAGAATTCCTGTTCTGCTACCCTAAGGATAGCACACAAATAAGCTTTAACTAATAATGTTTGATCAATACACTTATATGAGCACTATCTCCTCTAACTGCCAGCTGCCCTAAGGCCACAGAGGGAAAGACAATATAAAAAAAAAAATTGACTTGTGCTAATTCCATATTAATTAAGCTTCTGTTGACCTGCCTTGCGTATTCTTAAGGAGACAATGGAAGATCTTTGCATGCAGAGCAGCAAACATGCTCTTTTCAGATAATTTCAATAATCTCACTATATCAGGAAGATTCATGCCCTGAATTCATGCCCTTAATCAAGTTGTAGCATGTTAGGGCAATCTAGAGAGGGTGAATAAAGCTATTATTCATTTCTGCATGAAAGCCAATATTATAGCTTAGCACAAGGTAATGGGTACAAATTTATATGCTTGACTGAAAGCATTTTTTCCTCCACTGTACAGAATATATGATCCACGTTTCTTTATGTTCTATCAGAATTATTTAGGTTTGAAATATTTTCCCAGTTATTCACACATATACTATTAATAAATGTAAACTGAGAATCCAGCTGTCAATAGGGCAATCTGTTAAAGGTTTGTTTATGGCTGAGGTAAACACATCAGCAAATATAAGACTGTCAGCTTGTATGTTGCCCAAACACCATCAGCTCATGCCTCTACCTGAGGTAAGGCAGTGGCCTCCTATAGTGATTGATTTGGGCCATTAGCTCCAAATCAAAGTCTGTTTCAGTTCATCCATCTTTCTAGAACCTCAGCAAAAATGTTATTTGAAAATAAACACTGGCTCTTTGTCTCTTTTGACAAAAAGAGCAGCAGGGAGCCGATCGACATGTCACTAACTACATCTCCATTTCTGCTGTCACAGCAGCTGCCTCCTGGAAGCTGTGCTGCTGATTTTAGGTATTTTGTCTACTGACAGTCCTGAAGTGCAGGCCTGGAGGAGGAGAGATTGCACTTCTTCCCAATACCACTGAAAAAATTCTCTTATAAAGTCTGCTGAATGTAAAAAGCAGACTTTGATACTTAAAATCAACATTTGACCTGAGATCAGTAATTGGAGGGTAAGGGTAGTTTTAAACCACTTTTGCAAACCCTGGGGTCTCAAAGTTGTAACTGCCAACAAAATAAAGCACGTGGGGGACAGCACTAATCTACAGCAACGTGACCCTGATCCTGCTTTGGGTGCTGAACACATAGGGATTCACTGGACATGTAATTATGGTACTACCTAGACTTGACCTACACCAGAAATCAAGGTGACCTGGAATAGAAGGGATTCTGTATCCCTTCAAGATTGCTTCAACAAAGGATAGGCTTACAAAAGGCTAGTTAAAATGGATTTATCCACTGGAGTCTGTCCAAGAACCTGGCCTGAGCACAATTAATTCAGAGCGGCATCTCTGCCTGCCAAATCTGTGTTTGTAATGATCAGACCTGCAGTATCAAGTGTTTGTATGTGCTCGAGTCAAGGATTAATTCTGAGGACGAGATTTAACATTTGTTAATTACTGAAGTCTGCCATACCCTAGGCAAGCTGAGGGCCAAGGCAGGTCCAAGCTCCAGCTGAAATAGATGCAGAAGCTCACCAACCTCTTACTGCAGATGTATCACATACTGATGTGAGGCTATCTCTAACATGACTGCTATTTACATGTTTTGTGAGGTTTCAGATATTCTTCTTTTTGCTCAATTTTCCTTCTATTTTAGTTCAGAAAATGATCTTTGTAAAAAAAAAAGGTACTCTGCTGCTGCAAGCAACAGTAGCTCAGCCTAGAGTTTTTTTGGTTTATAACTGTTCACGCAACATTTTCATAAGTTTGACCACAAGATTCCTCCCTAAGAACTTCTGAGTTCTTAGCTGGAGTTGAGTTAGCAAGTGTGGGGGTTTACTCCACTGACCTTTCTTCTCTAATACCTCCTTAATGCTGATTCTCTACAACCTGCCTCTCTTTGGCTGCCCTCCCCCAGCTCTGATCTGACCTGAGGCAGGGGGGCTGCAGAAGCAATGTGGGTTATCTGAGGACTCCCCCAGAGCCTTTACTGCTAAGATAGCACAGTTTACACTTGTGGAAGTACAAAAATTATTTAAAAGAAATTATTTTTGATTGGGCCTTGTTACCATAGAGTTTTTCCCCCTTTTCATGTCTTCATCAAGAGCAATGGCAAATTTCCAGGCTTTCTTTTTTTTTTTTTTTTGGCTTGGAATGGGCATACTCTTAGATCCAAACAAGCTAATTATTAGCAACTTCTGATGTAAGGTACTAAATAAACGTGATGGGGATGCCACCAAATCTTGTACTTAGCTTCACTGCTAGGCTTAGGCATTAGAAAAATAGAAAAGGTTTCTCTGTACACTTTGTTGGATAAATAAGTGTTGTAAACTGCAGTCAATATTTTTCTTTAGCATTTTAGGAGCCGATAATTGTTAACAGGAGACCTTGCAAGGGAAGCTTCAAAGCTCTGTCTTTTCCTTCTGGGCTACTGATTGGTTTGTCTCAGTAGGAATACATGGAGAGACCTCCTCCTGCCTTCTGTTGAAAAAAAAAGAGGATTTAGTACAAATTGAGAAGTCACCTCATCCAGAGTGTCGAAAGTGACCTCATCGTAGCTGGTGCAGCCGGCTGAAGTCTGCTGGAGCCTGCCATGCTTTTGCTGGGTCAGATTCCTCGCCTTTTGTTATTTGATCTTCCTTTTGAGAGTCGGGGCTGCCTAAAGGGGTAACACGACATTCCCTCTCTTTGCCCTTTAATCCAACCAGAGGGGCCTTGCTTTCTCACAGAGGGCTGCGATACACACTAAGGTTAGCTGAGCAGCTGTGAAAGTGAGGTGAAGATTAAGACTTTGACTCTGATCATACATTTCAATATGAATGAAGCCAATAAAAGGGAGATTATCTTCCTCTCTACTCTTCAAATATGTTATCCATGAGGCGGCACTGTTTACCCGGAAGCTTGATGCAATTGACATGTCTTTGCCCTACCAGGTGGAGAAACGTTTGCTCATACATTCATCTTAGAAATATACTTGGGGAGAGTAGGAAGGAAGGGAGGAGATGAAAAAAGAAAAGCAAAGTCAGTTTTGGATGGTAGCAGATGGGAGCAGGTCAAGTAAGAAATGCAGAAGTACTCTTCTGGTTGCAGTCTGGCACTTCAAAGCAAGATGAAGAGGCATTTCAAAGAGGATACACATTGTTATTTGATTAAGATTCAGCTTCCTGAATGAAATGTGCATACAATTATTAGCATGATCACAGAATAACAGAATAGTAGGTTTCATAAGAGTTTCAAAGTTTATCTTCTCTTCGTTATTGGTTCTTATTAGTAGTGGACTCAGCCCACTACCCTATGTATGAACTTCCACTCTTTTTTTCAGTTTGCATATATGGATGGGGTGTCCAAAACCAGCTGTATCCTTTCAGTTTTGAATACAAATCAGCATCACATGGAATGTCTATCCTTAGATTTGGGGTGTGTAGAGAAGCTGTACTAAGACAATACTTATAGTACCTTCTTTTCATCTCTTACCTAAAGAAAGCTTTCTACCCTCTGGCCCTCTTGGGATTAACATCTACCTCAAGACTGAACTTCCACTCAAGAACAGAACTTTACCTCTTATTTCCTCATGCTACTATGAAGAGTTGTGACACTCAGGCTTTTTAAATCTCCCAATTTTATATTTCCTGTCTTTGGAGACAGGCCTGCTAATATTCCTGAATTTTTTTTTCAGTCCTGCTGAGGACTAGGAGGAAGATGTACTGCCCATCTAAACCAGGCAGATTCTACATGGCTTTCTATGGGGGAACATGAATAGCCTGTCTTTGAAGCTTGCCAGGGACTTTTCACTGCTTTTCACATAGCTGAACTGAGATCTTTTCAGTGAGATCACAGAACAAGATTGGACATAGCACTACATTCTGCCACAGTTCAGTGTGCTGATAATGTATGTGCAAAAACGGAGTTCTTAAAAACTTCAGCATTAAATGGTATCAAACCCTGTTTTCAGTCAAAACAAAATCCTGAAGAATTCAATGGAAATGCTTTTGGAGACCCAACCTTGTTGCTAAAAGCAGAGACAGTCCAGTTCCTACAGGCTTTACTTATTTTTCTTGCCAAAGCCTTTGTAGAAAGACTGGAAAAGTTTCTTGTATTTACAGTGAGCACTGTTTTCAACACCCTTAATATGTTTTCTCCTCCTGTCTAAAAAACAAGAGTACAAATTTAAAAAATCCAAGTCTTCTCTGTTCCTATGTAGAAGTCAGTGTAAAGGCATGAAATACAGACTTGGTAATGTTTTCTAAGACTGAAGAATAAGATATGGTATGTAAAATATAGCTAATTTTTGATTGCTATTGTATTAGAGGTTATCAACAAAATAATGTCTTCTCCTAAGCCATTTCATTTCACCTGTTTCTGGAAGTATTGCTTTCTCATGCCAAAAGCCAGAACAGGTTTGAAAAACAACGGTAAACCACCTCAATATGACTTTAGGTGGGGAGTCTCCATCAGAGCTCTCTGAATGTAGTACAAAGAGATATTACAAGCAGTGAATAGAAAATAAGCTAAAAAACACTGAGCAAATTTGTTTATTTTTACATTGGTTCTTTGCTGTTTCTTTCTGTTTCTCTTTCCTTAGCAGGGAGCTTTCTTTTCTTAAAGCAGTATATATGCTTAAAGACTTACAACAGGTCTGCTATATTGTTTAGTTTCTATCATAACTCAAACTCACATTTATAAGAAAAATTGAACAGTTTTTTTTTTCTTCCCCTCTGAAGAATTTCTAGTGACTGTGCAGTCACAGTCTGATCAAAAAGGATGAACTCTGTGCCTAGCAGGCAGGTACTCATTTAACTAAAGCAATCACACAGCAGCTATCATATGAAGCTCAGGTTAGTTAAGAACTGATGAAGGTGCAAATACTACCTTATCCTTTCATCCAAATAGAAGGTCCCTCTAGCCAACATCTTTACCGCTCTTACAATGTAAAGGCTTTCAGTAGTGAGTATGTCGCATTTATGACTGTGTAAATAAGAAATGTTTATGATTCTTTGTGTAAATACAAGTTAGGCTATTTTTAATGCTAATATGGAAGCTGTATTTATCTCTGTATTTATCAGGTTTACCTTTTAACATTTTTAAATAAAAGCAAATAATCCTTGTAAGTTGCATAAGAGAGCAGAGATGTGATGTCTCTTGGTGAAATGGAATTAGCGAAGAATTACCGTAGAAAAGTCACTAAATTAAACTGTCATTTTTGCTTAAATTTTTTCCAAATAAATATTTTGAAAAACATATATTTAGTGTATAATAAATATATAAAGTGATCCTGTTAAGGCTGGCCTTTTTACCATGCAATCCACGTGAAAGCATGTTGGTGTCCTTGGGTAGCTTAGATTTGCAGTCTCTGGCTTGATGTTATATTGTAAATTCTGTACCTTGATGTAATTATCACTTATTACCGTTTAGACATGCTTTTCTCAGGTTTTTCTGTGTTTTCTTTTGTTCCTTAAGATCAGATGTTGCAAATTTCAAGACTGGTGCCGTAGCTAGGCAGCTTTTAGATGTGTGAAGAGTCCACTGGAGTCTAGTGGAAGACACATAAGGCTTGTGTTTCTGAGATTCCTCGTTGGATCTGGACTTGTCTGGTCCGGGGCTTAGAGTTCTTTGGATTCTCTGAAATACTGATATTTTATATGTCTACTAAATGAACTTCATTTAAACTCACTGGTTTAAAAGATGCCAGTCTTCAGTAACCACAAGGTATTTGAAAAAATAAGTCAAATATGCATCTACTTCTTGGGCATAGTGCTGGGAAACAAGAAACCTGCTTGTAAAACTCTGACTTTATAAAATCTGGGAATCACAAATGGAAGCAATTAGAATGTGAAGTCTACTGCGGGCTGGACAGAACAAGAGAAATACTAAAGGAATTTGTTTTCTTAGCATAGCATTATGTCAATTCAGAGGGGAAAAAAAATCACTCTGCTGCTTGACTCAAAATAGCTGGATGTAAAACCACTAGTGCCATCCACTACTCAATCTCTCTGACAGATTTACTGCTTGCTGCAGAGCTGCTTGCTGCTGCTGCTGCATGATGGAAATGGCAGGTGCACCGTGCTACAAAAGAGGATTTCTGTCTCAAACTTCATCTCCATTCACATCTGTAACTAAGAGCAGCTAGAGGTTGCAGAGGGACAGCTCAGTGTTTATAGTGACTTATAAAGAAATGCAGCCATTTTCATAAATCTTCCCAAGGACAACCTTCTTACTAGCCCGTGGCTGTATCCCAGGGCAGGGAGATTGACCTATTCAGTGCCAGCTTGAGCATACTAAAAAGTAGAAAGTGGCAATAATTATTGGACAAATAAACAATAAGTACTGTGTACACTATTTACCAAAGAAAATTATCTTTTAGTACTAAGGAAGATCAGAATTATAAACCTATTAAAACAGCACACAGAAAAATCTACTGAAAACAATGGAAAAAGTCTGAAATACATTAAATGGGGCCAAGTCATAGCCCAAGCTCTAGATGACCCAAAAGACTTGTGAGCACTGAAAACCTGAACCTGAATTTAGGCCATGAACTTAATTGAAGATACCTCTTCATTACTATGTAGATAAGTACAAAATCTCAGTATTCATCTCAAAAACTACTCAGAGTTCAGTGCTTCTGCTTATTTATTTGTTTAATTGGCTTGGCTGTAAGTCTTTTGCAACTGAGTTTTGACTTGTACCAATCCACAAATCTCTTTCCTTCATCCTGGCTTGACTTTACATTCAGATTACAATTTCACTGAAGTAGAAAAGACTATATTTGTAGTGCTTATAGGCATGAATTTTTGACAGGATTAGGTTAAGATTGCTCCATTTTACTTTTATGACAAAATAACCCCAGAACTCTCAAAATACTTCACTTGAGATCTTTTGAAGTCAGACTGAAGTCTTACAAATTTTAGAACTGCATCCAGGTTTCGAACGCCCAACACTTGAAATACGTGCACAGAGTGCATGGGATATATCTTGGGATATATTGAGTGCTTGGAATTACCCTTATCTCTATGTGTATCTGCCCCGGATCCCTTCAAAGACTGATGTCATTTTAATGAACTCTTGAGGCCAGTTCCGTAGCTTAAAGATTCACCAGGACCAGCTTCTGATCACCAATGATATCAACTTGTTTTATTTTTGGTAATATGAGGGCAACAGAACATAGCAAATACGCTGTTCTTGGAGAAAATGATAACAATGTTTGCATACAAATTCCCCAGTGCAGAGTGTCTGCAATCTTCCTAAGGACCCAGTGATTTCAGGATATTGTAATCAGCCATACAATCCTCTCACTACATCAGCTAGTGTCTCTTGCACAAAAGGGTGAAACCAGAGATGCCTTCAGAGTGAAAACCAGAGGCCCAATCTTTCCTTACGCTATCTTGCAGCAGTATTGTTTCACAATTTTTGGTGAAGTTCTTTCTAGAAGTAAATTCAGACTAATGCTCTAGATATTCATTTTGTGAGATTTTTGTCATTACCCTTACTGATTTAAAATACTAGCTACAGTTAGATTGTACATATGTTTGATACCCATGTAGTGTTGTTATCGGAAGGACAGGGACACTTGTATTTGTATTGCTCCTTTTTTTGTCTCATTGCTGTCCTTCTAAACACCTGCTGCTGCAGCTGCAGAGAAAAGGCTGTGAGTAGCATGCATATGGCTTAAACAGGTACCTCACAGGCTGCTGACAGAGGGCCAGCAAGCACGTTTGGTGGGCCGTACACTTGCAGAACTACCTCTGGTCGGCACTGCCCTTTGTAATTGGTCATCGCTTCTTTCATGAAACTCTGCCCTCCAGTTATTATTACTTTTTATACAGCATTTTGGGCTTTCTGGCAAAAGGCGCCTGCAGATGAGAAGGTTATCTACACTCTGCACAGCGGATTGTGTGGTGACCATTACAGAGCAGTCAGCAGGAACTAGCTGCCTAAACGTCTTAGGCTTGCCATGTGGCTTCATTGAGCTCTGTCAGCTGTTAACTGTGCAGAAGAATGACTGCTTATAGTATTTTCCTTTCCTGGGATGAGGGAAACGTGCAGCTGACAGTTAAAACATGCAGCGTTGTTATGACTGGTGATACTGGGAAAAAAGTGCCTGACTTTGAGACTGTAAGCTGTAAAACAGTCTGGCAGGTCAAGCCACTGAACTGACAGCACGTTATCTGTTTTCGTCATTCTAGTAGGCTAGGAAAACAGGAGGGAAGCGGCTTTCATTTGCATAAATACTTCTTTAGTAGTTACCAACAAAAAATGCAAATTGAGATTTGAAAAAGTCTATATGTAAATTTTGATGTTTCCCATTACAGCATTGCCAAATTATGGGAAGAGAAGAAATTCAGAGAAATAGGGCAACTGCTTCCTTAAAAGCTGTTGCAATTAAGATACAGTCATCAAGAAGGTCACTTTGACATTGTCCACCCACCCTCTGGTATTATTTATTCCCAGAAAAGAAAAAAGAAAAAGAAAAAAAAAGAAAAAAAGAAAAAAAAAGCAGAATTTATGAACAGAACAAATACCAGAAATGAGAATATGGCTTACTGTTTCTCTGGGATATTTTTGTTATAAAACAGAGACAAATACTTTTTACACCTTTCCCCTTAAAAATACACTTATTCATACCACACATCCTTCTGCCATGAGTTAAACCTTTCCTTTCCATCTGCAGCTGTCTAGAGAGGATCTCATGGAACTGGACTGTAACCTTACCGTTAACAGTTCCACAACAATTTCCATGCAATACGTTTAGCAAGTAGATCAATTTTCAGTCTGCTTTGAGTTCTAAATCTCCGTAAAAAATGATGCTAGTTTTAGAATAATGAGACATTTGCAAGACTGATTGTTGATAAACATGAATGTTTTGCAAATGACGTGTGGTATCTGTTCAAAGTGAAAGGCAAGAAGTTTTGCTCAGCTCAGCAACATATTTTGCAAACATGAGCAAGATATTCATAGGCAAAATTTATACTTTTTCTAGCCAAGGAAAGGCAGGGTTTCTCTTCCAGAACTAATTTCAGAGAACTTCAGAGGCTCAAACTGGCTTTTTACTATATCACAAATTGTCAACTACAGGCTCACCACAGAGGAAAGCCCTAGAGAGAGGGTGAACATTTTTATTGATTGCTCTGTACTGGTAATTTCAAACTCTACCTGTAGCACTCATAGACCAGCAAGGCCACGGTTACTCTTACAGTTATGAAAAACAGGGTGAATTTTAAAAGAACGTAGTGAAGAATCAGTGTGTACCAGTGGGAAAACCTGTGTGCTGAAAGGCTCTACATCGAGAACAATGCTTGCAAGTTGACCTCCAAGGCAAGTCAGGGCTCAACTACCACTGGTTCAAGATGCCTATAGGCCTGAGCTAACAGGATACTGTTATTCTACTGCCATGTCTACTCACACCTTGCTGTTCTCATGCAGCTACAAATAATGCAAATAGAGTAAAAAATTTTAAGCCCAGAGGGGACCATTATCATCATTTTAACCTGACCTTGCATTCTGGTAAGGGTCACAGGGTATTACATAGTTTGTGCCCCAAATAAAGCATTTGAACTGCAGTATATTTTGCAAAAAGATGACCAGTTCTGCTTGATGGTATATGCTGTTCTCAACTAGGTGAAACATTGAGAGAGGGACTAAGCAATGAAAAAAGCAACCAGAGCCTGCTACAAGACTCCATTAGGAATATATGGAAGGGTGAATACTAAGAGCAAAAGCTAGAACGACCACAGAAAAATGGATCTGGGCAGCTTCTTAGAAGTATTTCTTCTCAGAGGCTAGAGGAATGCTATCTCAAAAGTGTTTTATTTGCTGAATGAACGACAGAACTCCTGCTGCCATCAGTATTTGAGGTCGCCTTTTTACACCATGAAGCAAGCACAAGGATTAATATATTAGGAGGAGGAGAAGGTTTTTTTTTTTTTTTTTTTTTTTTTTGTTCTGAGAGCAGCGTTAAGGATAAAGATCATCATCATTGTGCATGTGCTTCACAGCCACAACAATTGCTCATGTAGACTTGATTTAGCGCAAGATGTTAATATGTATTGAAGTTGATAGAATGTGCTTGCAGTCCTTTACTGAATGAACGTTGTTCTCTCTGAAGACTTTACTGACCCTCTCTTCTTCAGCAAAAATGTATTTACTTGTGGATAGTTTTCTATCTGCAATTAGGAAGGTTTTCCTGTGGAAGCTTTTGCAAGGGTGCACTTGAAAAAAAGGATTTTGTAATGCACTGAGGACAGAGGTCCCCACGTGAGTAATGTTGAGCACGTGTGCTAGATTTAGATCCAAGACACTATCAGACTTTTTACTTTCTTTCTCCTTTCCTTGGGTTTTATGATACAGACTAATTCACACTGGTTAATATTCAAGACAAATTTTTGGAGAAAACAGAAAATTATTAAGTGTAAATAACATTCTCTGATGTAAAATGTATCTTATTCCAAGAGCACTAGGTATCATGGAAAGTTGTACGATGCTAGTAAACAGGAAAAAAAAAGAAAGATATGGATAGCCAGAGAAAACTCAAGTCTCATAGGACCAATATATAAACATAATGAAGCAGTTTGGCATTTCTTTAACTTTGGGGAATAGAAGGTCAAGGGTCTAATTGCACTGCAGAGAGGAAAAGGTCTGCAATGTATGGATGTGTTAGGAACTGTCTTAGAGTTGGAGCTAGGGAATTATTAAAAAAAAATCAGTAAAACAGCAGAGTAATGAAGGACAGTTTTGTTTACGAAGTGCTGAGGCAAACACCACTCCAACATACTCGTAAATGTACAAAATATGGGAATGTGAACACACTGACAGTGAAAGATGTCAGTTTGAAAGAATGACAGCTCTGAGGTCAGAGCTATGCAATTGGTTTAGACAGAATCCCAACCTGAAATTAAGGTAGGTTCATGTTCTTAGGTATGCAGTTCTTATGATCAGTTCCAAAAAAAAAAAAAACCCAACCAAAACCACTATCTGCTATTAGCATATATCTTCTTTTATTTCTGAAGATCTGCATCACTCAGTTCTTTGTTGACCTTGTGAGACACCTGCCCTGATTTTCTTCCTTCCATAAACACAGTCACGAGCTGCAGCGTCTACTTCCAAGCCCATTTCCGTCAAAGTACAACACTTGCATGTCATATCATACTACTCATAAGAGGTGCTTTAGAATACACATCCATATATTGGCCTTGAGGAAAGCATACATAAATTTAGAGATGGGAATGGAGTGGAGCAGAAGAATGCCTTACCAACCTATGCCTAGACCACAGAAATGCAGTTCCCGTAATACAGTTATTACTGCTATTTACTGATCAATGACACTATGTATTCACTGGAGATAATTATATAAGGAGAGAAAAAAAAAAGAGAGATACTTTTAGACACTTATGGAGAATGACTGTTTCTCCAGAGAGCTTCTTTTCTAAAGAATGTTGTTCAGGAATTGTTAAAGTTGATTGAAACTGGTTGGTCCCATCTCGACCTCTCTCTCTTAAGTTACCTATGCCGTAGATTGCGGTAACTGGAAAACTGCCATCTTCACACTCACTTTGGCCCATGCCTCTGCCCAGAGGTGGAAAAAACAGTCTCAATATTTTCTGTTTTATCCTTGATGTGTCAAGACAAGAATAATCATTCTTAAACTTCTTCTAAAGGGGGAGTGTTAGAGCTGGAAGCAGCATGCCCTTGTTCTGTTAATTTGAAGACCTTCCTCTGGCCAGTCCAAACCCACAGGCTCCTTTCCCAGAGAGATTTGATATAACTCTTTTAGACCAAGAATAACAAAAAAATATGGTTAATGTCAAGAACAGAAGTCTTCTTTTTTTTTTTTTTTCCAAAATTTTATAGGGATATCAAACTTGATAGATGGCAGAAGTCAGAATAAGTTTCTAAAATATGTAACCAGAATTCATGCTTTTTATAGTTTGATCCTGTTCCCAACTAAAAATCAAGAGTTCTGCTGCTGACCTCAGCAAGAGGAGAGCAGGGCCCTCAAATTGCATAGTAAAATATTCTTCAGTCCCTTCCATTTTAACGTCTATATAGATGTAGGCTGGAGTAGGATGAAAGTGTCAGTTTTTACATTTAAGGATTTGTGCTTTATGAGCCTTGATATGTTAATGCTTCCTCTGGGGCTATTCTGGATGAGTGCATTGCACAGGTGGCCCACTGCAATTTATAGACACAATAATTGAACAGGAGAAATAAGAGACAAGAGTGTTTTCAGCACATGGGATGCAGCTGGTTCAACTACTTTAGCAGGAGGCATAACTTTTGTATGACAGAGTCCCTTTCTAAAACATAGGAAGAGGACTTTTTTCATAGAGACCCATGCATTGATTTTTGCACTTACCCTGCTTGCTTCACATACCAGAGCATGCTCTGAAAGTCACTTTGTCATGCCCTTAAATGAGCAATTTAGTCTACTATAATTTATACTGCTAAGGAACTCTTTTAAAACAAACATCTGTTAAACCAGGGGTTGACTTGAGAAATACATAAACTCCCGTGAACTAAACAGTAACATACCAGACAGCATTAAACTTAGCAAAATGATGACATAATGCAAAATGCAAAACAACTGGCTATTATTACTGTTACTAGTGAGTAAAACTAAGTTCAAACTAACATTTTCATTGCTCTGCTATCAGCTATTTACGTGGTTAACTTGGATGGTTGCTGTTGCAAACAAAGTCTGGATATGAGTGAAGTTTTCTTGAGGAAACTGGAAGATGTTCCATCGTCTTTCTGAAATGTAGAATTATGAATAAGCGAACTACTACTATTGTTATAAACAGAACCTGGTAGGAATATTTCTACACTAAGGAAGGATTTGGAGTGTAAATGTAGGAATTATTTTGGCTTCTGTTCTTTTAAAGAAAACACTAATTATATCTCAATCATTATGTAGATTTAAAAAAGGAGAAAATGTGATTTGATTACAGTAAGGAATAATAGTTTAAAGAAGAAAGTCCTATCTTGGTTATCTGATAGCACATGCTCCAATACTACAAGATTTGTAGCGTCTTTCAATCAGAGTTTGAGGAGAGAAGCAACAATCTTTTAGCATTTTTGTGATGCAAGTATTTTTTAAAGGTATTAATTCATCTTACTTGAAGGTATCCTGCCTCAAAAAAATAGTCCAGTAATGAGTGTCCTTTCTTGTGTCTTGATGTATATCAAACACAATTTGTGACTGGGATATTTTGGAAAATAGAAACTTAATTACCATAGCTCAGTGCTTACTTACAAAAACTATTCTTACAAAAATATTGATTAAATGCTATAGTTGGCCAATTAGTTTTGCTTTATTCTCTGTTTTTCCTCTTAAAAAGTAATTCATTGCTTAATACTCTCAGATGGCAATGTGTATCTTTGTATGTCCTGCAACAATAAAATATTTAAGTTCTCCCTGAGTAAATCCAAGCATATGCTATTGCAAATAACAACATGGCTAATTTCTGATATAAAAGACATTTTGACTTGAGGAGCAACTGTGTGTTGTATTTTCTTCTCAAGCATTCTGCTTTAAATTCTGACACTGTTAAACTAAAGAAAAAGAGGAATTACTGGCAAATAATGAGTGCTCTAATCCTGAATTTACATTAATGGGGAACTCACAAAGGCAATGCTCAGCACGTGTGGGATGAGGCCATGAGTCACTGACTCTGGTGCACTTTGAGGTTTAGACATTTATAAACAAGCATCAGTGTAACCCATCTTTGTACCCCAACTGGAACTCAGTGCCAAGTTTCACAATCATAATTTTGGCCACTTTCAATTATTATAATAACACCATGAGGTATAATTTCTTGTGTTTGACCACAGTTTACATAAAGACAGAGGGACAGGGACCCTATCATCTGTTTTTGGCATTAAGAAAGTACTTACGCACATGCTCAGATTTAAAACATGAGAAAGGTTACTGAAGTCCATATGCTTAAATATGTTGCTGAACTGGGACTACGGACATGGCACTGAGTTTAGACAGAAAAAAGTATACACAATTTCAAACCACTTTTTTTTTTTTTAATATAAATAAGAAGAAAAGTGGAATGTTGCAAATTGTAACAACGTGAATCTGTAATTCTGTCAGAAGGATTCCTGCATTATCCCATTTGCGCCTCAACAGCAATCTTTCCATCTTGTTATTGTCAGAAGGGCAATGGAAGGAAAATGACATTCCTAGATAATACCTTGATACTCTACAGAGTTCTATTTGCTTCCATACCATCAGAATTTCAACTTTGTGACTTTCTATTTAATAAAGAAAAACAAATTATACTTGAAGTAAATAATCAGCTGGAATGATGCACAATCTCTTAGGGGCTCTACAAATTTGATGGAGGTTTACTAAAGGTCCGCTATTGTAACAGGAAGTTCAGCTCCACAGAAATATCCAAGAAAGGCAAGAGTATGGCACTGTAGCAGCAAGATTATTGGTCTTATTTAAATATTTCCAGGTAATTTAATTAATACTGAGACCACAATTTGACAGGGTACTCAAGCAGATATCTGCTATTAAGCTTACAACATAAATGACACCTGCTTTGGCACCTTGCTGTTGATACAAGCTCCCCTGAGCATAACATCCTTGGCAGTTACAGATATAACTCCAGCAACCACAACGTTCCAGTCTGTCTCATGTTTTTATGTCCTGGTGTCACTTCACAGCTCCTCTCTGCCTTAGGCCAACAGGGAGTATGTGCTCCAACTCTCCTTGGCAGTTGCCTTCACAGCCATCACCAAGACTTAATTTTCAGCAGCCCTAGGCATCTGCCTTTTCTAACCAGAAGTAAGAGCCAGCATATTTCTGCATCTCAGCCCACATCAATCAGAAGAAGAAAATGGCTGATTCTTGATTTATTGCTAATTATTCATTTTGCTTTTAATTAGATACTTTAAATGAGGACTGCAAAATTTTATGCTTCTTTGGAGTTCTTCTGCTAGGCTTCAGGATTAGGGACTACACTGAGACTTCAACTTGTACTCATCTTAAAAGCAGAAAATTTCATTTCTGTTATATACTTATTATAATCAGCACTATTAAACACCTTCACCAGAAATAGTAATGCCATAATTCAGGCATCTTATACCTGTGTTTCTTTGATTTCTGTACTTCTGCCATAAACTTAAGCTAATGCACACCTTTAGTTTTAAGAGTTCTTCTAATTCCAAAAATAGATTTCTCACATTTTTCCATGTATTGCAGCAAACTTACAATCCAGTTAAATGCTGTTTATAGAACAGAGATGAAGAAAAGAAATGGCTCCATCTCCATGCATTCTTCTTGCTCTGCCAGAAAGCAAACAATTCTGCTTTGCTCATTGATTACCAAAATAGTTTCTTGATGACTTGTTAATTTGATAGGTCAAGCAATTTATTAGGTGTTTCCTGTGTTTCCAGCTCCAGTCTGCATTGCAAGGAAACAAGTAGTGTCTGTGGCATGGAAGATGAGTCTGTGTCTGATGAGAGCCATGTGTACCAAACTCCCATTTTTCATAAGTGCTGTCATTTTACAGATGTATGACCCTCTTTCTCCTGGTTACAGAGGAGGGGGGTGCTGGGGGAAGATAATGTACAGGGTTCAGTAGAGAAACCCTTGTAGGCAGGAACACAAATCATGTCATGCAAACCAGAACAGGCTACAGGAACATCACATCTCTTTGCAGAAGACAATAACAGATAGGACAGAGAAAGATGGAGTCTAAGATGATTAGGAAAACAGGAATGGTTAATGGATAACAGCAACGTGGCGCCAAGCAGTTCATTCCATGTCATAAAGATATGAGGCAACACAAACAGAGAGCAGGTAAAAGGTCTTTGAAATTCATCCAATCAATGCAGCATGTTCCCAGCATATTTGACAGAGAATAATAC
>VXAL01019904.1:0-17457 GCA_013399475.1 Chauna torquata
CCACCTGTGCAATTCCCTCTTACTCCTCAGTTTGACTTGTATCAGAGAAGTGCATGCAACATATTCATAATATAGTAACAGCTAATTTTACTGAGAGGGGAGGATACGTTTCTTCAGCTTTACCTGTCTCCTCATTGTTCTGCAAATCTCAAACACTTTTTTTTTTATCTTCAAAAGCTGCAAGAATTCTAGATCTTGTTTTTATAATAAACGCAATACATGCAGTAGGCAAACAGTGGTTCATGGGTGATGAATCCTTTTTGCATTAGCCAGTCAGACTCAAAATAATAGGGATTAGGGATTACAGGTTGAAATCCAAATGTCATGCCTATTTGCAGTCTTTAATATGTCCCATCTACTATGTCTGGGAGAAATAGTATTAGCGCGCATAGTTACTTACCCAGCTGTCATATCTCCTAGTACAAATCTACATCTGCACAATTAGAATAATTGTCTAGAATAAGTATATGGTGTATAGGATGAGTAGAGCTTTTCCTTGGACAACTCAAAGAACCTATTTTTCTTCAGAGGCCAGTTTTTTCTGTGCTATCAACACAGTTCATTTGATTGGCTTAGCTTATATGTTTGCTGTAGATGACAGGCATCCTTAAATTTCTCTGGACTGCTAATATATTATTTTTTATGCAGTGTCTCTGCCATGATCTCTGTCTCTATAGACAAGATCCCACCTAGGAACAACTGCAGTTTCCATACTAGCTGTCAATTCTGAGAACATTGCTCTTTTTCTCAGTTACCCTCATCCCAGTGCTAATTTTTCTTTATTATTCCAGGCCGGACAGGTCTCTTTTCTATGGTATTTTGGATAATCTATCATACCTGCAATGTCAACATAAAGTCCATTGTCAGTGCCCTTTATTCTTAACGTGGCAAGTTCTCATTGGCTCATCATATGGTTATAGTGAGTTACTTCACAATCTTATATTATTCATGCCAGACCTCAAACTCAGTCTAACCTCTAAACGAGAGTTCTGTTAGTTTCTCAGAAATGCACTTAAGTCTTCAGTGTTCACATTCTTCTTCAATTTCATTTAATTTCTGTACCATCTACTTGAAAACATGTTCCTTATGTTTCAGTTCTATATGGAGAACAATACTATATGTATTTCTGTAATGGGTCAGAGCTAACCTCCTTTGCTTGAGTTAATCAAGAGTCATTAGAACATAAAGTGCATTAAAGGCTGCTATTGCCAGAGAAGAGAATGCCTTCGAACTATATTTTTCCCACTCCACTGGAATTTATTGTATGCAGATGAAGATCGAAGCTAAGGTAAATCTGTCGTTTTTTCCAGATAGCTTCCACTAGTCATAAAAGTAGCCTGTCTAAAGGTTCATTTGTTTTCAATTTCAGTAAAAATGGTTTTATCTCCTTGAAGCATGAGAATGGTAAAGAAAACAAATTCTTTTTCCATTTCAAAAATTCTGTAATTGAACATATTTGCCATTACAACAACTGAAGGCAGAACATTTCAATCTGGCTTGTGGCTAGCCCTTGTTGAAAAAGTATCCTTGAGCATTTCTGTAAATACTGGAATTATTTCTCATTAGGTTACAAGCTTCTGATGATAATGTTTTATTAAGTCAAATTATAGTTCAGTGCAGAGCTGCTAGTATGATATGGAGTGGTTCACGGGCATATATGGTTAACCCAGCTGCCTTGTGACAAATGGAGTAAAAATGTATAGGGAATGGGTCATAGGAGCACAGTCAATAAAATAATACATTTTTCTTTTACTTTTTATTCCCAGGGCCCTGTAAGGCAAACACATTAAATTCCTAACTGCCTGACAGAGGATGGTATCAATCTGTGTGTTAGTGCTTATTGATTAGCTTTGCTAGGATATGTGCTGCCAGCTATAATAAGCAGGAACATTTCAAGTGAAATTGATCACATCAGTCCTAAAAGTTAGAGCATTTTTGTGGGAAGTCCTCATGCAACCATCTGATTTAAAACTTTTTAGTTCTGAAATCAATATCCTCAGACCACAGCTGGAAGAGATTGTTTCTAATGGATTTTTTTAAGTCAGTGGTTACTAAGTACCAATATTGACATGATACAAGTGAATTTGAGGCCATGTTGACCATGATTATTTCAGTATCTTCCTACGAAGCCTAAGATTCTATGGCCTTATCTACATTATCAAATAATTTAGCACAGTCAAAGCAGATTACTAGATCAAAGCAGCTAGTGCAGTGGCCACCACATCTACATGCTGCAAGGTCTGGGGAGTTTATTGCAGGCTGCTGATTTATGCAGGTCCTCACGACCAATTGCTCCAAACACACACGTGAGTCAAGGCTGTCTAAAAAGCCATTCATTGTTTTTGGCCTTTGTTTTCCCATTGAAGAGTGGAGTGCATTGGATACTGGTCTCAATTTCTTGATTGTTTTTCTCTGAAAGTGATGTAGTTTACTCACACCAGCAGAGCTCTGCAAACTAAGTCAGTGTACAGAGTAAGTGAGAATGATCAGGGGTTTCACTTCAAAACTGTTTTACTGCTGCAAAGCAAAATGTTAATGTAAATGCAGAAATCTGGTCTTTATTCTCTGCCTCAATTTTTTATACTGTAAGCATAAAAAGAACAAAGGAAGGAAGATGTATATACTACCCTTCTGAGGGAAGAGATCTGGATGAGACTCTTCTACAAAGGGGGAGTGAAAAATCCCCATTTTCCCCTGTTGGAATCATACAAAGAAGCTAAATGTTTGGCCAGAGTGATCAAGCTGTCAACATATACCTACAAAACATGAAGCAGCTCCTGCTCAATGCCACATACTACTGCATCGTGAATAGTAAGCATTGTTTTGGTATTGCTGGCTGTATTATAAATGCGCAAAAAGGGAAAGAGGATGACAGCTGCTGTGTGATTAAATATAGGGAAATTACTTTTGGGAAAGGTTTGATGAGAAAGCATACCATCAGTGGAAGAAGAAATAATGTCTGAATGCTCTGTCAGTGAATGTAAAGACAAGGCAGCAGCACACCGCAAATCAGAAACTGTGGGTCATCAGTGAATATGCCAGGTTACAAAGACTTCCATAGCATTGCAGGAGAGTTCAAAATGGAATAGCAAACAAGCAAAGGCTAATTAAAATTATATGATGGTACCATCACAATTTCACTTGGATATTGCAAATTCTAAACAGAACTATAAATTCAGTCCAAAGTTCTTGAGCCACTCAATGGACTTTGGGAAAACATGGTAAATTTCTTGAATTCCTCTCTGAGAAAGGGTGTACCATTCAGTTAGGAGTAAGTTGGGTTACAGTCTAAGGTTCATCACAGACTAAGTAGGGTGAGTCAGTGTTTTTTTATAGATGTACAAACATCTTCTGTAAGTTGTCTGAGTGTGATTGAGTGTCAGCCAGAATAGTCCAGGCAAGGGGAACTGGCACTTCTCTGGTGGGGCTCCCAGCAGGAGTTCCTTGTTTAGAATGTCACTGGCTGTGGCCGCACTGATTGGAATCCTTCGAACTGGCCTATATCGGGGAGACAAACAGTCCCAAGGAAAAGAAGAAAGCTTAACATTATAGATAGTACAGAAGGCACTGTACTAGCACTGAAATAAATGAATTAATGAGAGTAATGACAATATATGGGGCATAACCAATGCATACATTAGACACATAAAGAAAACGAAAATTATATCCTGGCAATATATTGCAGCATTCTTGTAGCAAGTTGTATGCAAAGGCTAGGAAGTCTTCTGGACATATTTTACCTGGAAACAGATAAAAACAATTCACCAGCCACAATGCTGTCTCATACTTCTGATGCTATTACAAGAAAAAGGATACGGGAATAATAAAGTGAGTGGGAAAAGGAGGTATTGTTGCTATACAACATTTAGCTAAACTGCATTAGCTAAACTGCATATTTACGTATACTTAAGCATTGTTCTCAAGTGCCTTCAGCTAAATTAGAAATGACTTTCCTTCTCTGTACTTTTGTTGCCAAAGACCAGAATTACAGTAGAAGTGAATGGGTACTTTCCCTCATCTTGCATAGCACTGAGTAGTTTTAGATGTCTGGGAGTATAATTTGGGATCGATTTACAAAGGAAGAATATCAGTTTCACCAATAATAGGGACTGCGAGGATTCATGGAAATCCAAATGGATACACAACATTCCAGTGTATTAATGTGGAGACAACTTTGAGGAATCTGCAACAGATAGCAATGACACCCAGCATTATGCTCAACAACACCAGGGAAATAAATAGAAGTATCCCCAGCAAAATTGCAATTGACCGCGGTTCTTGGGACACATGAGAAGGGATTCAGCTCATCTAACTTCAGGCATTTCTAGAATGCGTACACTTGACCTGTTTTGGATATCTGTATTAGAATGAGATGAATCACACATTGGAAGTGGCTGTTTCTCATGAGACTTTAAAAGAGCTTGGATGAGTGACTCAGAGGATTAGGTTAGATGAATCCCACTCTTCTGACCTTCCAGGCACTCTGATCTGATGTAGAAAGTAAAAGCAACATGGCAGGTGCTTGTGCTTGCAAAAACACAGGAAGACCTAGTCTACCAGTGCTTGTGCTTGCAAAAACACAGGAAGACCTAGTCTACCAGCTTCAGTGAAAAGTCTGAGAGCAAATTATGCAAGAGAACCATTAACAAGTGCCTGTAGCTACTATTTTTTTTTTCAGAGAGGCCAGAGTAAACACCATCAGTCTTCCAGGAATCCAGATATTATAGAGATACCCAATGTGTCCTAAAAAGCAGTTTCAGATAATAAATACCAGTACCATTTGTCAGATGTATCGAGAAATAAAAATTCTAGCACACCATCACTGCAACACAACCAGTTAAGTGGTAAAAACAAACCAGTAATTAAATTTGCTAAGGCTCTACAAAAAAAGTACTGCGAAGAAAAGAAGGAAAAGAATGGGAAGCTGTGTTTGGGAGGAAAATATGCATTCCAGCACTGGTCTTCTGCTGATCCAGTCAGCACGGCAGAATGTTTGATGTCAAGAGATACGTTCACCTGTGTCAGCTGTTTGAATGAATGTTGATTAGTACAAATAGCAATGGTGAAAAGGGTGACATGCATACCAAGACCAAATATAATCAGCAAGCAGACTTCAACTAGCTCAGCCTGTTTTCTTTGAACAAATCTTCTGCTGAGAAGCGAACGATATGTTTTGAACAACGGTGGAATGCAGCAAGGTAGGACATGCATTAGAGCTGCAGACACCTTCATTCACTAGGAACACAAGCCATAAACAACTATGTGGAGTTGGATGAAACATTCACTCCACTAAAGTTCGGTCACCAGGATGCAGAAGGAACACTGAATGCTGAGTGGCTGATACTGAATGGAGTCTAGAATCAAACTGCTGTCAAAGTACACACAAGACTTATTGTATAATAGAAAGCCTGGAAAAACATCTCTCCCCAGACCAGAGGAAAATGCCTTGCAGCTTTGATTCACTTTCCTTGTCATATTTAGCTGCAGTAGGCTAGAGAGGTGGCCTCCCCCACAGCTGAAGCAGTAACTTCTTCAGCTGCCACAGCATAATCCACCAGGGATCATGAATCCAATGTTTTAACTGCTGCAGTTCACAGCCAGTGAATTAACTTAAACTGCCATTGATTTTAGGTTACGTGACTAAACCAGACTGAATTGTAGTAGCTAATGAGAAAGCTGCCCGTTTTGATCGTTACAACATAGTACCCATTCTGCCCCTTCTGGCTAACCATCTCCAATAAAGGAACGGGGTGGACATCTGGGTGAATAGCCTCTTCAAACACTGCGTCTAAAATCTAGGGAGAATCATGAATTAGAACTCCTTAGCTGCCAAACAAGCTAATAAAATAAGAAAGTTACTGTTATGTCTAAGGTGGTATTGTTTTTATGAGGCGTAATAGAATATTAAGTAAGAAATTTATGATATTCTTACTTAATTTTGTTATCTCAAGCAGCGCAATAAGAGACATTACAACTGACAGCTTCTCGAGACATTATTATGTAATTCCTCTGCGGGACACTGCTAAGCAGCAAAAAGGATTACTTTCCAAGAGCAGACAGAGACTTCTCCGAAACTTAAACAAAGCTATCTCCAACTTCCACATGCAAGTCTAGAAAACAGAGTATCATGGTGTAAGAACTCATGAACTATATCTGACCTCTGACAAGCACTGGATCCAAAGTGTTAAACCACAGAGCTTTATCAAAGGGAAAAGAAAGTTGTAATAAACATTAACTTGGAAACACTGAATAATAAATCAAGAGTAAATGAGACTACAGAGCATAACGTGGAAAATGGGGATACATAGTTGTGTGAACGCAAGTACATAACAGTACTCAGATCTCCTGTGCCGTATAAGGCAATGTTCTTAGAGCTACAGTCCCATTAAAACATTTACCTGGGCTCCTTGTTGGACTGTAGCTGAACACCCACCTCCAAGGTACCCTGCCAGTACCGTGACCCAGCCTCTCACCAATGCCTATATGCGAATGGGCAGCTGTCACAGTCCCTTCCCCACTCCTCCCCAGGGAGCAGCCTCAGAAAAGTCCCAGTGAAGGGCAGACCCTAAAAACCATTCAAATCCAAGGAGTTCGTTTGCCAGCTGGATTTACTGATAGGTCTGGTACCAGGCAGGGAGGTCCTGGTTTAGGCTGCTACTGACTGGCCACAACTGTTTGCTACTGCTCTTGCCCATTGCCTCTATCATCCTCAGGGGACTGCTGCTCTTACCACTCAGTTTGCTGCCCACCACCTGTACACTTTAAGTCTTTATGGCATGAAAGAATAAAGAAGATTATAGAGTTTCTTAACATAGCAATTTACTCTTTCATGTTGTGGACCTGTCAAATTATCTTCCTTTCAGAATTTTCCATCATACCTTAGGTACGTGCACACATTTTACACTCCCTGGCTTGGAGACCTTTCTTCAGCCAGCTGCTTTCATGGGCTTCCGGTTGCCCGCTACCTTGAGTTCATCAGGGGGCATGCTGACAGTTGTTCACGACATTCCATTACTCGGTACAGCCCTTGTGTGAAGGGCTTCTTGCCAGTTGAGCGCTCTGACACAGTGTGCTCGTCCCATTTCTTTAGCTTACAACATCTAGCAGAGGGTTCTCTCTTCCTCTGTTCATCGGGAATTCTCGGGGATTTTCAGGCCATTCTTTTCCCCATCCATCAGCAGTTGTTAACAGCAAACTCCCTGTTTCCAAGGGCTTCAAACCACCAGCCTTACAGTTTATGTACAGAAATGAATTCCATGCAAATGAACCAACTAGGTGCAGGAGTACTGTATATAGAGAGAAAAGAAAAAAGACCGAACAGCCTAGGAAGGGCTTATTTCTTTCCTCTTTTTACACACACACTGAATGTTGGGCCTAGATGTTTTGTCCAATTTAGCTGTGGTGGCTGACTGTCAGATCAAAAATTCATAGCTCAGAAGTGGGACTGCACTTGTGAAGAATTACCCTAAAGTGGATCACATTTACCAGTTACATTTAATGATCAACATGTCAACAAGAAATCCTGTTATCCGTGTTATATTGTGACAGAGACCGTGGTATGCTCGATGCTGCTTTGACATACTGAAGTCTTTGCTTTCACTGTATTTGATCACAATATTCTTCATGACTAAAGATGCTTGTTGGATAAAGATAAAAGTGACCCCTTAATGCTGTCACACTTTACACTTGCCTCAACATGGGGGTCATAAGGGTAAGCACTTTACTCACCATTTCAGAGGGAAATTCAGATAATAAATGGACTCCATGACCCTCTGAATGTCCCTATCTTTCTCCACTAAGAAGATAAGGTACAAAACAATCTTGTTTACTTATTACACCCTAAGCCAGGAAGGATGAATCCAGGCCAAAATCAAGACAAATTCCTTACTGCTGCCCTGGACTCCCTACAGAGCATGTTTGCATCACTGCATCTGCTGCCCCCATGCAAGCTGCAACTACAGACTTTCCTGACCTTGTGAGCTACCTACCAAAATCTTCACTAAAGATTCACCAACCAAACTTTATCAAGATCCATACCAGAGCTATGTGATGTACGTCACTGTTGCCACTTCTCCACTCCAAGATTTACCTGGGCTGGACATGCAACTGAGTCCCAGGACAATCCAGTACCTCTGTTCCTTTAACTCTGTTCCTCTTAGAGACAGAGATCTGGAATACAGATGTAGCGCTCTTGGTCATGAAATGCATCCCCAGCTTGGAAGTCACACTGGAGCTCTTTGTGAGTCACATGTGGCCCAGGAGGCTGTGTGGCCTTGTGCTGTTCTATAAATGCAATGGCTGTGATTGACATAGAGAAATGAAGTAAAAACACATTTATTACACTTTCTGTCTTCTTCTTTTCCCAAATGAGATAGAAGCATCATTGGCTGTAGCCCAACAGCAGTAAAACTGTTCAACTTCCAACCTCACTAAAATGTACTGTCAAAGTGGTATTAAGTAAATAGTGAATGCCTGAGCCTGTGAGAGGAAACAAAAAGTAGTTCATAGATACATGAGTGACTTTATTGACAACTCTGGGATATGCAATACCCTGACTTCAGGATCTCAGGAGTGATAAATAGGCAGTCAGGGTTTGAGAATGAAAGAATAAAGAATGTGTCTGGGCTGGGGGGCCTTTTTCATCTCAGTGAAATAGGAGTCAGCTGACCTGCATAAGCATGTGGATGTTATATCACTCAGAATCAGAAACAGAAATAAAAAATGAGAATCCGAAATGAGTCTGGCCCTGTAAAGAGTCCCAATAGTTTGAGAGAGACTGAAAGATTTGGCCCTAGATATTTCTTTAAAGAGTAAATGAGTTGTACCATGTCCAAAGGAACTGTCAAAACCCTATGCCAAACAATGCCATCTACATATACTCTAACACATATTCCAGTTTTAAGCCAGGACCTTCACCCCAGTGCTATGACCTTGATCTCCGGTACTTTTGCACACCTTCGCAGAATCCCAGCCCTGTTTTTCCTTCTCTTCCCACCCTTCACTCAATCTCCTCAACCCCATGGTCCTTATCCTCCCAGCTCTCTTTTGCCCCATACCTTTATCTGGAGGACCAGCCACATGGGAACTGCAGCGTGTCAGCTTTCTACTGTTCCAGGTGTCACAGATCAGGAAGGACCTTCAATAGCAGATGAACAGCTTGTTCTTCACTGGCTAGAGCAAGATAGTGTACCAAAAATCTCCCTGGGGCAGTAGAAGGAAGAAACAAAACACAAGAAAGCTGAAGACCACTAAATGGAAACTCTAATCCTCCTAGAAAAAAAAAATTTTAAGGAAGTGCTGAAATATACAGGGAATTTCTCTTGGATATTATCCAGATGTGGGAAGATTCATGTTGGTCTGTGTTACAGAACAGAATCCTTAGGGATGAAACCGTTTTCCAGAATTTTTACATCTTCAACTAACACCACTAGAAACTGAGCAATCAAGAACAAATCGGTTTTATTAGCCAGATGTGCGACTTTCATTCCTGGCAGCTGGCAGCTGAGAACTTGTAAATGTGCATTCACCTACTTCATTTTTAAGCAATGTCATTGCCAACTAGCAGATTTGCCCTGACACTCGGTAATTTCTTTTGTCCATCTTCCCACTTCTCTACCTCAACAATCATGGCAATTTGTTAATTGTTTTTGTTTTGTTTTTATTTTCTATTCTTTTAACCATCAGGAAGCCGCTTTCAGAAAGCCATCTGCACTTATTCACTGCCAACACTCAATACGATTTTAATAAGCCTTGTGTGGTTTTGACTTTAATACTTGTTTCCCTGTGCATAAAAGCCTATTTCCTTAGCTGTCACATAGTTTGTCACTTCAATAAAGTTTCCTGAGTTGCCTTCTAAGCAGGCCAAATTTTACTCTCATTTTCTTAAGCAACTAGTTAAATCTGAGTATAACAGCAACACTGATGATTATCCAAACCAGTCAATGTCCATTGCTTTGAACATAAGTTTTCCTCTGGCTAGAATCCTTCAGAAGAGAAGCAGATACCTATGGAAGTACTTATATTTTGAAAAATGACAACAATCATATTTTAGGGTTCAATGGCAGCAAGTCTCAATGACTTCAGGATCAAGTAGGCTCTTTTCACAAGGTGGTTTAATGAACTTCCATCTCTACAAAGCTCACCTGGGACTGAAAGTTAAAGCCTGGTACTTTTCCTGCTCTCACAGCATCACTAGCAGTGATAATTCTGGGACTGAAATCCCTCTTTAGATTCTCAGCCACAGGGGGATTTCTGTAGAGACTAATGATAGATGTTGGGAGGGAATGCTGGGTGTTCTCATTGCTTTCCTGAGCAGAGGCAATTACAATCTTCAATAATAATGGCAATAACAGAGAGGTAAAAATTAAAAAACGCCATCATTTTGGTGTTCTTCAACAGGGAAGACTGAGCTGCTCTTACAGCTTCTAGCTGTTAGGCTTTCTCATCTCTTCTGCAGATGGTATAATTTAACCACATCTCTTGCACCAAGTTTGATGTTACTCCACCCGCTCAGTAAGGCAGCTCGCTCACCCTCCTAGCAGGAGGGCAACCCATGGAGAACAGAGCTCTGCCCCCTTTGCAGTCTGCACTGCCTTGCTGGTGAGCGAGGTGATCCCAAAGGAGCTGGAGAGACTGTGCCCCCAGGAGAACAGGAGGTTGGGAAGGGGTTGGGAAAAGGAAAAGAATAAGAGAGAACAGGAAAAAGCAGGAAGACCACTTCAAGCAATTTGCTAGTCTACTCATCACATTGCAGACTTACTGTTTCCTCCCAGACTCGATGTTTTTTCTTCCATATTGTGCTTAAATTGTAAGCTGTTTTGGTCAGGAACTATTTATCATTATATTTACTTGGAAAATAATATTATTCAGTGAATAGGTTCTGGAGTTGGGAGACTTGATTTTTATTCCTGCTCTGTCCCTTTTGGCCCCACTTGCAAGACACAAGACAAATCATTAAATCTTCTCATGCTTCTGATTTCCCCATATCTTTATTGTCTATTTGAATCTGAACTGTCCCAGGCAGAGAGTGGAAAAATGAAAACCTGATCCTTGATTATTAGCACGTAATCAAGGTGCTAATAACTACACAATACTTGTAAATGGTACAAACAGCAACAACAAATGTTCAGAGGGCACAACAAGCCCTGCATTTAAAGCTGAATTAGTAATTGTAAGGATATGGGAATGCAAAGAAAATCCAGATTACTTTCCTGTGCCTGAGAATGCTTTGCAGCAGAAACAGGAACAAGACTATAGTGAAAATTCTTAATCTCTAAAGCAAACATCAAGCAGGTGCCGTATTTCATATTTTCATACACACTTTTCAGCCCAGAACCACACTTTAATCAGGAAGATTTTATAGTCCAGAGCTTCCTGCAAATCTTTGCTTAATGTAAATTTTAATACCTTTGGCATATTTTGGCTGCCAGCCTATTATTCACTTGATGCACCTCAAGCAAGTTTTAAGTCATGCTGTTAAAACAAAAAACTATTTCAGATGTGGTAGACAGCAAAGTGATTTTGTAAAACAACATTGTAGAAACCCACCGTTACTGTCTGTCATTGATTTCTCTGCACTCAGCTCTAAGATGTGTTCAGCTTATAGGTAAATTGATGGCTGGGTGGGGGGACAAGAGGGACTTCTGGCATTGCTAATCGTGGATCTGGAGAATCAGGTTATACTTACATATTGTTTTTGGCAGCAGATCCAGGATCAGATTGGGTTGGTAACTCATGCTTTTAAGATGAATCTTCTCAGAAGTCTGGTTTACAGTGAAGTCATGTAAAAAAAGATGAACTGCCCCACCAACTGCTGGGGCACCAAGTCATACTATGAGAAAGAGGTGGCAAACCTGAGGGAATTCAGAAGAAAGAATTCTCTTTAAATAATTTGCCACCAACAAACAGATCATACGTATCCCTAGTCCAATACTTTTTCTTTCTCTGCTTTAGGCTAAGACCATGGCCTTTCTCTAGTTAAATATCTATCTTGGACAGTGAATCTCTGATATGAAAAGGCAGAAAAAAAATATCCAGGGAGAACTAGGTTTTAATTTGTGAGAATATGAAACAAAGTGTTGAATAATGAGGATTTTCTGGTGTTTCTCTAGTTTTTGAATTAGATTACTACAGCATGTAGCTCATCATATCTTTAATTCAGAAACAAAAGTAGTAAATCATCTAGTAAGTAGCTAAAGGGAATGAGTTCCTGCACCTGCCCCACAATACAGATTATAAGTGAAGAACCGCAAGGCACGCACTGCACAGTGCTGCCTTTGTACTGCTCCAGGTACCACAGACCAGCTGGGGGCTGGCGCTGAATGGGCAGGGCAGCAGGGGCCTTCAGTGGGCAGGTGCACAGCTTGTACCTTGCTTGCCTGAGCAGGAATGTGTATCAAAAATCTTCCTGGGGGAGTAGAAACAACAAAAAAAAAAGAACGCAGAAGAAAGACCACTAAACAGGCACTCTAATCCTCCTAGAGCAAAGCATTTTTAAGGAAGCACTGAATTTCTCGTGGGTCTCTCTCATATGCATGGGAGAAGGTTCGTGTTGGTCTGTCTTACAGAACAGAGACCTTAGGGATAAGTTCTTTTTTTCCATTTTTTCAGTTTTACATCTGTAGCTATCACCATCAGAAGCAGAGTAATCTAGACCCAATGTAGTTTATTAGCCAGATATATGGCCACTCAATAACAGGCGAACCATTTGACCCTAGGGATCTGCAGGTCAATGCGATAATAGCTCATGTAATAGTGGTATAGGTTGCCTGAATCTCATGCACCTTGAGCTAAATAAACCTCTGCCTTGTTTGATGGGCTAATCTACTCCATCCTCAATTTGTAAAGGTTGTACCTACATCCCCATATGGGCTTAGCATCACAGTCAAGGTTTCATGACACAAAAGTGCTCTGTAGCAACATGAGTTGAGACAGTTCTGTCCCACAGGCCTTGTCGCTTGCTCATGAGCCTAGGCTGCAAGGCAGCCCTTCCATGGAGGCAGAGTAACTGCTTATGGGATCACACCATGACAGAAGAGAAAAAAAGGCTAACTTAAAAAAAAAAAAAAATCCTGCAAAAAAAATGTTTAGTTGAATGTTTTTACATCTTGGTTTAGCCAGCATTCAAATTTATGTTTAGGTTAGTCACTGTAAGGTCCTCTCATAGTCTATAAAGTGAAACTGGCATTTCTAGGATGCATCTCATCTCATTGTAGTGTAGATGTAATCTAAAATAAAGCAGACGAACCATGTCCTGAAAGTGTCTATTTCTCTCCACTGACTATAAAAGAAGCACAGACTGGCTAGCTCAGATGGAGATGCCGACACTCTGGATGTCTAAAGTTAGGTGAAATAAATCCTGCCATCCATCTGTTGCTGTTGCTCATACGGTCTTCCCCTCTTTGTTGCTCTTATGTGTGAGGTTTCAGCAGAACACTGAAATGTTTGTAAATGCGTAGGTGAGGCATACACATGTACATGAATTCTGTCTTGATCTCCACCTGCAAAAAGCAGTGGCTTGGGGTATAGGGCACAGACAGTTTCTCTGGTGGCATAGTCAGCGCGTGAAGTTTGCATCTATTGTGCTGAATGCTGACATTTGTCAGTCAAACTGTATGTTAATATAGTTTTGCAATGCTGAAAATCTTCTGAGTAGGCCGATGGGTGAGATATTTGTGGGGTGTCAGCAGAGCACTCCTGGCATTGTCAGACACGGGGCTCATTCTGCTGGAACAGTTGCCTGACATTTCAGGATATGTCTAGCTGGGACATACTCCTCTCCTTTCAAATCATGGTCCTCCAGCTGTCCAGAGCAGAAACTGGGCAAGGAGTTCCCTGCAGTTCCCCTCACCACACACACAGCTAAACAACAGAGCGCTGACAATATCATTGTTGCCCCAACATGGAGCAGGGATGTGGTTCAGGCCCGGGGAGCTGAGAGCTCCCAGATCTGTCGTGGTTCCCTTTACAGGGAAACTTTACCAGGTTTGTTTCTTCACACACAGAAAAATACTTTCTCTCCACCACTTCCAATAAAATACACGCTAGTGGCCTCCACTGCCTGCAATGGTGTTGGTATTGCTTAATGTAAGTGTAGCTTTCTCTCTTCTTCATATCACTTTGTAAGCATTAGTGTGGCAGGCACACCCTACTCTTCAGGAAATCCGGAATACATTCAAAATGAATCAGAAATGGGAAAGGGGAAGAAAGAGTTATGAAACCACAGAAAACCAGCAGCTTTTATTAGAATCTGAAATGTGGTGATACATTAGAGCTTGTCTCAGCCTTGTACTTGAAAAATTGAACCATCGCTACCAGGATTTTGGCTTTCTTATAATGTATGCTATATATCTTCTACTATTAGCAGGCTTCCAAAATCTCCTGCTGTTACTTGACTATCTGGGGCCCTAGTACATTGCCCTGCACAGACTCTGTTCTCCCTCTCTCCTCAATTCACGTCCTGGCTCTGTCCCCAGACTGATCAAGAGCTTAGCCTACAGTTCTCAATGTCTTAGTTATGTGGCTGTCACAGCAGCAAAACGAGGAAAATCTAAAAGTTTTTCATACGTCTTTCTCTTCTCCACAAAGCTGGAATGTTCCTCTGTATTTCTTCATTAGGTTCATGCCTGTGATCAATATCCCACTTTCTATTGATACTTATCGGTTCCTCTTACAAGGCTTTCATAGCGGGTCACACACATGGACAAGAAGCATACTTTCTCTGTAGAATACCCCACAGATCGATATTAACTTCTTTTTTTTCCAACTAGTGAGTATTTTTTGCACAAGTAACATGGAAGTATTTCTGCAGTACCAAAACACCAAATTTTCATTCCTAGTATGTAGCAGCTCACTCCATAGGGGCAGCATTTCTTCAGATCATCAGAAATCTTTATACAAATTGCCAGTGTTGATCTAATTATTTCTTCTTGTTTATTTGCTCTTACATTGCTAACTTTACTCACTGATTAACTGCATGGTTTTCACAGCTTGATGTTGGAGGTTTTTAGGTAAAAACACATTCTTTTCCATGTTTTTCTGCTGATTTCTCTTCCTTCTGCACTGCTGCTTGCTGTAAACAGGACATGAGTTTATTAACAGAAAAGATAACTTAATAAGGTAATACAGTATTTCCCCACTGTTGTGACAGACACCATTATGCCAACCATTTGGCTATTCTGGGCAAACAGCTTGAAGTTGTCATTCGGTGTTTACTAAAGCATTTGTAAAAGCCAAGAAAGCCTGAACAAAACTGTTATTTTCCAGGCTAGCAAAGAGGTGAATAGCTGGGAGTGGCAGCTATCCTCCTGGCTAGCATATTATTTCAGACAGCTTTCCCATTAAGAGGTATTTTCTGACCCATGACCAGTCTTGCAAGACTCTGAACTCTCTCTGGGTAAAGAAGAAATTGAAGAATTTATTAAAAAATAACACAGTTGCCTGTCTTCTAGGGAACCTTCTTCCTCCTTACGAAAGCTAAATATGTCTTGAAACATAGAATTTCTTCCTAAATGGACGTTTTTATCTCACCTGTTCACCTATATATATGCTTAAATCATATGTAGCATGGGTCATTTCCATGCTGCATCAAGTTCTTTGCCCTCTGGGGCAATCAAAGCAAAAAGTGATGTTCTAGAAGGCAAAACGAGACATGTCTTTGTAACATGGCTGACCTTTGCTGCAACCACACCTCGGTAATGTAGGACGTTGACTGATACCACTCTTTACTCATATCATAGCAGTCACTAATGTGGTCAAGTCTTCACACCTGCACTGTAGATTATTTCTGACTTTGTACATGTAACCATGAGCCAAAGAGATGATGCTGCAAAATTGTTAATTGCCTGGTTGCTTCATGGAAATTGTTTGTTTTAGATTGAGCCTCTGGAGGCTTGGCGAAGGTAGACTGTCTCTTCTAATTTAAAATGACCTTACCAGAAGTTACCCATTTTCAAAGCTTTTAGTCTTCGCATTTTTTTCAGACTGTTGTCCTATCCCTTTTCCTGGGAAATATCTTCCGTTATAGATGCCAGTAAAGCAAAACAAAATAAGACTGTATTTCTTGTTTGAATATAGTATATATATGTTTATATGCACATACACGCACACACACACACACACAGCTCTATAAATCAGAATGGCTAAATTGAGGACATTCCTGTATGCACATTGATGCTAAAATTAAATGCATTGCAGATCAGACTTTCCAGATGCATTTCTGACATTTTTTGTCTCCTTGCAGAGGGAGATAATGTTTAATTGTTAACCTTGAAATGTTTTAAGTTGTACTAGGTACTGATTTATGGTTCTTACAGTGCAGATAATCAGTGTTAGAGAACTACATGCAAAAAATATTCTGCTTTGGTGCCATAAAGCATTAGAGCTGATTTCCTCCACTAGGTCATAAACCAGAATGAGTTATATGACTGTTACTAGCATCCTTCTATTTACAGAAAGAAAACAGAAAAATATTGCGGAGGCAGCAGTCAAGTAATGGGACTGTTCAGTTTACTTTACGAGTTTAGAAAAAGCTTCATACTCTTATTGCAGCACTTCAACATTTTCCTTTAGTTTTCATATATTTTTTAGATTTGTTATAGTGCATTGGTACACATTTTGTGGTGCTGGATATAACAGATGTCTTATGGAGCCTTCCAAAGGAGACAGAGGAGCCTGTGTTTGCAGAAGAGGTTACATGATGACCTGGGTGAGGTATCAAAGTCTATGGACATTATGTAGGTCTAGAGGAGCACATGGCCCTGCTTCATAAAGAAACTATGCATAGAGAGAAGTGAGAAGAAGGGGAGATGGCTAACTTCTGGCTTCATAAAGAAGCCTGAGAGATTTGAGACTGAAGAGCAAAGCTGTGTGAAACAGTACTTTATTTATTCATTGTTCTTTTGAAACTAAAAAAAAAGCTTAAGAGGTGCTTATATTGGAGTTGCAGTGCTTGATTCTGGCAGAAAGCAAGACCAGCCTATCAATGGTTCTCTGAACCTGATCAGATTGATAAGTAAATGCACTGCTTTGGGTAGATGCTTCCTAGAAAACATCACTGGAAAGGCTGAAGAATACTGAAAGGTATGGTACTGGGGTGTGGTCAACATGCTGGAGGGAAGGGATGCCATGCAGAGGGACCTTGACAGGCTTGAGAGTGTATTGGGTTTACGTGGTAAAGGTTTGGTAGCAAAGGGGCCGCAGGGATGACTTCTGTGGGAGGCTTCCAGGGGCTGCCCCATGTCAGATCAGAGCCAGCTCCAGCTGGCTCCAAGAGGGACTCACCGCTGGCCAGAGCTGAGCCAGTGAGTGACGCTGGTTGTGCCTCTGGGAGAGCAGATTTAAGGAAGGAAAAAACCTGCTGCGCAACAGCAGCTGGGAGAGAGGAGTGAGGAACGGCCCTGCAGACACCAAGGTCAGTGAAGAAGGAGGGCAGGAGGTGCTCCAGGCACCAGAGCAGAA
>VXAL01019904.1:17760-48855 GCA_013399475.1 Chauna torquata
ATTTTTAGTTTGCTTTTAGTTTCTCACTGCTCTAGTCTGCTAGTTATAGTAATAAATTACATTAATCTCCCTATGTTGAGTCTGTTTTGCCCGTGACGGTAATTGGTGAGCAACCTCCTTGTCCTTATCTCAGCCCTTGAGCCCTTTTCCATTATATTTTCTCCCTTTCCTCCTTTGAGGAAGGGGAGTGAGAGAGCGGTTGTGGTGGCGTTCGGCTGCTTAGCTGGGTAAAACCACCACAGAGAGTTGCGCCTGTGCGAACCTCATGAATTTCAACGATGCCAAGTTGATGCCAAGTGATCCCGCATGTGGATCAGGGCAATCCCAAGTACAAATACAGGCTAGGCAATGACTGCATTGACAGCAGCCCTGAGGAGAAGGACTTGGGGGTGTTGGTGGATGAAAAGCTGTACATGAGCTGGCAACGAATGCTTGCATCCCAGAAGGCCAACCGTATCCTGGGCTGCATCAAAAGAAGCACGGCCAGCAGGTTGAGGGAGGTGATTGTCCCTCTTGACTCTGCTCTAGTAAGACCCCACCTGGAGTACTGCGTTCAGCTCTGGGGTCCCCAGCATAAGAAGGACATGGACCTGTTGGAGTGAGTCCGGAGGAGGGCCATGAGGATGATCAGAGGGCTGGAACACCTCTCCTATGAAGACAGGCTGAGAGAGTTGGAGTTGTTCAACCTGGAGAAGAGAAGGCTCCAGGGAGACCTTATAGTGGCCTTTCAGTACTTGAAGGGGGACTACAAGAAAGCTGTGGAGGACGACTTTATTAGGGAGTGTAGTAATAGGACAAGGAGTAATGGCTTTAAAGTAAAAGAGGGGAGATTTAGATTACATATAAGGAAGAAATTCTTTACTATGAGGGTGGCGAGGCACTGGAACAGGTTGCCCAGAGAAGTTGTGGATGCCCCATCCCTGGAACTGTTCAAGGCCACGTTGGACGGGGCTTTGAGCAACCTGGTCTAGTGGAAGGTATCCCTGCACATGGCAGGGGTTTGGAACTACATGATCTTTAAGGTCACTTCCAATCCAAACCATTCTGTGATTCTATGGTTCTATACTTGCAAATCACATTTCCAATGCTATCTTTTTGTTCCTGTGATATCATATCCAGAGCTAACTCTTTCTGTCTGTAGTGCTTGAAGTTAAGCTAATAGGCACATATTTAAAAGGTGTTCTCCTTTTTCTTGATTTTACCTGTTATACAATGCATTTGGTAGATTTTTGTTTTGCTTTCTGGCTCAAGTCTTAGTCTGAACATCACCCTCATGCACTGTTCTGGGGAAAAATACAATGCTTTCTTCGACCCGCACAGCTGTGAAGATGTGGCAAGCAGGAGTCCAGCAGGAGAAAACATGACCTTGTATTTGAAGAACTAGCTTAGCTTCAAGTACCCTCCTTAATACAAACATATGGGCCCAGGAGGCATTACTCAGCTTCTCTGTAGTTCGCTTTCACTTCTGTAAAATAAAAATATCAGCAAGTCCCTATCCCACAGAAGTGTTCTGAGGGAAATCATATCACAGGTTGAAAGATAGTTAAATGTGGTGATTGGAAGTACCAGCTTTCTTAGGTAGATGTAAGGCACGGTGCTGCAGTTTCTATCACAGGATAGGAGCCCACGTGAGCTTTATAAGAAGTATAAGGACAGCTATTGTACACTGCTGAACCTTTTACTGCCTTTTGCTCATAACATTTCTGGCTTCCTGACATCTCTACCAATTGCCCAAGACCAGATCTTGCATTACTGAACTTTTGCCATCACTTTCAATGAGTTGAATCAGCTTTTGTGAATGTGCGTTATTATCATATTTAGATGTTTATGTACACAGCAAGAAGAGAAGCTTTTCATCTGAAAGAATCTGATTCAACATCTACAGACAGCTTTCTATAGAGTCGTGCAAAGTAGGTCAGTAAATCAAATCATCAAAAACATTGCTTTTCTGAAAGCAGGCAAAAATAACTTCACTTAATGTACCTGCACTTTTATTTCCTGTTTATGAAATCAGTTATTGACAATCTAATTTTATTTCTTGCTGAATCCTTCTTAATCGTCTATGCCTACTGAAAGAAAATTGTACAGTGGCAGGTGATGCTTCTTTAAGATATAGTAAACTTGGTTCTCCGTACCCTTAAAAGCATAGTTCTTAAATATATATGTATTATATATAAAAATTACCAGCATGTTACAGAGTGGAGAGTTTTGCTATGAACATGAAAACTGGAAAACCTTGCAAAATCACCAAAGTCACAGTCCTTAATTCATTTCCTTTCTTGGATTCTGTGGAGGTTTTGTGTAAGCGAAAACAAGGCTAAAGCTCACAGCCGAGGTGGGAAGTGACAGCTCTGTAAGTCAGAGATCTTAGCACTAAAACTGAAGCTTGGGAAGCAAGGTTTGTGCCATCCAGGTCTTTTTTTTCCCTTTAGCACTTCTTGGTGCAGCTTCAAATACATGTAGAAATGGGTTGACTTCAGAGAAGCTCTGGCTTTTGTGAGAAGCTTGCAAGGTTGAGTTTAAGTAAGTTCCACATTTCACAAGCTAAATATTTGTAGGAAATAATCTTCTGCTTTAGTTCAAACCATTAATTTAGTTCAAAACCATTAATTCACCTGGGGTGAATAAAACTTTTTAATGATTTTGTTGCTGTAACAGACTTCAACCAGAATGCCAAAGTACTTTGAAGGTATAATTCGTTGGAAAATCCCCTAAAATAATTTGTTCTTCCATTTTTAATCTTATTGGGAAAATAACACTTCTAAAGACTTTTTTTTTTCTTTTTGGCCAGAGCCAAGCAAAATCTTACCTCTGGAAATTCATTTTTAAGACTTCTAAAGACTGTTACATTTAGATGACCTTGTTCAAACACAGTATTCAGCTCACCTTGCTTGTGCATCTCTGCCTTCTTTTTCTACCTTTCCTTATTTCCCTGAATTACTACCTGTTCTTACAGCCTCATCCACTGTAATTTTATACCTTTTTATTTGGCCAAAATTCTTACAAAAAATTTTTCACTTAGGACTTTAGTCCATTGGCAATACAATTTATTTCTTTGGGAGGTAAGCAGATGTAATGTAAGATTGAAGGGAATATGTATTCCCTATGGAAGGGAAGGTATTTTATGAATGTCAGAAAATTATATAGAGCAACAAATAGCTTTTGTGAGTGATTTAATGCTAAAACATAATATTTTATGTCTTCGATGTAGTTCTCCCTTTGTGCTAAAAAGTAGAAGAGAGAAATAAAAAGTAAAGAAACACAAACAAAAATAAATAAGGGAAAGCTATAATTGTTAATCTCTCTCTTTTTTTTTTTTTTTTTCAGTTATGAGCATAGGAGAGAGAAAACTAAGAGTGGCAACTAAACTGGCAAAAGCTTGATGGCGGGTCAGAGATCTGCAAGGAACATCTGAATTAATACACAGTCCAAGGAAGGGCTGGGCATTGCAGTTAGTAACAGACAAGAGTGGGAGTCAGGAAATAGTGGGCAATATGCATACCACCCCCCAGTTTAAACTGGGCAAGAAAGACCAGCATAGGATGAATGAGCAAGGAGGAAAGAAGCAAAGGGGCTGGAAGAATGGAGTGGGGAAAGGTGAGAACTGAAGACTGAAGAAGGGAGCCACTAACCAGGCTAACTAGTGGAAGGCAGCGTATTTCCAGCTGGTTCGAGTCATTTGCATGCCTCTCTTGATGACCAGCCTTTGGTTGCTGTTGTCTTGATCCCAAAGCTTTGCTTGCCAAGCCTCCCACCTGCTGTTGCTGGTGATCAACATGAGGAGCTCTTTGCCAAAGGATGTGCCACCTGGGAAAATTCCTCGCTCTGGGACGGAAGAGAAGACTGGATGACTATTCATTGTTTGCACTGAGTGCAGCCTAGGACATGGGGACTGCATGTACTCTGCATACCATCAAATCTAGATAACACAAACAATAAACAACCAATTAAGTACATCAAACACCGTGTGCTCAATAGATGGATATCCTAACAGTACAATTACTTTATTGCCTTTTTTCTTTCCATAATAAGCAGCAGTCTTTCTTTGAGGCGTGGATTTGCACTGTAGAGTTCACCTAGAAAACAATACCAGTGACAACAAGTAATTTTAATGACAACTTTTGCTCTGGTGTTTTGCCTTAAGCATTACTCCAGCTTGAGGTCAGTCTTCCTAGCAGTGTGTAGGCAGAGTCTTGATGAGGGTCTGGAATTTTTTGAGATTTTGAGTGGGAAAAAGTTGTTAAACTCTGTAGGTTGTTCAGCTCTGATCCATTTCCTTCAACTGAATGTCTGTATTACACAAAAAGAAGCCGCAGTATAAAAAGCGGTGTGGTTCGGTGTATGGTACTTTCTCTCTCTCTCTCATTTATTTGTTGTTTTTTGTTTGTTTGTTTGTTTGTTTTGGTGGTGTTTTTTTGGTTGGTTGGTGGGTTTTTTGGGGGTTTTCGAGTATCTGGAAGTTGCATGCTGTTAGTTCCTCAATATTTCTTCAGATAGGGTTTTGCAGTACATGCTCTGGCATGGTACTCCCTTCCAGGTCATTCATGTGTTATTTATTGCATAAATTTGAGAAGGTTCTTAGTAGTTTATGTGAAATAAAGGAGCAGTCTCAAGCCATTTACTCCTGACAGGTGTCCACATTAAAAGAAAAACTCCACATACTTGGCAGCAGGAGGTAAGTCATAAAAGCTTCATGGGAGAATTAATCTGAACCTCTTTTTAGGTCAGGGTCTGCATACTTCGGTACAGCAAAACAGTAGTAGTTTTCTGCTATTCATGCACAGAGATAATAAAATACTTCATTTTTAGAACAATCAGATTTGTGTCTTTCATAATGTACCCTTACGAGGCTTTTATTAACTGGGCCATAGAATACATTGAAATGATTAAAATACCCAGTCAGTTAGTATTGAGAAAAAAAAAAGATACCTAATATTAACAGATTTGTAAAATGTTTCAGGGAAATTAGGTTGCAGATGTTTGTGCATTCTTGATGCTATCATGTTTTGATATGATTGCGAAAAAAGTTAAGAATGCTAAGGGAGGTTAAATTAGTGTCAGCTTGCACAACGCTGAACGTAGTTCACCTTGAGCTACAGTGGTTGTGGGCTCTATTCAGCACAGTTAATGCAACGCTTCCGCCTGCATCTGTGGCATGTAGCTAACCATCATCCAGCAGAGAAGTAAACATGTCAGAAATAGTTTCTGAATTAACTTTAACTTGAACAAATGATGACTTCTGAATTTTTACCAGCCTTTGTTTGAGAGGAAGCTTTGTATGTTAATGCTTTCTTTGACCCTGTTTTCAACACAGCACAAGGAACAGAAAGTCAATGTTCTTGCATTCCCTATCAGACCCAAATTTTACCTGAAAAGCTGTCAAAACAAACTCTTAGCCTAATCCATTTTCCTTCTGAGTCACAGCCTGCACTCGGTACTTGCATAGCCCTGACTTTCATTTCCTCCAACTTCAATTTCAGCCCATCACATGAGTAACAAGGAAGAGCTAAATCAAACATTCGGAGTTTTTCAAGCTGTTTTAGCTGTACTGGAGTTTCTTTTGTCTCCAGGAGGAATATTTAAGAATAACTTGAATACAATCTATACAATAGGGGGTGGTGTTTTTTCCAAGTTATAAAAAAAGAAAGTGAGTGAAAATATGCAACTGTACATTAAAAAGAACAGTTGATCTCCATCTTATCTACCCAGATGGAAGCATCCCACAGACCAGATTTGGTCTGTAGACCATCAGATAGAACAGAGTGAATTAGAAGTATTTTTCCTCTGAGCACTAAAAAAAGAACTAAGTAAATATTTATAAATTATATTGTACATAATTTCATTAAGTTTCCCTATTTTAAGGGAAAATGGGCTTTTATTTCAAATTTATCTATTCCATAGAAAACCTATCAGAGAAAAAAAAAAGGAATAAAATTGCATTTAATGATTGAATGTCATTCGGAGTTCGAGTCTGTTCTCTCCAAATATCTGCAACCTTCCAAAACAGAAGTTAGAGTAGGAGAGAGACAACGTTGCACAGCTGGTTGATTGAGCTTTTATGAGTGTGGTTAAAAAAGAAGGGGAATTCTGTAAAATACACGCTTTTCCTGGAAAAAAATATCACAGGCAGAATACAGATGATTTGTCCAAAAATATGTGTTGATGGGAGGCACAGAATTGCTATAGTCACGTTCAGTACATCTACTTAGGACATAGTGAAATTGCAAAATGATCTGGATGACCCTGCAGTGCTGAAAGTGCCCTTGCCATCCAACCCCTATAAAAGTGCACTTGATCTGGTAGGAATAATGTAGTGCTGAGAACCCTGTGGCCTGTTTCAGCTTTTACTATGCCTAATAATATTTTGCGATTAGATACACTACGGAAGTAAATGGCAAGATAGTCAGAAGCATGAAACTTCCTTAAACTGCTTGTCTCAGGGGGCCTCCAATGTGGATAATTCTGAAGCAGCAGAAAACAGCATTTTCCACCTCTCTGCGTGTCCCTCTGGCAGCACTGGGTTGTGGTGGGAAGACCGGCCTGAGCAGGTGAACCTGGATTACACACGTATGGCTTAAGAGCCACAGCCACAACCCTTTCCGCAACCACCTCTTCTGAGCGGCATGGAGCTGCTTTTAGCAAAAGCACAGGACCACATGGTTATACTGGACCAAAGTCCACCTCGTTGTTCTTCCTTTAAGACAAATATCCTAGAGGAAAAGATAACAGGATAACCCTCAAAACAATTTCCCTCTTACCAGGTCTGATTTGGAGAGGATTATTCATGAAACTTCTTTTAATCATCAGGCTTTGGATGAATAAGGTAGGAGACCACTCTCCACACACAGTGGACAGAGATGGGCTACGCTAAGGGATGATGCAGATACATCCCTCATGACTTCAGGCACTTAACTGAATCACTCTGATCACTGGAGAATTGGGTATCTAATCTCCAAAGGCAACTTGGATTGCAGGGGACCAAAGCATTTTCTCAGACGCGTTTCTCTCTCTCCCTCTCTGCCCCCCCAACCCCACATTTTGATTTCTTAAGGGAAATAGGACAGCTCTGCTTTCTGATTTACCTAGCTTGGTTAAGTGCCTAAGTCAGATGAGAATAAGTCAGGTCTGGGCCCCTAACTTAGAGATCTGAATGTACAGACTGAAAGTAAACAGTGTAAATACCTGCCATACTAGCGCATGTGATAAACACGAACTCCTCATGTAGTAAGGAAATATCATTCCCTTATTGTCTTTGGCCATCTGCACAAACAAGTCTTCATAAATATTCTCAATTAATGTATTTATCGTCTAGCTAAATTAGCAGCACTTTTTATGATTGGAATATTTCAACCAGCAGCTGAGCTCTTTGTACTGTGTGTTCCTTTGTAACAGTCTATCACTCTCTTACTGCGTCAAGTAAATCGAAGGCTCAGTTGTGCTGTAAATATAAACAGAATTAATACTAGGAACACAGATCTTGAAATGCTTTAAATCCAGACAGGGTGGTTAGCCATTGTCATGCAGTCCAAAAAGACAGCGAGGTATGTGGCAATATGAAGTAGTGCTCAGCTATGTGAAGCCCAGTCTTCCTTTAGCCAATACTTCAGTGAACTACGGTATTCACCACTTGGACAGCAAATGTGAGCAATTTAGCTTCTTTAAGTAATAGCATCCGACATCTGATTCTGATTTCTGATTTAAAACTTAGAAGCACAATGCTGCCTAATTATCTGTGAAGCCAGGTTGCAGCCAGTGACATGCCTTCAGAGGTCTACCACAGTAACCAAGACCAGAATCCAACCTCACGTAATATCCCATCACAAGAAAAGAAAAAAACAAAAACAAACAAAAAAAACTAGGTTGGAAGCAATGCAAAGAAAGAATGACAGTGTGCCGAGCTGAGTGATAGATTCATAACATATTTTGTCCTTAATGAAAACATAGCTACTTTGTGAAATAGTAGGAAAAAAAAAAAAGCAATGCAAAGGGAAAAGGTTATATGTCTAGTTTTTGATGTGAAAGTATGTGTGGTATGTTTTCAGGGTGACTACAAGAATTTAAGTGCATTTTTAGCTGTGTGCCTGCTAATATCACAAGCTTGGTTTCGTTATGTTTCACAAGAGTTATAAATCTGCTCCATCTAGTTAGGAGTGTTTTCTACTCATTTATATAAAGCCCATGGCCAGAATTTACACTTTTCTCTAGGTCACTCCAAAAAAGTCCTGTCACTCTAGAGGTGGCAACAGAAAGAGTTTCTGTGCTGTTCCTGACCACAGCACAATGCATGACAGAGAGCAGCTGCCTGTCTCCTGAGGTCTCCTGACCCTGTCTCCTGGGAGGTTTGTGATTCAGAATGGCATCAGTGAAGATCCTCTTTGAAGAAGAGGCAACCTTCTAGCTTGGTAAGGTTTGCAATGAATGCTAATAGTTTGGTTAAGCACCTGATCCTTGTCAGAAAACTTTAATTATGCTGAGTACAGTTGCAGGTGCTTCAGCTTTTCTGAGGTCACTTCGCTGAGTTTCAGAGGTTTCTCAAAGCATATTCAGAAGCTGAACCTGAGAATTTACTGGGTTTGCCTCTACATGCTCTTCACTCTCATATTTTCCTGTTAGTTACCCATCCCTGCATGTCACGATGGCACTTCGTCAATCCAGTATCGCCACTTTCACGTGTCACGAAACTTATGGTAAAGTTAACCCCAGCATATCCCTTGCAGCATACCAATAACTGAGATCAACTCTGAGCAAATCAATCTTTTGTCACTTCTACCCTGTCTTGCTTCAAGTATGTACATGTTCATTGATTCATCCTGTGCATTGATAAAGCTCCCTCCATCTCTTCTATAAGCCAAAATTAATGGACAAGTTAATGGACAACAAAATTCAGAAGCTTCAAAAATCATGTGAAGTACACTGGTGTGAAAATAATGGAGAAAACTTGAAATTAAGAACCTACTTTCATGTGCCTATTTCACAGCTAGAACATTGCTTTGGATTCCTCTATCAAGGCTAGCTCCCTTATGGTAGTTTATTCTTCTTAGTGATTTCCACACAAAGATCTGATGGGCAATCCACAAGTCCCAGGCAAGGGGATTGTCTACACAGGGCAGCTCACAGCCACCACAGAATAAATTGCCATGGGAAAATACTCTGTTAAAATAAAAAAAAATAATGACAATCCTGTTTTGAAAATGAAATAATTACTAAAATTATAAATAACCCTACAGGGTGGAGTCACTCCAGACGAATGCTCACACAGTTGTCCTTGCCAGGGTAATGAAGTTGGCCCTGCACAAGCAAGGCTATTCTGGAGTCACGGGTGAGCAACCAGCGAGCACCAACCAACAGAAACTCAGAGAGTCTCAGATACTTCTGCCAACCCCAGCATCATTCCCAAGGTAATGAGGTAATACAGGATAAAAAGGAAGAGAGCAACTGGTGCTAAGACCCCATACAATTGTTCTTTTTCAATGAAAAACACAGGGGGAAGGAGCCCTGAAATAAATCACAGTATAGCTGCTAAGTTTATGCCACAGCAACACAGATTTTATGACTCCCATCTTGCACTTTCACCACCCAAGCAAGCTTCTTTGTTTAAAAACTTCAAAAACATGTTACTTCAAGTACTTTTATTGGTAGGCAAGCTTCTATTTCACTCTGGTCAAATTCCAAACTGGATAATTACAGCCTGTCTGCTGAAAACTCCCACCATAATTTCATTTGGCTCTACTGTTCTAAACTACTGTGCAGAATAGCTGCACACTAAACAGCTTCCCTGTAGAAATGGGAAAATCAATGCCAGCAAAAAGGCTCCCCTCATCTGTTTTAAAGTTTGGAAAGCACTTTCAGATTCTACCTGTGTGGAAAAGGGAGTCACCAGCAAAAGATGTGATGTGTATTGAAGCATGTGCGCATACATACACAAATGTATACTGAACTAATCAAATATAATGCGTGGCCTACATGAAGACAATGTTTTAGAAAAACAACACAATCAATTATTTGTATTTCAGTAGAGGGGAAAAAAATCAGGAAAACACATGCTTATCATTATTTTCCCATTGTTTTCTCCACAAAGATTCATGGACTATGGTCTCTCCAGAAAGCCATTATTCCACCCCTACCCTCCTTGTACTGACTGTGAATTTCATACTCGTCACACACTTTCCCAAGAAATTTTCTGCACTAACCTTTGCTGATGGATGTCACAATATTTCTCAGTAAAAAGCCACAGCAAGTGTTGTAAATAGCAATAAGACTAGGTCTTGCAGATATTTTTCTTTCTGTACTAGACTGGAAATTCTATCAAATGAAACACCCTGAAGTTCACTGCTTCTGCATGGCTTATCAAGCCAAACAAGTGAACTGGATATAGATATCCCCGCTGCATTTATCAAGAAATGAAATTGAGCAATAAAGTAAATTTCGGTGATGAGAAGGTATGTCATTGATGGCCTTTAGATACAGCAACAAGCTGCAGTGAAAGGGCCTCTCAATTATTCAGCACTGTTCATCCTCTGGAACCTAAACAGGAAATCTTAGTCAGATTTTACTCTTGGTTACCTGCTCCCTTGACAGTACCTGTGCTCTGTGTCCACACAATGCAGTCATTCTCTTCGAGCTGATGAACTCTGGGTATATCTATGTCAAACAGCAAAGTATTTTGATTGCAACACAGGCCTTTGAACTAAAACTCCAGAGGAATGTTGGCACAGAGCTAACAATACCGAGCAATTAGCTTAAGTGCTCTCCCACTGAAATGTAATCACCCTCCACAAGAAACTAGCTCCTGCTGGGGAGAGCAAGGAGAAGGTGATTTTGGCAAGAAGTCACCTGGCAGGGGGTCTATGCACACCTCCTTGGGGAGGACTAGGTAGTCAGGTGCCACGTTTGCCCCCTGGTGACTACATGTGAGTGAGCCCTCCCTGGCTCCCCAGCCGTGGCTAACTGCATCCAGGGAGTCTCCTGGCTTGTTGGCAGCGGTGTGCAATCTCTCATGTTTTCCCCCCGAGTAAAAACAGAAGGACTAGAAATGTGGTGCAGAACTTGTTTGCTCGTGCATTTTGCAAGCATCCTGAACCTGTGGCACGTAGGTGTTTCTCGAGGCAGCCAGGGCTCTCAGAAGCACTGCAGCTCCCAGAGTGCTCCAAAGGGAGCCCAAGACTGAAAACCAGATCTGGGCCCCCACAGAAGGGAGAGGCTCAAAACACCTTGAGCTCCTGTGTCTGGATAGCAATCATCTGGTGAGTATTCAGCCAGAGGATCCTTCGCTGTGTTTTGTTATTCCGCTTCTTTTCTCATGCTGTTAACCCAGCCGAAGTTACACAGAACACCAGCAAGGAAAGAATATCATTATTACATCCTGATAGATGTTGAAAACATGCTGATACCTTCCTACACAGTCAGAAAAGGTCTTTGGTGAGGAAAAGCTGTTGTAAGGGTTTTAGTGACACAAGCTGACAGGTAAAAAGTAGGATTTCATGTTCCACATACAAGGATCTTTCTCTACGCTGCACCAAAGATGAGGGTTGAGCCATGCAAAAGACAAATAAATAGCAAAAAATCCCAAATAACATCTGCAATAAAAACCTCTTACTTTTGACCTGGCATAGTTTCCCTGGTGATACATGTGAAAGCATGCTATTAGATGCAGGGAAGTGCAGGGTGAAAGAATGAAAGATGGTACTCCTCCAGCTGCCTTTGCTTTAGGGAAAATGATGCTCGGCATCATGCCCTTAGCGGACTTCACAAAGGCAGAAGGAGCAGGTGCCAACTGGTCCTCACAGATGAGAAATGGGGCATGATAAACTGGACCTAAGGGAGCAATGCACAGATCTTGACATTAGGCAAGAGTCAAATGCCTAAAAATGTCTTCCCGGTTAACTTTGGAGAGGCTACGTTGGAGCCTACACGCTGCATAATACTGCCTCTCCGGTCTCTGTAAAGAGGCACGACCAGGTGAGTGAGATGTTCACGGGGCCAACTCACACCCCGGGCGTGCCTGCCTCTAGTCCGTTCCCTTACGCTGACACAGGATTAACACTAATTTGAATATTCATGACAGATGCCTTTTTAATTCCTTAACAACAGCAATGTTACAACCTCCCTGTAATTTGCTCCAGTGTTCACTATCTTAAAAAGTAAGACAGCAAATAGCAAAAGGAGTCCCTATTAAATAACTTTCTGAAGTAAATGAAATGCATTAGTGCTTGCCCTGTCCTTAGCAAAAATGGAAAACAACTGATGAGTATTTTGTGTTTTAGAATAATCTACTGGTGTCAATATTTCATTAGACTCTTATCATAGCCTCACAATTTACTTCCTTTGGTACCAGAAACCAATTCTGTCAGAGCTGCAGCCTAGACTATGTTTTCTAAACCTATCATGATTCTTGTATTTCTTCCCTGAACTTTCCTCAGGTACCCTCTTTTAAAGTGTAGGATCCACACTGCACATGCTCCCTCGTATAAGGCCTCCTGACGTAATGCTTCCCATCAAGTTTTCATCTATACAAATTTCCTCTCTACCTCATCATTCACTGCTGATGGAAGTAGCAGAGTGCTAGAACCATTCTTGCCTTCCAGTTTGAGAAGGAACCATTGATAACTTCTCTGAATGCGGCTTTTAAACCTTCTGTGTAACTCCATCTTACTCCTATTTCCCTGGATTGACAATCACATGATTCTGTATCAAAACTTATTCTAAACTCAGGATATAATATACTATTTCCAATGTTTCCCCTTAACCTCTAAGCTGGTTAATGTGTCAAGAAAGGAAGTCTGATTGATTTGACATTATGTGAGTGTTGATAAATGCATATTGGCTGTTTCTTGCAAATCTAGGGGTCCCAAATTATTGTTTAGTAATTTGCTTTGATATCTTTCTTTCAACTTTATAAATATTGTTTTAAATGTATTCTTTCCCTATTCACTGTCCCTAGCTTTTCTTTTTTTCATAGTCAATAATTTGTGGTTACAGCTAGGCTTTTTTTCAACAGTGGAGACAAAGAAAAGCACTGCTTGTTTCAGTCTTCCTCCTATTTTGTCCATTAGTTGCTTACTTCCCCATAAATAATGGAACTACATCTTCTTTAATCATTCTCTTACCTCTAACATAAAGCTATTGATTAATAAAGCTGTGGCTGCATAACAACCGTTTCATGACAATGAAAGTTCTGTATTTCTCAGCGTTCTGTAAAACTTTAAATTGCTCTAAGCAGAATTTTTCAACCATTGTGTATTCACCTTGTAGTTCAAATGAAATTACCATATTTCTCGAGTTTGCTTATGAGAATGTCATGTGAGGCTGTATGAAAAGCTATAATAAAATCAAGATAGTGTAGAGCTTCAACCGCTCCCTCTTTAAAGGATTTTTTCCTTCCTCATCCACAATGAAAAACTACAGTGATCTATTGCAGGTGTACACCTAAAATTAAGTGTCCAAAAAGGAGACAGTGCTTTTAAAGTGATCCCAGCCAGGCCTACGAGAAACCCTGGATGACAGTGCTCTCCCCAAGATTTCCACCTCCTACCCAAAGTGCAGTAAACGTGCTCAGAGCCTTTGCATTCCTCAATATGTATGCAAATATAATTGTTTTTTGTTGTTGTTGGTTTATTTATCTATTTATTTATTTGGGTGTCATCAGTGGTAAGCAACTCCCACCAAATTAAAGACAGACTGTTGAGGAGAGGCACGGCGAAGCCAGGCTGAGTATGCTGCAACCTCCACACTTGTGACTCCGCCAACAAACCTCCTTCCTGACTGACAGCATCCCTGCCATGCAGAACCGAGATGGCAGAATTGCACCAGACACCAGTATACGTCCCATCTGGCTCTTGTGCTGCCCCTGCTTGCGTGGGTCTCGGGCATTCGCGTATGTATTCACGCTGTTATTTGGCCCCTCTGCTGTACTGTCTTTCACAATGACACTGGGTTAAGGGACCAGTCAGAGAACTGAGGCACAGGGAGAAAGTGCAGCATGTCCATGGCCACACTGGCTGGGAAGAGTGGGAAAGCACTGCAAGCTCGCCTTGTAATGCAGCCAGCCACAGCACCAACATTTCCTCAAACGGCCCTGTTTCAGTACCTCTTCCCTTCCGTTATTCATGTCCAACAATTTGGCTGGAAGGGTTACTAATGTTGAGACCAGCTCCTTCACTCTGTTGGGTCGGCGATTACTTCTTTCCTCCACAGGCAAAATACCAATTTCTGTTGTATGAAATGGTCCTTAAAACTAAATACATTAAAAACTGCCTACTTCTGATTTTATTTTCCATTCCTCCTGATTTCTCTGCTCTTACTCTATTTGCTTTATTATTTTGTTTCACTATTTTCCCAGTCTGTTTGGGTCCCTGCAATTGAATAATTATCCTGTTTTCATCCTCCAGGTTCCCTTCTTTAAAATCCCTCTAAATCTTAACTCCCCAAACAACCACTTCTCTTTTCCCCTTTCTCCCATGTTGCTGTCCTCTGCTTTACCTTGTGTTTATCTGCTTTGGCTTATTTTCTTTTTACATTTAAAGCTCTTCAAGCAAGGACAATGCCTGCATGTGTAAAATGCATCATAATTCTATAATGCCATATAAGAAAGAGGAATATAAAGGGAAGGTTGTTTTTACAATCAAATAAGCACACATTAACTATGCTGCTATAAAAGAGTAACGAACAAATAGACATTATGGCAAGACCCTGTGCCAGCACCAAACTAGTTCAGCTTTTCCTTCCCCCAGTTAAGCAGGCAGTGAACAGCCTTAGGAACTGCTTTTTCGAGAGGCAGCGGGAAGGCAATGCCCTTGGGAGGCAGAGATCTACACTCACTGACATATGACTTGGCTGAAAATTAAGCTCAGAAATATGCTGGTTTGGATTATGTTATTTTGTTTCGTTTCACTGTCATCAGTGTTCATCTGTGGAGAAGCAGAGGAACAGTTGCTGACTGCTCCCTTTTCTTTGCCCAGCCATTCCACATGAGCTCCTGGCAGCTTGTCTTCCAGGCAGAGAACCTGCAGTATGTCTGCCTCCAACTTTTTACTGTGAAAAGCTACTTTTAATACAAAGACTGTATTAACCAGAAGTATATGGTTGGGATGGACAGATTGATTTTGAAGCTGGTTGTCTTTTGAGAATCACCTTTATTAAGATTAATCCATCAGACATTTTTTCCAATATGCTGTTTTAAGCATCAAAATCAAACATGGCTGTCTTCTTATCAATAAAATTACCTCAGTAGAATGAAGAAGACTTGAATTTCTGGGAAGTGAAAACTTTCTGGCTGACTGGCTACCTGCAAATTTTAAATGCTAGTATCTCAAATTCCTACATAAACAAATCACATTTATTTTCCCTGTGGATTATCTCAAATTCCTGCATAAACAAATCCCAGTTATTTCACCTGTAGATTAATCTATTAAATTTTTTTTGACAATACTTTCACACTTTTTACTTCAATCTAGATGATCTTTAATTTAGTTTCCATGTGATAGTCCTTGAAATAGTGGTTGTCTGAAGTGGTAGAATTATCACATACTTTAAATGTCAGCTCTGCTGAAATAGTGCAATTATGTTGCGACTGATGTGGCTTTCTAAAAACCAAGCCTAAAAAGCCAACACTAAGAGTCTTTGTCCAAGAAATTCATCTCACTGCTTCCATGCTAATGACGAACTCTGTGCCAGGATAAATTGTTTACTGTGTAATGCACAGATCTGTGAACATTACAAAACTGACTTTAAATGAACATAGAAAATACAGTTGGAGTTGCAGAAAGTTTTGTTCAAAATTGCACTGTATGGGCTGATCCTCTGTTAAGCAAACAAAAATGTCTGCAGGCAGAGAACTCAAGTTCAAGTTCTTGATATTTCTTAACAACAGTCAGACAAAGCAAAACATTAAGGGCAGATCTGCAAATCTTCCTGTGAAATCCACAGAAATTACAAAGTCTGTTTGCCTGGAGGAATAGTAAGTGAAAAAGCAATTGCAAGTCACACTACAAATCAACTGGAGCCTTGATCATGTGCTGTTTAACTGCCTGTTTGGGACCCTTGTTCACTCACAAACCCAATTTCAAGGATCCTAGGTGCTAGGTCAAAAACACTGAAGACACCGAATGCAAATGTCTGGATCAGAGTGAAGTTATTCTGCAGGCTTAAATCAACTTGGAAAAAACGGTGGCTTTGTACCAATAGATATTGTAAGTCAGATGCCATCTGTGCGTGCTGCAGTCTTTGTCTTTCCCATTGCTGCCCATAGCCACTTTCTGCAGTTTTCCTGCCTCTTCCATCCTTCTTCAGCAAAATGTCGTTTTCCCCATCTGATCCTTGTTTCCTTTAAATGTAAATTCAGGACCTGTCTCCTCTGTCTCTTTGGATATTTGCTAGAACTGGAACATTTGTCTTAAACGTCATGTGTCATATCACAGCTTTGGATTTTGATTTTGCTATGAAGTCCAGGACCTGAAGGGACAACACAGCACTGCTAGTCATAACCTTTGGCTTTTGCTCTGCCATCAGCCATGTGCTTGCTATTTGCATGCTGGTTCTGCCCATTGACGTCCAGTTTGGAGTCAGGTGGAGGTACTGGATCTTCCAAGTTTCTCGGGAAGAAGCTGCTATGGCAATGCACAGTGGTGGAAGTCCACCAGCCCACATGGGTGGGTGCACATGTAGAACAGAGAAAGGCAATGACTGAAGACAAGTGAACCAAGAACATTTCCATCCTGCCTTGCTGTGACAACTTGGACTGAGTCCTAGTGGGACAAAGACTAATTATAATTTCTATAATTTTCCATAGTACCAAGGGTGTTACTTGCAAAGCATCTTGGCTTCCCCTCTGCACAAAGACAGTTTGCCTCCACCAGGAAAGAAGGGTCAACCAGGAGCAGGTACTGTTGCACTACGGGAGAGCAAGCACCCACAGAGAAGAAGTGGCATTTCAGTTCAACACCTTTCCACTTCAGAGGCACATCTAAGATGATTCCACAAGCAAGAGACAAAGCAGTCTGGCAACAATCCTGCTGGGAAGTTCACACTGTGTGTCCTTCACACTTTTTTTTCTGTGCTGGCTCCTAAGTGCTTTGCCTAAAGGGCTGTCTCATATTAACAACCATTCTCCTCCCAACCCTAGCCTGGCAGCCTGCACCACCATCCCTTTCCTACCACAGTGGCTCTGAGTGGGCTGCAGCGGATCTCCTACTCCCCAGTCCCATCCAAGCTGCCCCTCCAAGCATACGACAGTATGCATGAATGTAGAAGGGGGAAAGTATGTATATCTGTTCTGAATTGCCAAGATCTTTGGTGGTGGCGGAACCATGAAGTAAGGCTGAATGCTGACAGTTTGAGTTTTGCCTGTTTAGGCACAGCAGTTGGGCCCTCGCTCTCTATATAGGCTGCCGTACATTTTAAGAACAGAAATGCCACGGGCCCGTTGTCATGCCATTTAGAATCAATAGCTGCAAATCCAACTATTTGATTTTTTTTCTGCTGACCTGCAAAGGGATGATACTCTGGGCATGTGACATTTTGCGGGTTACAATTCATTTCTAAACCAACAGTGGATAGTACTGTGAAATCACAGCTATAAAAGAAACAAACAAAAATACTGAAAAGACAAGGTGTTTTGACCTATGCATGTTTTCAGTTTGTAAAGTAACATGTTGGTATTAGCAACACGATACATTTGGGATAGCTCGCTACAGCTGGAAAGAAATGTAAAATGTTGCAGTTACCACAGTCATGTTAACTCAGCTACCCTGTGGTATGTTTTGCCTACCTACATGTATAGCTCCCATCGTCATGAATGTGTGGAACAAAGAGAGACCTCATTTCATTGAGAGTTATTTCAAACAGCCTGGGTGCCCAGCTTGGCCCGTTTCAGCCAAACAGCCTCTGTAGCAGTCCTGCTGCTTTCTGATTAGGGCATACGAAGACCAAAATGCTGCACATCAGCCACTCGTTAAAGAATGCAGTTGCTAATGGTGATCTAAGGCAGCACAGGAATCTGTGACACATTTTGGACCTGCATTTTAGCCTGTTGAGCCTTTTGCATTGGCAGATTCCTGTTTGGTACAAACTGGACTGAAGTGTGTACCATCAAAGACTTTTTTTTTTTTCATTTCCTCTGTTCTTAGCATTGCAATTCACAATATTTATATCGTGAGGCTTTGATAGTTTAATAAAAACATAAATTAATCACTGCCTTTTTCTATTTATCAGGCTATTATCATAAATAAAATCCTAGCTGAACAAATAATCTGACTATCACACATGAAACTAAACATAACAGAAGCAGAAGGAAGTACTTTAGTATTTGTGCTCAAGCTTTATTTTTACTGGAGCTAGCGATGTTTATAATGAGTAGAGTTTCTTTAGAAAGCACTAAAAAACATTCAAAGGATTGCTCAGAGTGTGTTTCAAATGGTCTAAAATTACAAAGACTCTACAGAAGCAAGCAGTACTAGAAGCCCACTCTTCAAAAAAGAATCTAAAGGTTCCCAACAAATCTAATAGAGATGAGACCTTCTTGTTGACCTGGAGTTTCACAGATTTTTCCTCTTGCTGCCGTTGTGCAATGCTTTCTTTAGGTAAGAAAAAAAAAAAGAAATGATCGTTGGAGGGTAAGAGAGAAGAAAAAAAGCCGTAATGAAAAGATTGCCAGTATTTCTCAGAACTGGTACTTGTGCATCCACACTGAAGTGCCTTTGTCCTATGAATGACAAGATCACTTTGAAAAAATCTGTTATTTGATAAATGACAATTCTGAGACGACTAACAGCACTGCTATATTGTTTTATGTTAGAAGAGCCCTCTGCAATCCGAATTCTCTTTCTAGGATTGATTTTGTCTTCTAACAATGTATTATTGTGTGAGAACATGTAGGAATATCTAACTGTATCTATAATTTCTATAGCTAATCAGAAATTAACTGGAATCTGGCTGCCTTAGAGGACTGGCTATAGACATCTGTTGCTGCTGCCAGTGGTTTAAATTCAACCTGGGAGCTAAGGACTGATCCAAATGCCATTGAGTAGCCACCCTCTCCTAACCTGGACAAGACATCATGTTTTAGATTCCAATCAAGCACAGCTGCAATCCAGCTTCCCTTTTATCCAGAGAGCAGGTGTGCACTCAGTGAGGATGGTCACATAAAATATTTGTTTTGGACCATTTCTACTAGTGATTGAAAGTAATGACTATCAATCATCCAAGAATAATCAGATTTGTCTATGATGTGAACTGCTTTCTTTCAACCTCCTAATGGGAGACACCAAAGTGATAAAAGAGGACACTGAAATATCCTTTCAGCCCTGTGGGTAATCCTTGCCTGATGAAACAGAGACTGAAAGGACACGGTGGTACAAAGTAGTTTGAAATGTTGTTACACCTGTTCAAACACTAGGTTAAAAATCTTCCTTCCCAAGTCTTCAAGTGCATCTTCTCAACACTTTAAATCTGTTTTGTAAGATAGTGACTGGGTGATAATGAATGCTATCCATTTGCTGCTTTTGCTGAATATGTTCGTTAATTGTGCGCAACACTTTGAAGATAAAGCACCGTGTTGTTAATAAACGCAGTCTAATGATTCTCTCATGTTTTTTTAGCACTCCTCTTACTTTGTCCAAGGTGTAAATACCTCGCTGAAGCTAAGCTGGCCAGGCTGGCTGGTTGCGCAGGCCACATGCTGATTTCAGATGAAGGCTTTAACATCAGTTGTTCCACGGCTGTTCTCCTCCATTGCCAACACATCACACTGTCTCCTGCTGTTGTTTCCTTGCTTGCTTGTTCAGGGCCAGGATAAGGGAATTTCAATGATTTCTGGTGAAAAGGGCCCTTCCTTTACAGCAGGCTGTCATTTCCCTCTGCCTAATACACAAAGAGGCCAGCCAACAGGAGCACAACTGCTTTCATTGGCTGCTAACAGCCTTTGAGTGGAACAAAATGACGAAAAGAGAAGAAACACTAATTTCCTCTTCACTCTCCTCACCCTGCCTTAGAGTAACATTAGGGGGGTAATTTTCTTGGAGGAAAGAAAGAGCCTTCCTTTCCCTGGCTGCAGGAGTGTGACAGAAGAGGCTGCTGAAATCCGCTGCTAGCACAGATTGATATGTTTTTCACACGTAAAAAGACCTCTCATTTGGTTTTCTGGTTTGGACTGCTGCAGCACGTGTTTTGGGAAGACAATGAATATTGCTTTCACCTGTAATTGTCAACATGCACCATTATAAAGGTATTCATAACCCAGAAAAGCACAATGTGAAACCAAAGGAACAACGTGAAAACTTAGCTGCTAACATGAGCTGTCAGTGTGAATTAAACAAACCTTCTGCAACGTACCCATGTCAACCCCACCTGAGTTAACAGAGCTGCTCCATTAGTTGATAGAAACACTGAGCTCTTGAGAACTGACCCTGCCAACACTTACACATGTGCTTTGTCTTAAAACGATGAAAATACTCCCATTTGGGCTATCAATATGCACGGAGTTACAACACGCTGTAAATGTTGGTGAGATCAAGACCTGAACCCACTCCTGTACCGGCCACCAAAGGAGACAGAATATGCAGAAGTTCTCAATAGGTTACATATCTCAGACATGTCAGAGAGAATCAAGATTTTGGTTTTAAGCTGGTACTGTTGTGAATAATACCCAAAGCAGCTAAAATATGAAGGAAAATATCTCCTTCATGTGATGTAATTCGCACGACAGTCACTTTCCTGCTTGTAGGGATATTTCACGCAGAAAGTAGGATAATAAAATTATCAAAATCAGTCAGTTCCGTAGCTGATCCTATGGCTTTTTCTCAGTGTCTAATACCATGACAGCAACCATCTGAACCCTTTCCTGTGCCTGAAACATACCTAAATCTCTCTCCTGTTTCAGTCATTTGATGCTTAACAGCCTCACTGAGATCAAATTTTTCCTTTATGAGGAAACTGATTTGGGCTTCTTCTACCTGTTTTTACAAAATTTCCAGCACTTTAATATCTATGAAACCTGAAATTAGGTCATGGTTCTAAATTTATTATGGGGGAACAGATAAAAATCCATCTTTGCAAAAGCCTTATTTCCTTAGGAAAACATAGTAGAAATAAGAATGTATGTTTGTCAAACCACAAAAACTGCTAAAGGATTCAGGAGCAGATGCAGTACATGAAGTTATTTTTTTTTCTGTCCTTCCTTACCAAACTAGACTTAAATGCGTTCTACAGCAATACTTATCATATGCCTGTAATATGATCCACAGAGGTAACCATTTTGAATATGAAGCTATTAATGCAGTCTTATGTCTGCTGAAATTCCACCTAGCTATTTCATTCTGAGGTCAAAAATGCTTTTCCCCTCTCCATCTGCCACAGTTTTCGAGATTTATTGAATAAAAAAGACAAAAGTTCTAAACACTGAGCAAGTCTATTTTAAGAAGCGTATTTAACACAAATCTGATGTGTTGGGTGACTAACAACATACATGTGTGCACTGTGCTTGCCAGAAAATATCAACATTTCCAAATAGTTACCACATTTACAATTAAAATAATGTATTTGCTAAATGTTTGGTTGCTTTTCTTTATTTTATTCAAATGATGATTTCTCTGCTAGTAGAAGTGCAGAACAAAATTTCCTGAATATCAGAAGTAACACATTAAAGAGAGATTCTAATGTCTGATAGAGCCTCATTCAGCCCTCAGTCATACAATATTGCTTAGATAATATCAGGCTTGTCATTGTTGTAGGAAGCCTAACAGCAACCCAACAAGGAAAACTAAAATAAGGCTTAAAAATTTGCCTCTTATACATCCTCTGCTCGTTGGTCATAATTCTCCAGCCATTTCTCGTGTCCGGTGGTTTCTCATCTCTGCTGACCCTCCTGCTCCCTCCATCCTCCCGTAAGTCACGGAGGCAGGAGGGTGGCAGCAGACATTTGCACACACACACTCCGCTGTAGCAGGCATGCAGAAAGCTCGATGCGTGAATGTTGCTGCTGCATTATTGACTCCTGCTCTGGGACTGGCCTTTCTGACAGAAAAAATAGATGGTCAAAGAAGGAAAAAAGCTTTCCAGTATTTTCTTTACGGAAAGTAAGAATTAAAACTGCATTGTCTTTTTGTAGCTTTCTCATTCTTAAGCTTCCCACATGCTTCAAGCACAGACAGCTGCAACTTCAGAGGAATGTAGGAACTAAAGCTCAGGTACTGCTAATGAAATGCAGATTTCAGAAGAGACAGCACAAATGCAACACTTGGTGAGCAAGAAGGGGTGATGAGTCTGACACAGTGGTTGATCTAATGGTTTGCTGCCTCCATGTCCAGCTCCCTCACCCCACTCTAACCCTTGGGCCACAGCTGGCACCATCCTTACCTCACAGTGAACCAGCTCTAGGAGCAATATCAGTAGGCATTTGGGAAGCAGAAAAAAAACACATCACTTTTTTTGTCATTTTCTGATGGTTCCCAAAACAGGCTCACTGGGACATCACATGTGTACCAGAGATGGACAAAGAGATGCTGGAGGATTACATGGCTGGCAGCAGAGAAGGGGATGGGACAGCACCATCAATCATGGAAAAAGAAGCATAGATTGGCTTGGCCGTAGTGTGAAACCCCACCTGAAGGTATTAGTTATCAAGGACATCCTGGGAGGGGAAGGAAAGTGTAACATAGGGGCAACCTGTTCATTAATCATCATTTGCTACTCTCAGCGCTCATGTGCTCACTTCCATGCAGCACCATGCTGAGTGTACTGCTTGGGAGAGGCAACAAAGGTAGTGCAGTGTAGCTAGAGTGAAGATTTTGGAGATGGGTGTTGCTGGCTGCAAGCCCATTTGCTGCATTAGCACATCTGGATGAACACAACTTCAGACTGAACGCCTCTGCCCAGGCTACAGGCTGCTGGATGTAAGATGGCTGCTCCAAGAATCACATCACTGGGTCGGAGTTGCACTGGCAGGGTATTTTAATTTGGGCACTAAGCAGCTACGGAGGACTTGGCTTCATTCCATCATGTAAAAGGAGTGCAGCTTTGTCTAGATCAACCTCTACATGTATATTTTATTTTCTCTAATGACAGTGAAGTTTATCCTCCTGGACACTTATTTCATTAGTTATTTTTATTACTTTTATAGATGTTTCCTCCTCAGTCAGGGAAAAAAAAAAAAAAAAGAGCCTAAATGCAAAACAAAACAATTCCAGCAAGATTAAACAACATCTTCAGGGTGCTATAACATTGACATTGGTCATTTAATCATACCAGGCTTTACCTTTGCTAGAAGCATTGCAATACTTAAAGTAGCAAAAACATCTACTGCAAGGCTCTACCTTTCTCTTACCAGCATGGCTCAATTCTCCTCCACTTCAGTGCACAATTTCCCCATTGCCCTTTTAGCTCAGACTTCCAAGTTTCATGAAACAGCAGTACAACTTGCAGAGCACCTGAGGTGATCTTTCCACAGTATTCACTGCTGGTAAAGGCTCAGCTGAAGGATCATGACCATAGTTAAAAACTGCATTTCAAGGATTAAGCCCACTTATACAAGTCCAGAAAACGATCAGAGACGTAGAACACACTGCTTGCATGAGAAACTTGAATGAATAGGGGAGGAGGAGGAGTGTAAGGAAATGAAGACTGAAAGAAGCTATAATCACAGCCTTCAAATACGTAAAGGGCAGGAGCAGAAGAGGCAGGAACAACCTACCTGTTTTCAGCATCCTGGTTAGATAGCGTAAGGAGTAAAGTGTTTCATCTGCAGCAAGGAAGATTCAGATGGGCTATTAGGATTAAAATAACAGTTAAGCAGTAGACAGATGTCCTGTAAAATGCTCAGACCTCTGTCACTGGAGATTTTCAGAAGACAGGCAAACACGTCACAATTTGCCTATAGGTGTAGATGATACTGCTCCAAGTGAGGGGTATGGACTAGGTAGCTCAGAGGTCCCTTCCAGCCCTCTGGGTCTGTGAACTCCCACACACGAGGTCACACCATAGATGTGGTCCCAGCAGAAAGATCGTGCAGCACAGAGGGCTGCTGGTGTGAGACTTCTGCAGCCAAAAGTGCCTCTTTGTGTGAGGAGCCTTGGCAGGAGGCACAACTGGCTGCAGCCGGGCATCACGACCTTCTCTCCTGCTCCATAACTCCTCGGGAGGCCCATCAGTGGGGAGCAGGGCCAGCTGAGCGAGTTTCACATCAAGCACATGTGAATTGTGGGCTCTGCTATCTTATTCCTCATTACAGCATCAGACCATCTTTTACATAAAATTAATACCAGAACAAACTTCAGGATGTCTTTAGCACTTTCAGGACCCAAGTTCTGCCTAAGAAAGGATTTTTGCTGATGATTTTTAAGAGACATTTGAACAGAAATGTATTTATGCCATAAAAGTTTTCTCAAAGGGAAAGAACCCTCAGCACTATCTTAAAAAGTGATCAAATTCCTGATTTGCCGGGGCCACTGTGCAAAACAGTTCCATAGCTGATTTGGTTTGGCTGAATTCAGCTTTCACAGGTGTTACACCAGGCTTTGTGTTCTGCCTTGTCCCAGAGGGGCACCGTTTCTACAAGAATTATTAGAGTGAAATACAGACTCAGCCTGAACTATTAATTGCTTTGGAAGTGAAGACCCCGGCTTTCTTATGCTGCAGCCAGGGAAGGAATATGAGCACAGACATGATGCATATGTACACACAAACCACAGCCATCAGAATACCGAGTATCTGTTTTGTACTTGCTGAAACCTACACAAACCCCCACAGTTCACTTCAGATAGCGTGAGTTCCAGTTATCTCACATGGCTGCGATAAACATGTGGGTTATTATGTCCTGAGTCATTGTCCCGAAGAAAATAACTTAATCTTCTAATAAACTAAAACATGAAAGAAGGCATTTTTTCAGACTGATGTGAAGACAGTGAGGTTTTGCAAATCCCAATGAGTGAGGGCTGTTTTCTGTAGACAAGAGGCAGTGACTGCATTTTGGCCAATTCTTTGTAGCATTTCCCTCTGAGGACAAACACTGTTTTCTTCTGGACTGGGTCCAAGTTGAACCAAGTGCCTTCACCAAGAACATTTCTTTAGGTATTCAGACACAGTGGCAAAGGCACTCAAAATGCAGTTAATGTCAGTGGAAGATCATAACAGTGATTAATGCCTGTTCAGCGGTTTGCCACTGTACTCAAATCAAAGATTTGGATGTGTGCTGACCGGCGAGCTCACCTGTACAAGCAAGTCAATATTCAATCATGGCAGAGTGAGATGGCTCTGGAATTCTGGTAGGCCAAAGTAACGGAGACAGACGGGATAATCAAAACACTATTAGTTCATCTTCGTGCTGATATCTAACCAAAACCGTCTAAGTTGGATGTCCCAGGCCTCGGTACAAACCTGATGATTTATGCATGCCAAAAGCTGCTTTCGAAAGCACTCATCCTTTTACCATCTCCCAAGAGCATCAAAATGTCCGAAGTGTCTCACGGAACGCAGTGTTACTTATTTTTCACATTGATCGTGAGGAAAAGCTGCTTTAGTAAACCCACATGGGGTAGCAAGCCATGCTAAGTAACTGAAGTTTCTCGTTGATTATCCCATTCCATCTCCTCCATTTGGCAGAAACAGATAAGATGTGATTTTTCTACCAATTTCATTGACGTGAAAATAACCACTTTTAAAATCAGGCCTAATGAGCTAGAAACGTACAACAACAAAAAAATCGCTCAGAAACTGTAAATACGGACATTGAAATGCAGCTATTTGACATGCCGAGCCACAACAATGACACATGATTTATTGATTAGTTGCCGTCACATGATGGAAGCTCAGCTAGTCATTTAAAATACCCACATTATCTTGGAAATCTTCCTACGAATAAAAAGGTAAAATACAGCCTCTGTGTTAGTAGTCAATACTTTATTTTTCTGTCATCTTAACTGAGGTGGCATTGATGAATTCTGATTGATCTCATCCTTTTAAAACGATAAATGCTTCTTTAACTCTGTTGTACCACATTAAATTCCTACCGTTTTAGCTGTATGTTTAACTACTACAGTCCAGATACACTTGAATATTATAAACAGAAAAATTCTGCAATATATGTTCTGAAAATATTAATTATCTGCTATCTGAGGTTACTGACGTAAAAAGATGCACTATTTCCAGAACAAAATAGTTAAACTCTGATTTTCCACTTCTGAACAGAGGACTGTAATCATGCACTCTTACTAGTAATTGTCTTCCCACAGCCTATCCCTCCATAATAAAACTAGTTCACATATTAGTAGATAATGAGATTCTATTACGTTTTCTACAGTATAGATATATTTATAGCAGCATGCATGACAGGTAACTAATTCCAATAGTCAGTCCACCAGCCAGTTGCAGAAGCAGCAATAGCATCGCGTGTAGGTATATTGGCTGTGGTTACAGTGAGTGGTAACTCTGAGACAGCAGAGGAGTGGCTTTGGAACTTAGCTAGGCAGCTGCCCTCATTAAAGTTGGAAACGCTGGCTTGTCTGGTTTGTATATACTTACACGCGTGTGTGTGCGTGTGTGTGCGCGTGCGCAGGGTCAACTTGAAAAATGAAGAGAAAAAAGGGCAGGGCTAAATATCATTTGCCAGCATTTTACAGTCATTTTCATTTTAGCTGCATGTAGATGCGAGACTAAACTTCCTGCTGAAATTTTTTACCATCTTTTGATATTTTTTTATTTAAATTCCTCAGAAAACTCAAGGTAGCATCAAAAATATACGAGCGTTACCTGTATGAACCTCTTCATTATCCAAGGATCTCTTAACTGGGCTCACATGCAATCTGGTATAACCAGGGCTGTGTCAGAATGTCAAGTCCTCACCGTGAAGGCTGATACTTTTAATAGTTATACTCATGCATATACACATTGCACACATCCATATAAGGCTTTCTGCAGATTCCACATGGAAATTGTATCCAGGGCCTGCTGTTTTTCTGTCTCCTACCTTTGTGCAGTAATTTATCTCCATCACGAAGTATATGCAAAATGTCTGCTAAACTAAACAAAAGCAAAATTTTGACTGGGTAACATTTTGCACAGGGGTAGATAAATGTACCAAGTGAGAGTTGGTTAGAAAATACCAAAAACCACCTGCTCCATGTGGTTCAAATATTGTCTACCATCAAGGGAAAAAATGAAGGAAATCCTACAACCCCCTTTAGGTTATTTTACCCATAAAGATTTTTTCTGGATTGCTGGAAAATGGGCATTGAGAAACCCATCAAGCACAAGAAATAAACAAATATATACAAAATGATCTGCTGTAGGAGTCTGGTGCAAAGGGCATGAAACTCAGGATGTCCACAGTGACATTTCACAAATCTAATAATAGATTACTAAGACACCTTAGATGTATCTGGCACTTCTGAGACAGAAAAAGTAGATTCCAGGGTGATTTATGGACTGTGAAAATACAAAGATGTATACTTGGGTCATTTCAGTCACTGGTGGAAGACAATGTGGTGCTCTATCGGAACTGAAGACATCAGACCACCCTGCGCTCAGACGGAGGGTGAAAAACTCCGGTAGAATCCTGGTTTATACCTCAAGCGAAAGACCAAAACCATTCAGGTAGGGTCCTACTTCTCGTGTTCTTCGCATCCCCATCATCAATATAAATGTATTACAAAGGATGGTGGTAGCAGTGGTGCTAAGCCAGCCTGAATCTCGACTGCAGCTGCTGCCTGGTACAGCAGATGCATTGCTGCTTCCATCAGGAGGAACCCTTTCCCCTTTCTTTCCCCTTTCCACCCTTCAGAAGAGAACTGAGATGAGCGAGATCCTGAGGCTGGCTGTAATGATGTTGCTCTGACATGTGGGAACACAGGGACGATCAAAATTTTCTGCACAAAGTGCAATTTAAATAATTTTAAAGGATCCGAGGTTCTTTTTTAGCTGTTTGGCTTGCTCTTAGGTTATCTCCATGACCACATGGCAACGACCTTCCTTTCAAAAGGCTGATAATCACTCATCTGGCTGTTTATCTCCCCATCAGCCCCTCATAAAAACATCAGAACACACTGGCTACTTGCAAACAAATGCAGAAAAGAGGTACAAGTCCCCAAGATAATGAAGTTCCATGGGGTCTGTGAGTATCAGTGACTGAAATTCACTTCCCAACAGAGAGAAATGTGGGAGGAACGCAGCTGTTGACCGCTGTGCTGGGCAGCCCGCAGGCCACTCCAGACCCTCCTGCCACCACGCAGGGATCTCCTGCAGGACATGAAGGAGAAACAGGAGACAACGTTATGGTTATGACAACAAGGGAGTCAGACGAAAAGCCACAGGAAACTGGGCTTCATTAGTCCTGTTGTTTGCGTAACAAGGTGTTTTTAATAATGACAGCTGGAAATCCTGGTCTTTTTACAGGCCTCCAAGGTCTTGGTGGTAGGGATGGTACCGTGTACGGCTGCGCCTCAGATAAAACTAAGAATTGACACCCCTGGGAAAGGAAGCAGGGGAGAGGAACGGACAGTGCATCCAGCGTAAAGGATAACAACAGGCAGAGAAAAAACAGAAGGATGTGCGTAACAACGAATGGGCGATAACAAGGTGAGGAGAGAAAGCGGGAGTGCAGAGGGAGGAAATAAATAGGAAATTGAAATCTGGACTGGCATCCTATTCACATGCAGCCCCATTATCTCTGTCCTTACAATGGAGAGTGACAAGGCAGGGCTTTCCGCCTTGCTCTGCATGCTGTCTGTGCACGTGTCAGTGCAGTTAAGATCACCAAGATGCTGGGAAGCTCTTAATCATTCAATCATCTACTTGTTGCTCTTTTCTAAGCGTTTCTGTGTTTAGGATTTGATTTGATATACATATATATGTATATATATTTTTTTCTGGTGGGTGGTAATAAGCGGGGGGAATAATCCTTCAGCAGCAAACAGCAGTTTTTCATGTGCAGCTGTTTATCTGGGTTCGCTGGGGAGTTATCTCCCCATATCACATACTCGCTGCCTCCAAGACAAAGAAGAGGCAGAAGACCATCCTGAGAACACTTGGCTCCTTCCCAAGCAGGCCTAGCTCCGAATGGTGCCACACTACTTCATGTCACCCAGGATAACAAAAGTCCTGCTGCACGCATTTGTGCCCCAGCAGGCAGGAGCACGGGCCGACATGCCCGATATGCTGCTGCTTTAGCACATCCACACGTGCTCGGCACAAAAGCAAGGTACGGAGTCTTAGCAGAGGAGACAGATGTCCTAGGATGGGATGCTGCATGGTCACCGTGAGCTCTAGTTCAACTTTATAATCCCTGTCCCACTGGGCAAGGTCAAACGCACAGCAGGTAGTTATCACGCACTGGCTGAGGATTCAGCACAGCTTCACTTCACCAGCTCCTCTTTTGAATTAAATAAACTGTCACCATTGCTTTGTCTGTGTGTGTCCACAGGCGGGGTTCTAAAACATACAGCCACAGCAACAGGAGCCAGAGGGAGCCGTTCCAGCCAGAGGGAACCACGCGGAGTGCCGGGAGGGGGCTAAGGCTTAGATCTAGCCTGGGGACACCCACCTCGGGGCAGCAGCAGTATGGCAAGCACTGCAGCCCTGGCCAGGGGCCATCGGCTGGAGCAGGTGTGGGACTGCTACTGGGGCCCCCCACCCCAAGTGGTGAGCAGATCACGGGGTTTGGAGCAGGCAGGGTGGGGGGACAAGTGACAGAGCCCCCAGCAAAAGCCTCAGGGGCAGAGCATGCTGGGAGGCTGGGATTCACAGGCCAGGGCACAAGGAGAGCTGCCTGGCCGGTAATTCCAGGGCATTCTGCCAAAAGTTTGGGCACAACTTGGCCATAAGCCCAGACGCTGAAAAAGCAGCCTGGAAAGTGAGGTCTCACCAAGCCCATTAGCAGCCTGCGAGTTCCTCTGTCCTGGATCTCTCCCAGGGCTCGCAGGATGCAACTAACCCAATTTTCCTCGGGAAGTCCCATCTCCCTCCTCTTCAGATTCCCCTTCCTTCTTCCAGTAAGGGAAGAGGTATGGAGGGGGGCATCCAGACCTTCCGCAACACTCCACAATGATGCCAGAGCTGTTCTTTCTCTTCTTATGGTGACTCAGCCCAGCCAGGTAAGGAGCAGGAAGGACGCAAACAAACAAGGACGAGGGCCTTCTGTTGGAGCTTAGCACAGAGCGGGGATGGGCTGGTGGGGCCTCCCGAGCACAACCCCGGGGAAGCCCCGCAGAGCACCGCCTGACACTGGGGTGGTGCCACCCCGCCTGAGCACCGCGGCTGCACTTTGCACGGCCATGGCCGAATGCCAGTTTAACACCTCCTCCAACAGCCTGCCACTTCCCACTCCCGGCCAGGTTTTGGAGCTGCTTTTTATTTATTTTGTATTTGTTACCGTTCTGAGACCCAGCGACAGTTTTCCAGCAGCTTCCCGGGAGCCATTCGAGAAGCGCGGCTCTGACCAGCTCTCTCCTGTTATTTCAACAAGAAGCCCAATGCACGCAGCATTTAATGAAGCTGCACTCAGAGTGCCAACAGCAGCTAATTAACTACTCCTTGCAACATTGCTCGTCCGTGTTTGACTGATGGAAAGCTACCTACCACATCTAAACAACTTGCCTAAAGCTTACGTGGGCCACTCTTCTAAAACATCCCTTTTAAATAGATCATCCCTATGTCACTTCTAGTCGAGACAAATTTGACATTTGAGCACAGAGAAGATCGTGATGCTGAAGCAATGTGATGCCGTGTTTACACACAGGGACTGGGCTTTCCTGTTTGTGCGATTCTGGGGGAGGAAAGGAGAAATTTGTTTCTTAGCAGAGAGCCCGAGAGGGAGAATAGACCTTCAGAAACTCCGATCACACAAAGAATTTACTTCAGAGGGATAAACCGCGAAGTTCCCTACAAACGTTGCCGGTGACATATTTCGGGCCCCGCAAAGACAGGACCGGGCGTTCAGGAGAGGCGAACTCCCAGAGCCCGGCAGCAGCCGTCTCTTTGCTCAGAGGACGAGGGCTGGCAGTTGCTCTGCCCTCTGCCTATTCAGGAGCTTCCCCAACACACCGCCGGGACGTGCCGCGTACCCGCAGGCCTTCAGCTACGGAAAAGCCAGGAGACCCCCCGCGCCCTGCCGGCAGT
>VXAL01019905.1:0-23897 GCA_013399475.1 Chauna torquata
AAGGTCAAAATGAAGGTCAGAGGGATGAAAATGTGAATGAAAAGAAGGCCCGGCATGGGGAAAAAAGTTGGAAAGAAGGTCAGAGGGACAAAAAAGTCAACAAAAAAGAAGGAGGTCTAGCATGGGGAAAAAAGGTCAAAACGAAGGTCAGACGGACAAAAAGGTCAACGAAAAGAAGGTCTGGCATTGGGAAAGAGGATAGAAAGAAGGTCAGAGGAATGAAAAGAGGTCGGAGAAGGTGAGGCATAGGGAAAGAGAGGGAAGAAAATGGCAGACGGACAAAAAGGTAAGATGGTGTCGGAGGAGCAGAAAAGGTCAGGNTCATAAAATACTGTCAGTCCACGGGCAGAAGAGAGAAAAACGTCAGACAATGCGCAGAAAAAGAGAAAGAGAGGAGAAGACGACACTAGGAAGAGAAGGGAAGCACAGAGCATGGGAAAGCAGGGCCGAGCAAGGATGGAGATGTTAAAAAAGAGGATAGGAGTGGAGGATAGAAGAGAGGAGGTCAGAGGAAAAAAAAAGTCTTTGGCTTTCTCTCACAGGTTTTAACATGCAATCCAAAGCCCATTTACAAATTTCTCTGTTGTCAATTTTTTTCTTCTCCCTGCTCCCCCCCACCCCCTGTAAAAAAAAAAAAAATCCTTCTTGTTACTCTTTACTGTGATGCTGAAGTGAACCAAGTAGATTTCTTACAGTACTTTTTTGCCTCTCCGATGTCAACAGATATATTTGAGCTAGGCCTATCTCACTTTTGGGGCTGGAGGGCCATTGTGTTACAAAGTGTTACAATGCACTTGCCCTGTGCAGCCTTTCTGACATACAGCATTGACCCCTGCCAAAGAAGGGCTTCTGGGCTAAAAAAAGAGCTTTGATTTCATCTTGTGCATTCTGTATACATCGTGTATGAAGTCCTACACACCTTCTGCTCCCAGTTTTCTTTGCTCTGTCCACATCTCCTGGCTGTCAGCTAAATAAGAGGTAGCACAACATGTGACTGAGCTACACATAGTTTGTCAAATCTCGTTGAAATCAGCCAGCAGGTTCAAATTATGAAGGCTGGCTGACAGACTGCTGGATGATCACAGACATGACCGCGTAGCCCTACTTTCTTTAGAGGGGAAGCTAAAAACCATCCTTAATGTTCAGTCCTGCCCTGTTCTCCAGGAGAACTTGGTTTCAAATCCAGATATCTGCTTTTGCTTGTTTTGTGATGTTTCTGCTTTCCTTGTCCATTGACATTGGTGACAGTTTCCAAACTGGCCAAATATTCCTTGTTTCTTCCCATTTTCTGATCCTCATTCTTCTCTAGATTTGCAGTGCTGCTCCAACAAAAAGGTGATCTTTTGGAAGTCATTCCTAAGCATACAGGTTTGAGGTGAAAGGCTTCCTTTATTCTTTTTACAAAGATTCCAGCTGTGTTTTAATGACTGGTTTTGGTCATTTTATTTCTTGTTCTTCATCTTAGATTTCTTGCACTTAGTGTTTTGAAGCAGACCCTCCTAGTTTTACTTCCTAATTTGAAAGACAGCTTTTTTGATGCTTTAGTTTATTCTGAATAAAAGTGTCAAGCCCAGAGGCTTCAGCGAGGCTTCATCTAACTTGCCATAGCATAATGAAACTATTAAATAAAATCTGAGGTGAGACTGCAGATGTATATTCTACAGTTTAATTACTTCTTGAAACTTAGACTGATTGTTTTAATACTGACACTCTCTGTTCCCTTAATAGAAGCTCAGAGAGCAGGTACTTATTCTGCGACCAAACGCTGAGGGGGGGGTGATCCCGTGTGCTCAATAAGGAGAATTTAAATGTGTTTGCAGCAAGGCAGACTCACTCATATTCACACTGGTACAAGCACATCCCTACAAGAAGCACTTTAACACAATGTAGCTGGAATTTTCTCCTTTGACCAGGATTTTGAGAAGTGTTTTGATCCAGAGGTGAGCAACTCTGTTAGGAGCCACACGCAAATGTGTAAGCGTTATATTTAACAAGTGATTTAATGCCATGCCAAGCAGAAGTGTTTGCCTCAGCTCATGGAAACATGAAGTCCAACCTCTCCCTGCTACCTCAGAACTCCCGCTTCAGACTCAGCGGTATACAGTGTTGTCAAGCAGGGTTAGGGTGGATGCGCTGTACACGTCCAATATTTTCTCCACTGAGGAAATTCCTTGCAGAGATTTGATGGTAAATTTCGGAACTTCTTTGAGTAAGTCTACACAACACAGTATATACATCTATGAGGTTTTGTCAAATCAGGCCCACTTTTCAGACAATATACATTCATCTGTCTTACTAGCTTGTTACAGTGATGTAGACAGAGTACAAAGAAAAGGAAGAAACCGTCTGGTATCTCTGATAGTTACAACCTATCCAAGACTGATGATTTTAAACCATAAAGATCACATAACTTCATTAAGAAACATATAGTAAAGTAATTCAGCTACTTCACTTCATAGCAGACTAGAATTTGGAGTTGGAGATGCTAAGGTGTGGCCCTCAGGCGCAATGAAGCAGAAATACTTAGTTTAATAGTCAGAGACAAGAAAGGCAGGCTTTTCATCAGAGTTCATGTTTCCTTTCTAATACTTCTTTTCACTTTTTTCTTTGTGGGGCAAGAGGAGAGCTTCTTTAGAGCAAAGAGATCCCGACCTAAGAAACTTACTTTATCCTTGTTTTACAAAAGGAGGCATTGCAAGCAACAAAAAGCTGAACCTTCAACTTGGGAGGTTTTAGTGCTTTTGGAAGCCTGGTAAAGGACAGACGAGCTGAGAAAAGGCATTACACAAAGAGGAGGAGACTCAAATCCTTCTCCTATCCTCTTTGACCCAGATGAGAGGACAACCTCAAATAATCCATTCAAGACAAGAACAAAAAAAAGCAGGAACATAAAAATAGTCCTATATCAACCATTCCAGCTTAGTTCAGGAATTTTGCAACTCATTTCCACAATCAAACAGAAAAAGAAGCTGAATGCACCAGCAAATATGAACAGAAATTGTTATTTGAATGACTGCATGCAAAAGGAGAATAGCATCTGAAGGCAATTTTTGAAGACTGGAATCAATCTACTCAGATACTAAATTATTAGTCCTCCCGAAAGACTGTCCGATCTTTGCAGGTAGCATAAATAAGCCTGCAGTCTTTTCCAGGCACGCTTGTTGTTTCCTCTGCAAATGAGGAGGCCCCTTCTTTGACTTCCTGCCAGTAAAATAATGTTTTTTCCAGATAATGAGCCAGTTTACATAAGGAAAATACTCTAGCATCCTGGACCTGTCTAAATAGCATTCCACATACTCCTGTCTGCTCAACACCCACACATAGTTATTTCCAATGTTCGTTCCACAGCATATGAAGAAATTGTAACTCTGCATGATTGTGTTCTTCTCTTAGCCAGCTTTTTCAGTTGTATCTAGGTGGGGGCTAAATTTTAAGATGCAGGACTTGTGAGAAATGAAGCTTCAAATATGCATTCATCAGCTGTTGCCAAAAATAACCACTAGTAGTAAATCCCCACAAGGTTTTGCCTTTATTCTTTAAAGATGGAAAGTGAGTTATACATACTGGCCGTTGTAGCAGGACAGTCATCTCTCCATCAACCATTATGGGAAATCAGTAAGCCAGGACTCAGAACAGTGATTTTCAGAGTCAGATATCATTGATATCATTTCTCTTTGTGCCTACGCAAAACACAGTGCAGATTTTAATACAACAATTTACAAGTACGCATTTTGGCAAAACAGGCCAAGTTCATGACTAAGTAAATCCTGGACTAGATTTTCTCCATGGGTTTTGCCATCTCACTGTTTTTATGGGTTTTGACCTGCATGGTGGCTTTCTGCAGCTCTCCACAGGTAATGGTTTAGTCCAAACCCAAGTTGTTTTTTTTTTATTGCATTCAAGGTGTGATATAGTTTCAGTAGGGCAGTCTTCACAACATCCTCCTTTTTAAACTCTATGATACTGATCCAACTGCAACAAAGACAGTTCAAGATGCTTAAGTTCACTATGAAGCCTTGAGAAAAATTGGCAGAATCATTCCCTTTTTGTCAAAGTTCTCATCCTCGGGATGTAAAACGGGTAAAAAAAATTCCATTCTAATTCCTCAGTCTAGCTCATGAACTCCGTCAGCAAGTTCACATTTTGGAGAAGTTGAGATTGATACAAGAATCTATGCAAGTTTATTTCAGGATAGAATTTGCACTTTTAATCTATAGTTTTTTTAACACATGCATTTAAGTTCATTGCTGTTATGCCTCTTCTATATATTCTACCTTTTACCTTTCTAACAAATTTGGCTTACAGCAAAGTATGGCAACCAATCTGTGAAAACTGCACCTTTGCCTACGAAGGCAACATGCTTTGCTGTGAAATCTAAGTTTTTGGCCTCTTCAGAAAACCAACTAGGTTTCAATTTAGTAATACATTTATGTTCCTTTTACGTAACACTGAACTGCTACACCTATTTTCACGTTAATACAGGAGTGTTGCAACTAGCTCTATAGCCATCACCTTATGCAGCATCCCTCCGACTCTGAACTCCAGAGGCCCCATATGCAGCACACCACAGTTTACCCACTGCTAACGGTTATTATATTCATTGAAGTTGTTTGCTTGGTCTTCTGGACCGAGAAGGTGATGATTCTTAGGTGAGGGAGATCAGCTTTTTTCCCCCCCCTCCATTAGAATAAATTAAAATTAAAAACTTGCTAGCAAAGCAGTTATTTTGCAAAAGCTGAGCATTTAGACACCGAAATATAGCATAATGCTTCCCTTCATGGCATTTTCCTGTCAGACCACAGCTCAGAGAAAACAATGCATTTGTATAACCAAAACCAAATGCCATAGCTGATTTCAAAAGCTCCACACTTGCTTTTCTCTCTGACATGGCTTTAGTTCCTAAGCATTCATGTTTAGTTTCCTCACACAGAGCTCTAAAATCTACCAAATGAGAAATGTTTTACCCTTAACCTGCCAGCTTTTGAACAGACATGAAAGCTTCTGAACAACCATCTATTTGGGGAGGAAAAAGAAAGCATAACTTGTAGTTTGTGTGGTAGTTACTGACCTTCCTTCCCACATCCAGCTGTCAGGACACCCTTCAGAACAACCCTTGGTCAACACCAGACACGTAGCTCGTTGCCATGCATCCTCCCAGGCTCTCTCCCTGCTGGTCCTGCTCTGTCGTCACTTCTGTAGAAGTCTTTAAGGAAAGGCACCGACAGCTCAGGCTGTGCCACCCAGCCCAAAATCCTGCTCAAGTCCAAGGCATCAGTTCTTGGGGCAGCTCATGCACCTAGTCCTTCTTTGATTGCCCTGGCATTAACCTAAGGAGAAAAGCAGATGGGTAAATGAGGAAGAGAAAAAGCTTATGCTTAGGAATTTTGCACTCCACAGAAGTGGATCCTAGTTGCATGATTTTAACTCTAATCACCTGCAGAAATCACAACCATCCTAAAACAGTCACTTTGCTACTCTTAGCCATTTTGGTAACCCGTTCTGTTAAAACTTATGTTTTCCATGAACAAACTGCCAACTCACTTGAGCAGTGGTTGAGCCACACACATTGCAAACTGCAATAGACAGTTCTTCTGTTACAGTTCAGACTTAAAATGTCAATCTTTGACTCATGCTGTCAGAACTCAATACAAACTGTATTTGCCTCAGTAGTCCTTCCCTCCTCCCTTGCCCCAGAGATATAAAAAGAGGAAGGTCTGAGTGCAATGAGCAGCATTTCAGTGCAAAGCCATGCAGCTGTGCAATACCATGGAGCGCATGGGACAGAGTCCAAGAGCATTTGCCCATGAAGATGTGGCAACCAGCCTTTGGACCATGCATCTCTTCAAGAATGGGACAGGAACAAGGTTTGCCCAGTGTAATCGCTGGAGGCTGGGAGCAAAGTTGTTTGAAACTTGCATAGTCTCGCAGGGCTGAAATACAGAGCTGGAACAGTACTGAGTACACATTGTTCATATACTAATGAAGAAGAGGATATAAAGCAATAATGACCCCAAGTGACATTTATCTAGGTTGGACTGAGAGCCCAGACAAAAATATTCCCATTTGTAACACTATGTCAGCACAGAAAAGATAAACAATACAGACCTTTCTGTCACATTTGCTTGCTTTTTACACGAATAGAGCAACAGTCCTGTGAATGTAAAGTTACATTTTTTGCATTCAAAATGTTGCATCTTTTCATAGTATTTTATGAAAATGAATAATGAAAACCACTATGCCATCAGAGCTACTACTTTTGTCATTCTTATCGTAGGTACAAAACTAAGGTAGAGGAATTTGACTCCTGATTTATGACAAGTGCAAAACAACCTAATTACTCTAGTAGTTTTAAATACATGTAACAAGTTCATAAGACTATTTTTTAAAGAAGCTAGTATTTCAGTTAGCAGGGCTTTTTTGTTTTTTTAAATATGACAGCACAACTTACTGTTATTTTTGGACACTACTGAAATATGAAAATAATAAAAAGCCAACTATTGCTATTAATTGGAAATAATACATTTAATTTTCAGAGGGAAGGAAAAATATAAAACATACGTGACTCTTCGTCTCTGGCTGTCTGATCTTTCTCAGTTTTTAAATAAATCAAACCCTCTTGTAATATTAGATCTTTAAACGTCTGGCTTACACTCTAGCATGAGTTCTAATGGCTGCCAACTTGGAGACAAACTACTTTATACCAGACCCGCATAAGTTACTGGAAAAATTAGTTCTGTCTCACTTTAACAGTCCTGTTCTTTTATGTGTTATTTTACTTAATTGCCATCACTGTTGCTGGTTACATAACATTTACTGAAAAGGAAAAATAAAATCGTAGTTTAAAGTTCAGAGTTAAGAACTTTGAGGTGCTATTTTCATGTTTTTAAACATGAATGATGAGATGGTCAAAATCATCCTTTTTTTTGGCTTATACCAACAGGAGTAATGATTTTCAAGGAATTCTAAATGAGACATGACCACTTCTTAGTAGACTTCTATGCTTCTGCTGAGAAAAAAAAACAGAACTAAATCATTTCAGCTTTTGTTAGTATTATTCTGGAATTATAGAATTAGGCGATGTGCTCTGAGCAGCTAACACTTAGTAATCACTAACCTAATTTAAAAAAGGAAAAAAAATTTAGACCTAAAGACTTCATAAGCAGACCAAAAAAAAATCTTCATGTAAGATGCATGCTAGAACAGATCCTGCAGTTCTTCCCAACCAAGATAACCCCTCAGGTCTCAACAAGTTGCTAACAAAAAAGTCACATTTCATCAAACATAGTCAGCCTACATTAAGCATTTATACGATACCCGATACACATTACCATAGAGCAAAATAATTTTCAAACCAATAGTTAAAAATTACTGTTAAGTCTGCTTTCACACTTTTATGCATTTTCTTTTGCTAGTGACTTCTAAGCACAGACTAAGGTTCCTATTTGGACACATCAGTTCATCTTCAGACACTTCTGCCAAAGAAGGTAGCCAGCACACATACACAGGAAGAAAAGGCAACAGAAGTTACAGCACCTGATTTTAATAACAGGTGACCACTACTTGGGACTTCTTAATTTTACAACTAGTTTTTTCAAATTAGTCCTCCAGCAAAGGTACTGCACAGGGCAGGTGCATTTCAGAAGCACAGAATTTGCTTGAAAGTTTTATACCAGTGAGCCCTTGAGCATATCTAGGGGGTTCTTAAGGAGCAGAAATTCACTGACACCACACATTGTTTGCCAGCAGTAAAGTTATAAAAGGATAGAGCCAAAAAGAAAAGCATTGGTAATTTAAATGCCTCTACTCAACTACTGCCAGGAAGTCAGTCAAACAGCAGGTTATGCCTACTGTTAGCGCACAAAGTATGCTCCTTTGTAAGAGCACGCACATCAAATGCATCAAAAGGCATGCATTTTGCAGGGTTAGGGCAGTCAAGAGTGCAGTTAGTTGCCCCATCTGCCACCAGATTTGCTTTTTCTGCACAAATTACGAAACCATGTTACATCAGACTGTCTGCAGACCTGGTATTAAAACAGAATTTATAAGATAGCATCAACACAGAATGAAACACTCAGTTGTTCCCACAGCTCTAAGAGGGTGTCTTTACAGACTACCTACAGCAGCTAGTCCTACCCAAGCTGTATTTTTGAAAGAAACAGTTAACAGTTATGAACTTACCTACTTCCTCACTGACAAGGATGGTCAAGCGTACAGACTAGCTTCTATACAGACTTTAAAAGAACCAGCCACGGAGAAGAAAAGATAGTAGTAAAATCCTGAGCAACATGAATAGCAAGCAACTCTTCATAAATAAAAACATAAGGCAGGTTCTTCACACAATGCATAATCAACGTGTGGAATTCACTGTCAAAGGATGTTACGGATGCTAAAAGGTTTAGGTTCAAGAAGCAGCAGATTTGTCCTTGAGTTTTCCCATTGACAGCTATTAAATACGACACAACCAACACTGGCCCAAGAAATCTTGAGCAACAGGTTGATGAAGACAGAATGATGTCCAAGGACTAACACAGTAAGTGCACCATTACTATCTCCTGTTATTGGCCAGTGTCAGAAAACAGACACTATGCATCTGAGTGAATCCTTCGATTGACTTACATTCCTGTTCAGACCTTCTGCTTTCATTCTTGGCTGTCCAATTTTCCAGACACTACGCGCATACCTAAGTGCATGTCCTACAATAATTTTTGTCCAATCTCTAAATTGTATTAAATTCAAGCTACTGTCCCTAGTGCATTTCATATCCCTACAATATGTAACCCATGCAATCAATCACACTTAGAAAAATCTGTGCAAATACATGTCTAAATTTTACTTTCAGCTTTGTATCAATACTTTGTGCCTCCAAGAATATCACATATTCTTATATGCCAGTTCTAGGAAACTGCATTAGGCAACTACTTTGTTTTTCATGTTGTAAATTTCCCTCATAAAAAGATCATATTCATTTTGCAGTAAAACTTGTCTCCTTATCCACTGCTCTCTGTACCAGATGCATATGGGTACACTTCTATCACTTTTGCATGATGTATTTTCTTAAACTAGTAACCACTGGCTCTACTGTTTGACAGACATGCAGAGACACTTCCCTTAATGGAAAATTCTGTTTCCCAAAGCATCTTTCTTCCCTTTCTCTGTGAACTCCCATCTTTCTGAATATTATTATGCTATTCTCTACTGTAGACCCATGCTCAGAAGCTTCATGCTGTTTCCAGCAGGAAAAGTTTTCCTTGCTCTCCATCACACATCATGGTCAGTTCCAAACCACCAAATTGGCTTGACAGGTCCTGCCATATTGCTTGAAAGGCTAAGAGGTCACAGAAGCTGGATCAAAGTTTTGTACAAAAGACACTGGATCATCTCCTTAGCTTTTTCTATTGGCTATTTGAAAATGAAACAGAAGATGTTCAGCTGGTTATGAAGAGCAACAACACAATGTTCTAGGTCTGCAAGTATTCTTTAGACACATCATTATGAAGTACGCTTGCAAAAAATCTCCATGTGTACTTCTATATTCTGTCCCTTACTGCATTTTGTCCATTTTTGCCATTAGGTATACAGCCTGTCATGTGCTAATTCTGACTCTAATACCCTTCGCATATCAAGATATGTTTATTTCATGTAAACATTAGTTCTGATTGTCTATAGTTTCTAGCCTCTGCTTTAATAGTGCTTTGTTCAAATTAATAGACTGTCTTAGAAATTAACCATACTTCTTTACAATTACATTACCTATCAGCTCCACAATTCTAATATTCTCATTCTTTTTTGATACAGTGTTGTATTTCCATTACAGCTGATATAGTAAACACTTCAAAAAATGACGAAATACCTTAAGACAAATTAATTGACATGCTCCATGGAAGAAAGATATTTTCTGCTTCCTGTATTTAATTTCCCTGCATTGTCGGTTTCTTCATCACTGACACCAATTCTAACACAGCACTATTTCAGAAACCCTGCTGTTGGATCATCTAGATTTACTTTTGACTTTTTCTTTCCAAACACCTGCAATGCTGAGAGACTTTGTATAAGTGGAACTACATTATTGTGAATGCAATCTTAGTAGGAGAAAGTTTAGTTTTAACACAGTTTTATTTAGGCACAGAATAAGAAAACAGTTCAGTGCCCAATACTCCTTTGGGCAATTTTTAACCATTTATTTCTGATATATATTTACGAAATTCTTCTAAATGGCAACTTTTCCCATTAATTAGCCCTCAAAAGATCCAGGGTCTTTTCAATTATTTAGAAGAGAAATTAATCAAGTAGGATATATATAATCATTTAAACACAAGACATGTGTATACAAAAGTTCTTATTACCTTATTATTCTTATTTCTTTCACTACCTTTTTTAATCAATAGATATGTTTACAGACTTCTGCAGGATTAAAAACATTCAAACTAATTAGTCTCAGCTCTTAACCCTCTGCAGAAGTGTTTTTCTTATTTTTAAATACAGCCATAATTATGACTACTTTTTGTAGCCATCTTCAGCACTTTTATTATCTTTAAGAAACTGCATGACAAAACAAACAGCTCCAAAACCATTAACTTCTTACTTACGTTTTCAAGGTGTAGTTTTTCAACAACAGTACAAAACAATTTAGGGGGCAGAAGGAAAGGGTTATCACTACTCTAGTTACTTCAGAACTTGCCACCAGCATTAAGTGACCTTCCTGGAAATTTTAGCTGTATAGGAATTAGAGCAGACTGTAGCAACTTCAATAGATGTTGTCAGTTAGAGGAACATGGACAAAAGTGAAATCTGAGTAAAAACAAAGTTCAGTTACTTGATTTTCTGCTTTTTCCTTGCCTGAAACTGTTCAGTTTTGTTTTTGACAGATTTTATTAGCATTGATAAGGCAGGATCTATGCATTTCTTAGCAACCTCTTTCTTTGCCATCTTGTTTTCCTGCTCCTTGTTTGCTTCCTTAAGACCTTGCTGCTTTTGTTCTCTTCGTCGAGCTTTCTCTTCCAAGATCTTTTCTACTGCTCTTGTCTTCTTGAAATTTGGATCTGAAGGATCCACATTAAATAAGGGGGAAGTAAACATGGCTTGGAACCTTGTATCAGTAACATTTACCTGAAGGCAGAAAAAGAATGTTTATTTTAGGTAACCTTTACCCATGATAGCAAAGCTTTTAAATACAATAAAATATGAGCTGCTTAACGAGTCATAGCTAATGAGATTGTTCATCATTCCTGGAACTGCTCAAGTCACATGTTTTCAGCAAGTGTGGAGTATAGAATTCAGGAGATGCTATTAGTAAACCAGATGAGTGAATGCTTGTACAAATCCTGTATATGCCTCTATCAGCAAACCAAGGAAAGGTTTGTTGTTGACAGCAACTGACCAGAACAAAGTGGATAATTATCAGAAAAGGTACCAATGAGTATTCACCCAATGAGTTGTACAAGGTCTTGCATACTGTCCTGTTATCTTACAAAGTTTGAATCCCCAACACTGTATCAAAACATTTCTTGTGTTTTTTGTTTTGTTTCTTTCTGTTTTTAAAACAGCCTGTAAATCCCTAAAAAGGTAGATCTAGGTTCTTCTCCTTCAACTTGAGCAAGTGAGAAGGACATGGAACCGCTAAACTTCTCCCAAAAATAATTGATACTAACAATTAGTATCAAAGCTCATCTAGCTGAGCCTCAAAAATCAAGAGTACACCATTACCTGGAAGTCATCTTCCAATAATTCTTTCTTTTTCATTAGAAGTTTCCTTTTCTTCTTGCTCAAGTTCTGCTGTTCTACAATCTGTTTATAATTAAAATGCTTTTTGCCATCATCCTCATCATCCATCATAAGTAGAGCCATTTCAGCCTGCTAAAAAAAAAAAGAGTTCATGTGCACAAAGAGTTTCATATGAAAAAATACAGCAGCCACATTATTAAAGTCTACGTGATTCTACATACATATAAGTGAGTTGAAAGAGGGTTGTCAAAGCTGTATTATTTCATCCATAGTGACATTCTTTTAATGCTTTGAGGTGCAATATTAAGTATAACAGTTAATTTCCTTTTTATTAAGTAACTGCAAATACACATTTCTACTTTCTAACATGTACTAATAGCCTAATTTGAAAGTTGTATACCATAACATCAAAATAATGAATAGTATCATTTTATATTGGTATTCAAATCCCAAAATAATAATTAACATACACAAATTTATTATATTTAATAAATTCTGAGAAAGAATGAAAAGTAAACATGCAATAGCAAATGACTCAGTCTTTAGGGTCAAAGTGAACAGGACAAACATGCTTGGACAGCTTTAAGGCTAGAGAGACTAACCATCCTGTATGGTTTCCATGCCCTCACATTTTAGGGTTACTAAATTCTGTTGAGCTGTGTTCAAGTATAATCTTCCAGAAAGGTATCCTGGTATAATCTTAAGACATCAAGGCAGGGACCATCTACCATTCTCCTTGGCTGATTTGTTCCAAGAGCTCTCACTGCTAAAATTATACAGTTTTACTCTATTGTTGTCCTAGGGGACTTACTAGTTCAGCTCACAAACAAATATAAAAGTATTTGCAGAATTCACGCAATGCAACATCTGTAATTCTCAATATTTTCAACCACTTCACCTTCTGTTTTTCAACTTCAGCTTCATCTTCGGGGTTACTTTCAGCCAATTCTGCCTTCTTCTTTAAACCTAAGTGCAAAAACAGGCCATGCACACATTTATTCAAGCTTATGCATGAAAGCATAATTTGCCTATCAATAGGATCTCAAAGTGCATCTCATTTTCTTTCTTACTTCAACATCAGATGTTGAACACTGATGAACAATTAGCTAGACTTAAAGCAACAAAAATCCACTGAATATTTACGTAATTCAATGAGGAAGCAATATTCAAATAGCATAAATAAGTCAACAAAAAAACAACAGCTAGAACAGAAGGTTTTACTGCATTTTTTATAGAACAGTAGACAGAACTATCACAACAGTGCAGGCAAGCATATGACACATCTCCACTCCCATAGCATTTTAAAGAAAAGTTATTTTATAGATCCGTAAATGTAACTGAAGTGTCCTGCCGTTCTCAGGTTGTTCATTCCTTCTACTTAAATAAACAATGTAGTAAATACTTTAGAATAAAAGCAATACATGCATCTCTTCTCTGTAACCAGAACACAAGTCTGCCAGCTGAGTGAGAAAATATACCAGTCAAAATAGAAAACCACATTGTTTCTGAAATTGATATGTAAGCCTAAAACACCATGTCATGCTGTTAGCCGTGTAGGTTCAAAAAACTCATTTTTCATACACGGGGATGAAAATATGATCAACTCTGTTCAGACTGAATATTCTTCTGATAAAGCTTTCTTACTATCTTACAATTAATTTTAGATGCAGAGTGCTGGTAAGAGACATAATGAATAGTAACAGCATAAAACATGAGTCAAACAACTTTTGATGAAAACAGCCCTGTTTATAAATCCTATGAAATCAAGTTATTCTCTTTGGAACACCTGTAGAACTGGATCAAGAAGGAGCACGAAAAGGAGAAGGTCTTCTGACCTGAAACACATACTCTGACCTTTGAGCCTGGAATTATATTCCCAGGCAATTTATCATAGTCCACTGGGGGCACTCTTAAGGAAGATTTTTGGCTCCATTTTGTTAAACCAGATTTGTGTTCAGACAAGAAATACAGTCATGCCAGAAAAATGTCAAGTTATATCACTAAGTATACTCTGGAACAGGACACATTTCTTGAAGAACATTTTTTCCTCCCTTGACTACTCTTTTGACTATTTCTAAATAGATTCCAAACTTGAAATGGATTTCTAGAATAAACCACTACCACCAAAAAATAAGCTATCCAGATGCAGTGTCATCAGCTCAAGAAATGAATTATTGATTTTTAGTTGTTCCAGAGAACAACTTTGAAATCTTTTATATCTTTCCAGAACTGACTAAACTAGAGAAAAATAAACAGGGCACAGAGATACAAAGAGGTGACAGGTATTCTAGAAGTTAAATCAGTAAGTTTCTTAGCCTTTCCACCTACACCCCAAAGAAATGCCCTGAAAATATCTTCCCTCATCTTTTACTATATATGGAATCACAAAAGTAAAGACAGTTCATCCTTAAGTCTTCAAAGACTTGTGTGGCTGCAGATAGGGGTGAAATCAGGAGCCAAAAATCAGTATCAAACTAAGCTCTTTTCCATAAGGAACAGGGAGGATTAAAAAAGTAAATTAAGAAAATATTAATTTCTTGCTATGATCTTATGCAGCTAAAGTCAAAATCACTCTCAGCGGTAAAAACTTCACGTCATAGTGAAATCAGTTCGGTTTCAGAATTCAAAAAAGCATTGTTTTCTCTCTTTTTAACATACATTCTGACATAGTCCCTCTCCCCACATACATTCTGGAAGTCCATCCCCATTTTCTTTTGCACACACATCATAGAATATCCTGAGTTGAAAGCCATCTTGTTAATAAGCAATTACACTACTCAGCTATTCACCTTCTAGCAGTTCAAGCTAAAAAAAGAAAAAAATCATTGTCTTAGGTGAGTTTTTTCTGAGACCCCACAGAAACAGACACTATGACTGAAACTGGCCAAGCCAAATCAAAGACTTACAACTTTTTTTTTTTAAACAATACATGCATTAACATAAACCAAAAGTGACAAATGCTTTTCTTTTCCCTTGACAATACCAAACCAGAATCAAGTTTCTGAAATACCATATTAAGGCTCATATACAGTGCTTTACATCTTAGTCCATGGTACTATTGAGAAGCCACAGGAATTCTGCGCACATGAAAATTTCGTGTGAAGTGAGCACTGTCATGAATTCTAGAAGTGCTAATTTGCACATGCCTGCATCCTACGTGGACACTCTTCGGGCACACCAGGCACAAAGAAGTTGCTCTGCCATGCCTCTCCTGAGCTGAAGCACTGCCCACTGCAAGAATCACTGCCTGCCTTACAAACAGGTTTCAGGAACAAAGACAAATATGACAAATACACATTTGAATAGACTTTCCATAACTTCCAGTTTTCCTTTCATAGCACCGGTGCTTAAACAGAGTATGAAAAACTGAGGCCCTGTGTGTAACACCTCCTTACAGTCTTGTTTCCCTTGAATTGCCTCAGCTCATGAAAAACAAACTTATACAAGACTCTTAAACATTACAGTCAAGAAGTCAATCCAGAATGGGCACAAATATGCCACTGCAAAACACTAACAGCACTACTGTATCCTCACAGTTTTTACTCTGGTCCACCTGAGTCTGCAAACATATTCTGTCATATGCTCTTCCTGGATAATCTAAGACCATATGATAGTCAGTTTAAGGGAGCAATTTCAATCTTTCAGGTGAATTGTGGAAGGCTTATGAAAAATTACAATCATTCAAGTTAATACTGCCTGTATGCTAGATACAAAGCTGGCACAGCTACAGCCTAGTTCAGAGAAGAGTAACCCATTTTCCCTCTCGGTAAGCTAGCTGTGCTTAAAAGCAACCTCAGCTATGAGACAGAGGCTGTTCTGGGTAAAACACGGTAAAAACCAGACAAAACTGTGCTGTGTAGTCATCATTAAAATGTCAACTGGCCTGCAGTCAACTACTGTACTCACCCTTTAAAACTTCTCGTGGGTTCGCCACACTGTTTTTCTCCTCTATCTCAGCATATTATCAGTAATCTTGCAGACAGAAGTTTCACTTGCATAACCTTTATGTCTGTTTTAGTATCCCCAAAGACTCCATGTACACTAGAAGTCTATTCTCTGTATTATGGACAAGAAGGTTTAATCATCTACACACATGACCATTCTCTGCTGAGCCCCTCCACAACAAAGAACTCTTAGATAATGCAGAAGAAACATTGTTCCAAAGATTTTTCCATGCAACACTGAAACATCAAATATTGGTATGAGAATACCTACATATTCTTGCTTTTAAAAAAGTGTTGGAAGAAATGGCATCTTTCCAACAAGTTCTGAAATACCCTACTCAACTCATCAGGAAAGCCTAGCAGAAAACAGCACTGCATGACACCTTCCTTAAACTGATACTTTCTATGAAACATGGATAGGACTCACTGTTTTGTACTTTAGACTATTAAGACATACACATAAGCACATCAAGACAAAGAAGTCCAGCTTTTGTTTCTGAATTATTTACTTTCCCCTAACACAAACTTATAACCATCAGGACATAAGCCTATGGTGGCTGGTGTCAAAAGAAGTTTTCTCTTGAGTTGTGGTATTTGTAAACCTGTTGCTAACACCTTGTTCCCTGCCTTCTTAATATGCAATTGTATGAATCACTCCTAGGCTTTGGCTCCCAAAAGCATAAAAAGCCAGGAACTCGCACTTCTTGATTATCTCTACCTTAAAACTTTAACCAAAGTCATACTCAGAATACATCTGGTGTCACAGCAAAAGCTAACTTAAACACTGCACCAAAAAATTTGAAAAAGATATCCCAAAAATCTGAAACAGGCAAGTTATCTTCCAAAGTATTATTCTTCACAACATCTTACCATTGCCTCCATGCCCATATAATCATGCTAAAACAAATTCCTAGACTAAAATAAATATGGGTAGTCTTCTATCTGTTTAGCATTAGATCATCACAATTCTGAAGCCTTGAATAGCTCTCCATTTTCTATTAAGGAAGACTACAAACATTAAAGACCTACTTTCCACAAGAAGTAATTCATATTTTCATACTGTAGAAATATCTTTAGGCTTTCCACAAATAAAAAATATCACAGATGTGTTATAAGTTTATAATTTCACCATTTGGTTTTCTAAGAAGCCAGAGTACACTAGTAAAAACAAGCATCAGACTATGAGGAAACAGAATTGATTTCTTATGAAAGACAGGTTTTTTGTTGTTGCTTCTGTCATTTAAAAAAAACAAAAGCAAAAAACCAAAAACATTTGACATTTATGTAATTGACACAAAGAGACCATACGTGTCCAGCTGGAAAAAGGCTTCCAAGGCAATTAAGTTTTTTTCTCTGGAATATTTAGGGGAGCAGACTGTTAGTTTCTTCTCAACAGCCATCCCCAGAAATTGGCTAAATAATGGTCTCTGAGAACCTGGTCTCTGGCTAGGAGAACATTTTCACTACCATTCCATACACCACAGTATGCACAATTTTATCAGGAATACTGCCTGCAGTTGTAGGCAAAGGACACCTACTTTACTTCATTCTGAACATGGCATCTCCACATTTATTCTAGCCTGACTTTGTTTCTACAGCTCATTATTTAAAGAAAGGGCACATTTATTCCATAAAAGAAGTTACCTGTCTTGACTCACCTGTTTTCCCAAGTTCTTCAGCAAAATATGGATCATTGAGATCAACATCAGATGGAAGTTCATCCTCACTCAGTTCTCTCTCAGCAGCAGCCTGTAACAGCACAAGCATTATTTCAACCTATACATGAACTACTAAACTTTCACTGGAATTAAGTGTTCCTTCTGTCAGAAGCTATCAGTGTGAAAACCAAAGTACTCCATGCTGAACCACCATGAAACTAGAACACACTAGAAATCGCTACTAAAGACAAATCAACAAATTGGAACATGTATTACGGGTTGTAAGCTTTCTTTTTACCTGAAGAAGGGCAATTTACGTACTTCAAGGAACTCTGTTAGCTGTACCCACAGACTGTAAGCAGTAGCTAATCATACCAACAGATACATGAATAGGATGTAGTTCTGGGTACATAATTGTTACCTGATTGCTCTTAATTCCTACAAATACAAACATTACAGCCTTGCTACATTAAGTAGCACACTATTCTGTTCTTCACTACTTCACACGTCCTATAAAGAATGTTAGATATTTGTTTTTTAAGTGACACCACTTCCTGCTGCTCAGGAAGTTACAGAATCAAAAAACACTATGGTATTGTGGGGAAGTGTCATTCCATTACTTGCTCTATTCACATGCTCTTTCCTAGACACTGCTTCTGACAGACAGAATATAGCATGCAAAAAAACCTGTACATCTGACATGGCATCAAGGCATTGTTACATCCTTATGTTCCACAAAAACTCTACCTGGGGAAAAACCTGAGTAAGGGGTTTCGCTTTATGGCCCAAAATTCAAAAGGACAGATTTGGACCCAAGAGAGCAAGTTCTGTTAATGGAAGAACTGTCATACGCCTTGCCCCCTGGCTTAATTTATCAGACCAAACAACAATATTACACTAGCAAAAGTTGCTCTATTACCTAACAGTGCAACTTAACTTAGAGCGCTTATCATCTGAAAGGTTTAAGAAGTTATTCATGAAATGCCAGTTAGAACTGACCTGGAATGGACAGTGTACCTCAAGTTAGAGGTTACACTTAAATATCATTCTGCAACATGAATTATACTCAAAGTAATTTAAGATAGAGAAGCTAGATTCTGTATGCTGCACGCTTTTTTTCCCTAGTATATGAACAAATGTTGCATTTATCTGCCTATTCCTGCACACCTCTGCCACAGGAGTCAGTTACTTCACAGTTACCTTCTGCATTTAGAAAGATGAAGCAACAACAATTTTCACACTGCTAAAAGACAATTTTGCTATTAATACACAAAAATATTTACCAAATCTGCTTTTGCAATTTGAAAGCTGAATAGTTACTCATGGCTATTAGCTCTTTGCTGTTATAGCTTTGGGAAACAAGAGTCCGTATGATTCTAGGCCAAAAAGGTCCAAAGCTACAACTATCACATTCTAACAACGACTTTGCTCCAACAGCGTACTATAGCAAAAAGACCCTTCCTAATGCATTCAGAAGTTACACAAGTTAAAAAACAGACAAATGAAATTTTCGCTAAGTACATTATATATGATCAGTACTACCCTGAACATCCCTTAGCTCTGTAGATTTGAGTCTTTCCAAGTGAGCGACCACTGCACATTTAAGCCTTAAAACAGTACTGCAAGCTATACAATTTTTTTTTTTTTAAAGTTTATCCAAAACAAGAACAGCAACTTAAAAACAAATAGCAACTCCCCCTGCAACTGACCAGCACATTACCTTTCTCTTTTTTTTAAGGTTTCTTTTTTCTTTCTTCTTCTCTAGGTATTTTTGCCATGGAGTTAGGTTATCCTTTCCTTCCAACCTGTTTTTGATCATTTCTTCAGCAGTTTCTTTGAGGCCTAGAACAAAAAAAGAGCAAGTTAAATAAAGAAAAAGCTCAAATTTGATCTCATTTCATCATCTGTTTTTCCTTTGTAAGGAAATAGCCTAGTTTTTCTTTCACTAGTCCACTAGTGAAACAATGTAAGTATCGCTTAGAGCAACATCTTCATAAATAAGATCAGTTTACAGGTTGTGTTTTTCCAAATAAAACATTTAACCAGTAATTTGCACAAGAGCAAGATGAAGACAATGCTTATGCAATATTTGATTTCCAACACCCTTACTGTTCCTCCGAAATGTCACCTCTCCAGACAGTAGACTGCGTAGTCTACAAAGACTACCACTTTAAGGCTGAGAGTAACTTAACACAGTAATAACACAGCACCCTTTAAATTTAATGTACCTTACTATAATTAGTTAAGCTTCACAAAAGCACTTAGAATCCAGTCCAGTCATTCCCACTTTGCATCCATGGTAAAACAAAGTACAACAATTGAGTTGACAAAGATTCTGAAGTGTTAAATCACTATATGGCCATCTCCACAGCTGGCTCAAACCTTCAGCTGGTGCTCTCTATTTCAACCAGAAATACCATATGGTTGTTGCTATATGCCCTACTGACATAATAAAGTCAATATATAGCATCTCCCTTGCTCCCTTAGTATGACAGTGCTGCAGTATCTCTGATGACTATTGTTTTCATCCATCATTGTAAAAGAGCAAATAAATATTACTTTGAATAAATCTAAAGCCAAAATAAATCTGCAGCTAGAAAGCACAGAAAAATAGAAATAAACCAAAGAATTTCTTGCAATATGTACTAATATCACAACATGGTATGCACTAAGTCAAACCAGGCAAGATGTTTTCAAGTCATCTAGTCTTAATTCTGTTGTAACCCTCAGAACAAGAAAAGAAGTATGAAATTCGGTGTTTCAGGTTTAATTCCAAGCAATACAAGAGAAGAAAGCATATTCAAGCACTGCAAAGTTTAGGGTTTTTCAAGTGTTTAAGTCATACAGAAAAGCAAGGCCTTTCTTGATTTTGATTGTTTTTCCCCTTTTTTTTGTTTTGCCCAAGCTACTGCAAATAGAAAAAAATCACACCCTGTTAAATAATTTAAAAAAACATTGTTTCTATACTGTGGACATAAATGGATGAATAAAAAAAATTGTTTTCTAATCCACAAAAATAGGAACGGGTGTTTTAATTAATACTCTGAAATACTGATCAAGTACTATGCATACATTGCACAACCTAACAACTGATAGCCCTTAATTAAAGAAGCCTATTTTCCTGTTAAATGGATAAAAGTTTTAATTCACAAAATTCTTTTCAAAGTTACATAGTAACAATCTGCTTTAATGATGAAAGCTATCCTAAATTAAGAAACAGTACACTTTGTATGACAGGAAACCCAGATTCAGATTCAATGCTTAAGGTAAGCTACAAATACCTTCAAAATCCTAATATGGAAAAAGATTAAGGGCATAGACTGCTCCAAACAGATCAGCCTTGAAACAGAAGAAATATTTAAAAGAATGTCCTCTTATCACTGACTACCATTTCAAGCTGTAATTAACTCAAATGAAAGAATACCAGCTGCCATTGTTACTAGGCCTAGCACTTGAAGCTGCTCAAGTACATATTAATCTTTAAGTTTTGCTTTCTCGTCAAAATGCATTGAAAAAAGTTTCTCTGGAAAAGGTAAAATGTGGTCATGTGATGAGAATCTTAACTCTGTTTGCCATACAGGTAATTAACATATAGCTCCTAAATATTTTGTATCACTGTTCAATGTATAGCTGAGTTACTGAACATACTAATGCATGCCCAAATTACCAAAAGTAATTGAACCCCACTCTAGAAACAGAATGGAGCTTTCTATAATGTCCATCATTACAGTATTCAAGGGTACAAAAATATCACCTTAAAAAAAGCATCAGTTAAATAACTGGAGTGTCCCCATTTTACAGCTATAATATTTATAACCAGAACAAACACTGACTTTGCTGGGCACCCACAAAAAGAAAACCTTGTGACAAAGAGATCAACTGACTTGCCTTGCAGCACACTGGAGCAGAATTCAGTGGCAAAAAGGCAGAATCCACTTCCATGAAAGGAGGTAACAGCCTCAGCAACAAAGTATTTGCTCCTACCTGCAATTCCTTCATTCATTCACGGCACACTAACTTCTCTAACAAATGAGTCAGATATTCCATAGTTAATATCCTCCTTTAGGACATGCCTGAAATCTTCAGAGCACATAGGAATCATGTTTCTACTCTCCCCACCTCCAGGTCTGACACTTGCCACCTCTCCCCCAATTCTTCTTGTTCCAGTCATCGTCTTCAGCATCACTTTCTTACCACCACTCTCTAGCTCCCAAATCCTAATCTCCCACTCCTCATACCAGTTTTATTGCTCAGAAGTCATATTTAGACCTCTCCAGGTGTCCTAGACTAGACCCCATCTTTTCGCCCAGCTTTCTCATTTAGCCCATGCCTGCTCCTCATTATTCTTCCCAGCTCTCCTCAGTAACAAGGAACTGAAAACAGAGTTCATAATGGCAAAAAATGGACAGCCTTCACAGACAGTCCTACCTGCCCCTAGAAAAACAGGCACAACATTTTTCTAACAAACTGCAAACACTAATTTCTCTTCTCATGTTTGTCTACACTCCAAAAATAATTCAAAGGCTGGAAAGCTGGTTACAGCATGTCTGAAGCATGAAGTGTGATCAAGGTCTAAAAATGTATTAAACCATGCCTTATAGGAAGAAAAGAACAGAGCAAAAAAAAGATAAAGCACTCTTCTAATGTGCTGGAAAGAAGCCAGAATTAACAGTAAGTGGCAAACCAGTATCACCACAAAAACTGGGTAGTAAAAACAGCAAACAAATGAGAAGCCATGACAAAGTAAAGGAAGGATGCTGTATAGGTTCAACAAAAATGTGCCACTAAGAAACCCCTCATACAGTCAGAGCCATAATTTAGTTATTTCCAACAGTACATGTCTTCACCTCCAAAGTCAATGAAAGTGGAGTCATTTGCTTCCCAGAAACTGAACTACTATTACTTTGGACTATTTTTCCATTAGTTTTGGGGAAAAAACTACCGGTCAGGTAGCAACCTTGCAAATTCTCTCTAAAGACCGTAAAGGCTGGATTAAGAAATATGTCACATCTCCAGAAAGGGAAAAAAATTTAAAAAGTCTCAAAGGAGGTTACAAGATTTCTGATTTATTTGCCTAGAAAATGGCATCATTTGATCCATCTGGCACAGAAGGGCTTGGAGAAAAATACAACCCTTTCTTGTGGTATTTGGCAGCCTCATGAAAGGCATTAGAGTTTCTCCATAGATTAGAATGGCTTAGAAACTACTGCCCAGACCACTTCCCGAGAATAAGAGTATATTTAAGTGGTCAAAAGACTTGACTGCAGAAGTGGAAAGGAATTGTCTACTCTGTGTAGAATTATTAACTAGCCATAGAAAAGGTTAATTTATAACCCTCCCCCCCTTTTCTTTCTTTTAAACAAATCACTGGTCTTTTTAATCTTTACAAATAAGGGCCACAAAAAGAGGGTAAATAGGTAATATACATTAGGAGGCAACTAAATCATACTTGAACTAAAGGATTACAAGTGTGATAAATACTGTACCGAACTTAAGTGTATTGCTTCTCATACTGCTGAAACAGCGAGGGAGGAAGGGTGGGACAGAAATATTGCTTCTCTGAACAGTTAGTTTGAAAACTTTTGCAAGTTTAACAACTTGCAACTGTCACAATTATTAGAAGCTAGAAAGACGCTTCTCTATTCCCAGAGAAACTAAATGGCCAAGTTTGTCTTGCATGTAATACCAAAGAACCCCCACACACTTTGTTGCAGGTGGATAAAAGGGACAGACAACAGAAGCATTCTGATAACATTAGAATTTGTTAGCCCCAAATATAACACATCTTGAGTCAACACAGTTTTCCTAATGCAGTACTACTCCCTTAAAAACAACAACAAAAGCAAAAACACAAGAACACCCACACCAAAAAACCTTTAGCTGCTAAAGTGTCAAGCGCGAAGAACCACAGCACTGAGCACACACTTTGTGCTGCATGAGGTACGACTGCTTCAGTTAGAGGAAACAATAAGCAATGATCTAGACTGAGACAGATTCCCTATGAGCATTTCTTGTTGCACATAATCTGTAACAACACGCAGCTGGGGTCCACTAAGAGCTTTACATGGACGATGACTGCCTGCTGGTCTACTTCTGATGAAAACAAATTTCAAAAAGTTTCTTTTAAGCCCAGCTAAATATTTACACCTCATTCTTTCCAACGGAAGAATTTTCAAGTCCAATAAAAAAAGCTGTATGAGAAACTGGCTGAATATCATCAAGAAAGGCAATTGTGGTCTTCTCCCTCTCCACCTTCTAAAGAGTTTTGGGAGCTGGTAAGAATCCATAGTAATTGTTGCTCAAATCAGATATGATTAAGAAAACAGATGGATGCTTAAATATAACATTGATTTTGTGCCTAAAAGAAACAGACCAAAGAAAGTTGGAAATACATCTGATTTGTTTTTGCTGGCACTGTGGTTTATTAAAACTATTATGATTCAAGAATAACTGAATCATTCACAAAGTATGCTTTCTATAACCATGTGTAAATATTTGTGCCAAAACTCAATTTTTAAATTCAAATCTGACTTTCAACTGAAAAAATTCCTAGATTTAACTGTTGTAACTCTCT
>VXAL01019905.1:23969-69738 GCA_013399475.1 Chauna torquata
GTCCATCAGATTGGGGCAGAGTTTGACAAAAATATTTCAAGACAAAAACTAGTTCTAAAAAAGTTAAGGAGTCTTGAGATTATAACAAAATCTATTTCTGAATTCCCAGAATACTCCAAACAGAACATAATTCTTTTGGAATTTAAATAAGCACATTTGTTCCAGGAAAAAAATAAGAAAAATTAACGTACTTCTCTCCCGTTAAGAAAACATAACCTCAACTGTGTATATTGCCAGAGCTATAAACTACTGTTCAGCATGCGGTGACTACATTCCACCCTCAAAAAATCTCCCCATCAGGTGTGCAGGACCTTCTCTCCAAAAGCTGCCTGAAGTCAATGAAGGCTAAATGTTGCCACACATTAGACCTGTAAACAAAGTTAAGACATTCTTCTTCGCTTTTAACACTTCTGTTTTGGAAGGAAGCCGTCCACAGTTCATGAAAAAGCAAAAAGGCAGAAAATAAACAGGATTTTGAAAGTAGATTGACAGACTCCAGAGCTGGGAGGGAAGGAAGTTGAGTAACAATACCACAAACTAAATTCAGGTTTCCAAAGTCTGAATGCTCTTGTTCTATGAAATAGAGAAAAACTCTAAAAACTATGGGTAAAACTGATGCTACTGGCTACATTCTAAGTGCTAATAGCTAGTAGCAGTACTGACTGACCTCATGGAGGTTAATAGTTTAACTAAAAAAGGCAAGCAAATGGTTCAATGACTTCTAGAACCTGCTCCTTGAAAATACTCTAGAAAGAGTAAGAAATGAGGAAAAACCAACATGCACAAACTTCATTGTGCACACATGTATGTTCAATCCATCATGATATGAACACATCTGAAAACACACAGGTACCCATTTGACTCTAGACAGAGTCATATTTACCAGGATGTATTTTTATTGTTCTCTCTCGTTTGTTTGGTTTGATTTTACAAAGCATTTGGCCTGTCAGAGTGGCAGGAAGGATAAGGAGTGCTGAGTGTGTTACCACTGCTTCTTTCCATCCCTTCAAGAGTAGAGAGTACAGTAAAAGTCCTAGGAGCTCTGCAAGAGGGTGCAGTCATGAAGGGGTTGGACTAGATGAGACACAGAACAAAGTCAAATTTCTAAAGTCCAGTTCAGCAGCAAAGAAACAAGGGAGCCCCTCTATTAGGGAACTGGATTCCATCTCTACCATTGTTACTAAACATCAATAGAAGTCTTCTTGTAACATACAAGGTACAGTTTTAAGAGGCTGAGCTCTTCAACAAGTTTCTTGCTGTCCCGTGTTACACTAAGTTTCCTTTAGTCTCTTTCCATTTCCTCCAATGAATGGTTTGCTCTACATTCCTAACTATGTCATCATATTAGGTTGCCTTTTTTTTTTTTAAAAAAAAGTTTACAGAACTTCATTCAAAATTACAAAATTCTTTCACAAATGGAAGGCAAACTGGATTAAAAAAATCCGTGTGTTTTCTAAACCAACACAAGAAGAGATAGAAGCTTTTCTAACTACTTAAACAATGTCTGGCCTATGTAAATACAGAACATATTCCTAGCAGTAGTTGTTTCCATTGTGGTTTCTAGCTTCAGCCTGAAACGGTGCAACAAAAAAAATCTTTGCAAAAATCTTATAATAGCTACCTATGTATGAAAACTCAGCTGCTTTGAATGCTCAGTGATACAATGAATTCAAAGATATTAAACAAGCAACTTCAGGAATGCAAATACTGACACACTCTGGACAGATGAAGTAAAACGTCAACACAGCTGTGTTAGTAAGCACTTGTCCTATAATACATGTTACATGACTTCTCTGAGGAGTTTGGGGAGAATACTCACCAGAAGTTATGGAAATTATATAAGCACAACTGAAGCTCACAGCTATTTTAATGACAACGTATACTTCCAAATACAGGTCTTATCAAGGACTAGGCATGACACGTTCAAAAATTTCACTGAATTAGTACTCACAAGAACAAGATTTTTAAAAGGGAACATTTATACACAACAGAAGTTACCCAAGTGAATTCAGAACAACAACAGAAATCAGATATGCATTCCTAGATGGAATTAACACATCAGTGGAAAAGGGGATGAATTCTACCACAGCTCTGGTCTCACTATTTACAATAACAGATCAGGTTGTGTCCTTATATAGCCTGCAGTCCTACACATACAATACAACAGAGCCAATACAACACCTGCTGCACCCAGAAGGGGCATGTCAAACTTTCCCAGTCTTTGGATTGTGTAATTCAACCCTCTGAGCATTTACCAAATGCTTCTGTTTGCTTGACTCTCTAACTCAGCAGAAGAGATCCAGTTTCTACTTCTTTTCCAGAGCAGATGTGCCATTTTAGCGAATGAAATTAACTTGCAATGGATCCAACAAGTTCCAGGGCTGGTGCAAGCTGTCAGAATAAGCTGAAGGCCAGTATGAAGGAGGAGAGGCCACAGAGAAAACCTTTCCCTTTTTGGATGTAGCGAGTTGTTAAACTGGCTCATTACATCTCAGGGAAAGCGCACACCCATAAACAAAACAAAATCAGTCTCAATGTGTATTCATTACCAAAGGAAAAAAACAGAAATGTTTTCAGACATCAAGAAGAGATCTGCTGGGATGCTATGTGGTAAAGTTATCTTTTTAAATTTCCAGATGAAAATCTGGATGTCACTAAATACAACTAAATATCCCCCAAGTTTTCTTCCTCGTAGCTTTCCTTCCTACAGAGCAGTGTCAGTGGAAGATCAGACTTCTCCCTTTTCTGTTCCCTCAAATCTCCAGCATTATGCACGCAAGATTTTAAAACCATTCTCTGCCAATTTTACGCTATGTTTCTAAATCATACTGTGTTTCATTTTTAAAAGTGTAGGTATGTTTTATGACTATGGCAAACAAATTCCATTCAAGAAAAATCTATAAAGTAACGAATGAAAAAGCAAGCAGGAGAAAAACTGGCAAATAAATAAGCTACACAGGGAAGCTTACAGCTGAGGAACTGAGTTCACTCATTATTTCTTCTATTTTGTTCACTGTGTTCCATCTGGATTTCAATTTATGGGAAAAAAGGTCAGTTTCTACTACTATAAGTCATACACCTTACAGTGTATCCCCATTAACAGGCCAATACTGCATATCATCCAAGTCAGTAAAAAAAAAAATAAAGCCTACCTGGAACCCATTTAACCTCCATTTCTATATCCTTTTCTTCCTGCTTTTTCTCTTTTTCTTGGATACTTTGCAAAAGTTCTCTGTACTTGGCAATTTGCTCCTCATCATCTTTTTGGCTTTTCCTGGGTTTGTCATCTTCCATTCCATGAGCTACATCATCCCCTAGAAACGCAAAGTAAAGCTATGTAAAACAAACTTCAATCAATCACTTTGAGGTTATGTACAAGAAACACATCCAAGGCACATAAATTACTAACAAAATAATCAACTATTTTCATGTATTATTCCCAGAAAAAAGTAACCAGTTTTAGAACTCCCCTACTTAACAGATGAAATAAGAAATATCTGAGAAGACAAAGAAAATTTGTCCAACAAAGAAAATCACTGATAGGACACAGCATCCTTTACTGCATTTTATAACTCAGTTTTAGAGTCCCTAACAGTACAGCAGTAACTAAACCTTAAAAAAACTTGTGTAAAGCATCTTGAAATTTTAAGAAGTTACTCAAGCCTTTATCTTCAGTGATGTGCTGAATTAGCAAATGAATCAAGACGGAAGGAGGGTTTGTTTTGTTTACAAAAACACAACTAGAGTGTAACCTGCAATAACCTTTTAAAAAGCATTTCAGAGAGAACAGACTTATAAAGCTTTAAAGATGCTGCAGCTCCTTGAACAGTAGAAATCTAGCTTTGGGGCAGGCTCCTTTTTCTGATACTGTTGTTCTTTTCCACCCCGTTAATTGTAAGATGCTGGTTGTTGGCTAGGATCAGAAATTTTGACGGTTCAATTAACCACAGCTACTCTTCCACTTTCCTCATCATCAGCAGAGATCTCTTAAGACAAAAGCATCTGCTCACACAGCAAGCAAAAGATATTCAGTTCTTCAGAGTGAGAAGAAAAATAAGTGATTATCTTGATTTTGTTTTGTTTTTTTTCCCCGATGTCATGTGAAACAATGACTAAAGCTATACTGGATGGGAATTTAAGAGATTCTTAGGCTAAGAAAGGCTCCCTTGAAACTGGATAACAAAGAAGCTACTGATTTGTATTTATGACTGGTTTTGCTAATTTCGTTAGAAAAAATTTAAGTGGTGACACATTGCCATGCTTTCCAATTTTGATAAAATGTGCATTTCTTCTGTCAGAACGAATACCTTTAAAACAAATATTCAACATCTTCAAAACACTCTTAAGTTTCATGCTACAAGCAAATAAAGAACATTTGACAACAGCTGCAAAAAAGGAAAGAAAAGTGAGCTGAATATGCTCTCAAAGTTTGTGCAGAGTTCAAATAACCTTGTTGCTAGCTTTCAAGTATCACACTGCATTGCACAACACGAGGAACCGCTTTCTGATGGATATTAAGGCAGTAATACTTTCTGCCAATAGATTTTTCAAGGATTTTTTGAACAAAAAAACACAGCCAAAACAAAAAGGTCTGGTGCATTAACAGTTGCATTGTAAGAAAAATACAATCAAGAGGGGGAAAAAAGTTTAGCCTGTGAAGGAAAATAATACAAAAGCAGATGAAGGTAAAAATACAAATATATTCCTAATTTTTTTTTTAAAGTAGAGTAGTAACAAAAGTGCTATCTAGAAGAACTAAGGAGAAAAAAGTTAAACTCCTGAGGCAGGTCAGAAACATTCCAATACAATAGTTTGTGCTTCTGTTTTTGTGTTAAAAAAAGCTATAATTGATCAAAAATCTAAACACATACACAGGCTCAATATATCAAATCGCTAGTTGAGATCACACACTTGTAATTGCAGAATGTTTCGAAGAGATCATATTCTTACTTCAAGAAGGTTACGTAGCAACAGCAGAGTAGATTCTTCTTTTTAACTCAGCCTTACAAACTAAAGAGCAGAAAAATTATGCTAGACAACATTCGACAAGTCCACTGTAACGAGAAGTTTCTTTTTAAGATGGAAAGATAAAATTCCCTCTCATGATGCAACAGCAGACCACAAAACTCAGCTACTCATCTGGACACTGATGGCTATATCATAAAAATGTACTGAACATCTCAATTCAATCCAAGGTAGTTACTGAAATTCAAATGGATACGAAACAATCTACAATGCACATAGGCAAGCAGAATGAAGAACAAAAAGCTCTACACTACAACATACAAGAAGCAAGTCTGCGATACAGAGCCTACTGCATTGTATTGTAGCATGATACAAAAAATTAGATGTGTTGACCTAAGTCTTGAGCCAGAAAATAGCAAAGAAAAACTTCTTCATTTTTTAACTCCATTTTCCCACATTGCCAGCACACACTGAACAAGACGTTGTGCAAATCCTGTTAGCTCATCAACATAGGGAGGGGAAAAAAAGAAAAGGAAGCATTCGGAATCCCAGGTAATCAAAATAAGCATATTCAAAGTATGTCATAGTAAACATTTTTAATACAATATTTTTCAAGACTACATATCGAAAAAAGAGAACACGAGAAGCCTTAATAATAAACAAATGGTGAGCATTACATTCTGTTTAGTTTTTGTATTTCTTTCAGGCCAGACTAGTCTAACCACTTTACTGGTGTGCACTGGATGCAGTTCTTAAAACTCATTTGGCAAACCAGGTTACTGTAGCTGCTGTAGCCTATGTGCAGCCAGCTGCTTAGGAGAGGTGACTGGGCATTCCCACCACCACGCTGCTGAGCCAACCAGATGAACTGGAAGTTAACATGCTTTCAGTCAGAGTTGGCTCCAGTCTGGTCATTTCTGAGTAGGGACATACTGGTCCGCGCAAGCAGACACACAGGCATCCTTCAATTTTAAGTCACTGGACAGCTCCAAGAGCTTGTATGAATTTTGCAGAAGGAAAGCTGAGTTGACCCTTGTTCTGGGGTTTCCAAGAAAAAACAAACGCACACACACAACGCTCCTGCAAACATGCTTTGGAAAAAACCTCCAACACCAGCATCAGTTATACCAAGCTTCTGATGCTTCACAGAAATAACCAGGTTGTGGTGCTTCTGTTTTGTCCCATGAAATTCCACTGAGGCTTGGCTAAATCATTAACTGGTAACTCCTCTCTCTGGTTTATTTCCCTAGGAAATATTTTAGCAATATGCCAAAAGTAACCAAAGAGAAATATTTTAAGAAATCGGATCCTTGTTACCACTGAAGCAGCAATAATGCCTCAGAGCAGCCAAAGCATCTGCATAGGAGTAAGGGAAAGAAGCCAACCCAAATAATGCCCCGTACAATGCATTTTATAAATACCCACTCGATTCCGGGACAATATTAAGTAATTGCATGTTCTATCATCTTCTACTTACTAGCCTTCTGTAATAGTTTCAGCAAACAGATACATATGAATACTGTTCATTTTTAAGACACATAGGACTGTACTGTCATGTGATAAAATATTAAAGATGCATTTAATATAACTAAGCTATTTAGCATAATAGATTTCATAATTGTAAAAATATTTATTAAATGTTCTGATTCTATTTACCATTAATCACTGAAAATAAGATCGGCAGCACAATTTAAAAAAAGAGGTGAAATTCTACCCAGCAACTCCTCCTTCCAACAATTAAGTTTTCTTTCTCTGCATTCGTGCATCTCCAGTATTGCTGCTACAGCACAAAATAGATCTACTGCCTTTATAGTCTTGTATTAGAAGCTCCATACTACAGAAGACCACGCTCCTTGCTCAAACTCCTACTGTGAAAAGCAGGGCTCTATATAGAATTCCCTGCATATGATACCATCAAGAAAAGTCAAACATACACCAATGAAACTCTTGTCATATTGTCTCTTCAGGTACTCTGTGTGGCAGTGCAAAGCAAAACAGCGGAAAAGATTGTGTTCTTACAAAGATTAAAAAAACAGAATAAAAGCTTAGGTGTAAACACCATACTGCTTAATTTGAAGCATCATTTAAAATGCCATAAACTAATCCATTAGAACTCACAGTCAAAACAGCAATTATAGGCTTGAATTTGATGCACACCACAAAGGTTTAGTAACCAGAACAAATGCATCCAAGTAACAGAAAATTCAGAAGCAATGTAAAGGAGATGCTTTGTACTACTAAATACTATATACACCAAGTGGCTGAAATACTTGACATTACAAAACAGTTGTATAACAGTAATAACATTCATGACAGACATTTTTAACTTGAAAAATTCCATAAAAACACACTGGAATAGGGCAACAAAAAACTGTTTATAAATAAAGCATTACAATAAACTAAAAAAAAGTCCAGAACATTTTTCCTTCTTATCACACTCCTACATTTCCATTTAAACAGCTGACACTGATTTTTCCCTTTTGTGCATACTGCCACATAGTTCTGCTGGATGGAATCCTGTTTTGTATCATATAACTCATTGAATAAAACATCAGGAACACATGAGAGACATGGGAACAAAATTCCTCTATTAATAAATTATTTCTCAAAACCGTCATTAGAAACTAGACAATTCCAGGTCTAAAATTTGTTACTGCGATAAAGTAACTTTAGGTCAATCTCTCTTCCTTCCCAGAAACAGAAGTTTACTTTCTAAAATTTTTAAAGTGTTGCTCACTTACAGATTCTTTCATCACTGCTCTATTACAGACGCTGTTCTTTTAACACGGCAGTAGTCTTGAAAAACGGAACTAAACAATTGAAATACTTTTCTCTGCAGCTACTGTTCCTATTAATATACTTTACTAAGCATTACTAGAGAAAATAAAGTTCATGGAGGTGCAGCTTATAAATGGATTTTTATGTAAGATGAGAAACAAATGGCCATTTATCCTGCCAAGATATTGCCAAGTCTAGTTTGCTGCCAGATTTCCTAACTCCATAACCAGAAAAATCTGTAATGCTCTTTTGCATGCTTCAAACATCTCTGATTACAACAACCTAATTTAATTCAGTATAAACCACTTCTAACATCCGTTTGAAAGACCTGATTAAGGCTTAATTACTTGTTCTTCTCCTTGTGATTTAGGCTATATGTATTACCAATTAAAAGCAGACAATTTTAGAGTGAAAACAAGCAAGGAATTCAGGAATTTGCACCATACACAGAAGACTTATGAAGTTGGATGACATTCTCTTTGCGTTCCTAAGAAGCTACAATAATCGAAAAGCAACTGAAGTTTGCTGCCACTGCAGTCTTTCATTTGGTTCCCTTAAATGTTTCACAGCTTACCTTTCCCCTCACTATGTAAGACTTGGGAGTAAAGCTTAGGGGTACCAGAAGTCTCATAGCACAGTCTTTCTCCACTGTCATTCTTACTCCTCTGGTTACCCAAGAAGAGCTACTGCTGCACTGAAGTAGCTCTGTACAATCTACATCTCCCCCAGGACCTTCTAAGGCCTGGAACGCATTCAATGTCCTGTCTAGGTTACCTCAACAAGCCCAGTCTCAGGGCAGGCTTCTTCAGTATCTCCTTGCCCTGCAGAGACTTCAGTATATATACAGAGGGCCATAAAGATGGCAAATCTGTATGTTAACCTATAAATAGATTTCTGTGGTTACTGTTATATTTTACTCTTTTAGTCACTAACCACTTCACAATCCAAACTAGAACCTTTCCCCTAGAACTGGAGGTGCTTCCTTTTCATTGGAAGTAATTTTATCTCAGAACTGAAGAGATTAAGGTAGATATTGCCAAATTTGACAAAGAAATGTTAAGTTATCCTGAAAAATTGGAAGAGAAGAGTATGAGAAAAAAAGGAAGAAAAGGATTTTTGTAGTCAGAGGTCCAATCTACTATTTAGAAAACAGCTATTTCGGGAGTAAATCATTAGGGTAACTCCTAATCCTCTACCATTTGTAGTTTTGTTGTTGTTGTTTTTAGGTCAGCATTACTCAGACTCTACAGGAAGGCAGCTGATCTTTATTCCAAACTGAATGAACCAGTTACCAGAGTCTCTAGATAAATCAGTCAAATGTACAATGAAAAGCTTTTTCTTTACCACAATTATCATATCATCAGCAAAGAAAGTGAACCATGATTTACATGAAACATGATCTTTCTTGTTGAAATCACTCCTATTATAACTATTATACTTGGCTTAATTAAACATTAATTACACCAGGTAAAGAGATTTTGCATGACAAATGAAAAACAGGAAGCTCTTCGAAAGCCAAGGTAGAAATACAGAAGTCTCACTAACGAATGTTCTGAGTAATCTTTAACTCCAAGATCAGCTAATATACTTCTCAAGTTCTACAGCAGAAGTGTTTCCTTTTTCTTTCAAAAAGAATTTGGCCGCTTTGGGGTCATACAAGTGATGTTATTTATTTAGAGAACCAGAATCAGGTCTGCATAATGAATCTCAACTGTGGCTTTAAGAGACATTTAGAAACTTGACCATGTGTTTTCTTATTATGTATACAAAACACTGGAAAAGTTTGTTTCTGAAGTCAGTACTTAAAAAAAGAACAAAAGATGAAGAAAAAGGGTGGAAAAAAGGAATGCCAAGTCCCAACAAATCTGAGGAACTCCACAGCTTCCATGTTATCAGGCCTAACTCAAAGACTTATGGATTTTTTTCAAATTTTCTTTTTTCACCGTCTGTCAGCATTCTATCATCAATTTATTTATTTCCTAACTGAAAAGAGTGAACCAAAGACACCAATGTGCTCACCACCAGTGTCCCTCCACCTTTAAGCTGCACACACAAAAGAGTAAGTATATGCCATTTTCAGAGATGTTTAGCTCTGGAGGAAAGGTAGGTTATTTTCATAGTAGAACTTGTCCACAGATTTTCCATAACAAGTACATTATTGTCCCTGTAAAAGGAGATATTCAAAGCATTTTCTGATGATATGGAATTTATACATTTAACTCATGTTCAAAATACTGCAGCTAATGACTTTCTGAACAACATTTACTTATGCAGGTACCTTGCTGTTGTTCTTCCTCTTCTTCACTAGATGAAGCCAAATAAGCTTGAAAATCCATGTCAAGTAGTTCCTCTTTTTTAAAAGTTCTGCTAAGTGATATTACTCGTTCATGATCTGTTTCATCCCATGTGATATCTACCTTAAAGATAAGAAAGCCACTTCCAGAAGCTGAAGCACTAAAATTAAACATGCTAAGCCATTTTTTAGAAAAAAATTTGATACCTTGCATTTCTTCTTAAATGTAAACCTGTTACTAACGTCCTACACAACAATGACTTACAATAATCATTTATTAAAATCAATTTAATTACAATTTCTTTGAATTTCTTCTGCAGCAATAGCTTCAAAGAGTTTTAACTACATGAAAGAATGAAGTCTTCTATTGCATTGACAGGTTCTGTAACATCAGGTCACAAAACAAGAAGTCTCTGTAGGCCAAATTTTCTTTGTGGCAGCAGATACTGGTATTGAAGCAGCAGCCACCAACTCTCCTCCTCACCCAGCACAAATTCATTCCTGGAATCAGGCATGGATTGCAATAGGGACAATAAAAGTGCTTGTGCAACTGCACCCTCAACTAGAAGATGAAACACATGACTGAAAAATGATCCCACAGAAATTACTTAATTCTCAACTAATCACTTCTCCAATCCGGTTCATTTCATGGCCAGATGAACATTTTGGCTGTCACATAAGACAGAGTAGGAACGGATTGCTACAAGGAAGGGAAGCAACTGTTTAAGCTTGACCCAACCACCACCAAAAAGACTCTTGAACTACACCCAAATACCCATTTTCAGCAAATTACAAGATTTAATTGTGGACAACAAAGAAAGTCCATGTGCAACTTTTAAGAGAGGTATTATGAGGTCAAAATATAGTACTCAATTTGTAACAAAAAAGCTGAATCTCTTAAAAAAGAAAACTCAAACATATATTGGGTCACAACTTGCAACTCTGTAACATGCTTGCATCTTGTAACATGTTTGATGTCTTTATTTTGAAATGAAGATAAGCAGGAGTCTTTTCCCCACTACTTATATAATTTATAAGCTGACAATAAAACTAAACAAATTAGAAAAACATTATGAAAACATCGTAAAGATACCTTTGATGTTCCCATAGCAGCAGATGTGAAGTACTTTGGCTTATATACAGATACATTCACTTCTGATGCTACATCTTTTGGCTTATCATCAAATGTAACATTATCTGGAATAAATCTTAAAGGCAGATAAAACGTTATTATTCAAATACACTTGGAAATTTCATAGTATACACAGTCTAAGCTTTCCACAAATATGGTACATCAGCACAAAAGAATTTGCTAGAATATAGTCAGTAAGCCTGAGAAGGAAAAAAGAAACACAAGTACCACACACACTAAAACTGTCTGGCTTCTGCGCAGCTATTCCACAGATTTTCAGTGTGTAACACCACCATGCTAGGGAAGTAAACGAAACAACCTGCAGTTTGGTATCTGGCAGAGTCAGAGGTGTGGGTTTTATTTGTTTTTGTTTTGGGGGGCGATTTTTACTTTTAAAGGAATTATGCTTTAAGAATTTTCTTTTCAGGAAGCTTAATATTAAAAATTAAGAAAAAATAAAAGAAAATACAATTTGTGAACAGATAAATTCAAATGTTTTAAGGAAGCCTCGTACATCGTTGCCATGACACAAGTTGTCTCTCTAACACTTTTTTTCTACTAACTGTAACCACCAGATGTTAGACTAATAAACCCTTTGTGTGCTACATGAGAAGTCACTTGAAGGTTTGGTTGTTTTTTTTGTTTTGTTTTAATATCATTGCAAATGTAATATGATGAATACTATGCAACACTAAAATTTAACAAAGCGGAAGATTAGGAAAAGCACTAGGGAATTTCAAACAGCTGTCTGCTGCAAAACATTATCTTTGTGTTTAGAAGCAAGAGAAGTTACATGTTCATTTGGCAGAGATCACGTTCTCTGGAATGATTCAAAGGAAATGAATTAAACTCCTCTAGAAACTGATTCTAAACAAAAACCTTATCTTTCACCAATTTTCAAGAGTACCCATAACATGGGCTCCAGCAGACAAAGCCACTTCTGCTCAGACTAGAAGACTTTCTGGTAACAGAAGGAAATGCTAACAATAAAGCACAACTACAGTTTAAAATTCTTTCTTTCCCAAACATGACTTTTGAAATATTAGAGCTTCCAGCTCATTCACAGGGACCAGCATAGTAATCTATTGCAGCTTCAGGACAACGTTTTTGCCCTGTGGTAAGCAATCCTGAAAAAAAAATCCTGAATAAACATGACAGCAGCATTATGTTGTTCTGTTTTCTCAGCCCACATCTTACAACTTTGCATCTTCAACCTTTTGGTAAAATTAAGTAATCTGAACATTTGACCTGAGAATAATCTCTCTATGAAGAGATTCTCTCAAACTTTCCATTTTCCAGCTCAAGAAAAAAAAGTACCTTAACAATTTGTTGCACGCCTAATTAAAAAACTCATTTTGGTTACAGAAGACAACATTGTTTAGTTGAAGTTATTTTAAATTAGTTTTAATTTAGTGGCCCCCTCCTCACCCAGGATACATAAAGTCACCATTGGATTTACCTCAGGTCGATAAAAGAGCAGCTACTTTCAAATTCCAATCCATCGCATTCCTCATAAATTTTATTGGCAGTTTCAGGAGAGTCACATTCTACAACTGCATAGAAGTATTTCAGTCGCTTAAACTGATACTCCCTCAATTTTTCCTTATAAAGCCTGCAAAAGTAGAAGACAACACAATCGAGTGAGCTGGCTTAAACAAGTTTTCATTTGCTAAATATTTTAATTCAATTCATTAAAAATATGCACCAAACACTCTCCCCATCTTTCAATAAGATTAGATGTTAAACAACACGAAGTTCTACCAGTATTTACTCAGTTTTACTCAAAAGACTAATTCATAGTTTGATTAAAGGAGGTGGTGTTTCGCTCACTGCTTTTATAATGGTATTTTCCAGACAATCAGCTAACTTGCTAGGACTGAAGTTAATAAATTCTGATTTTTTAAATTACTAGCACTGTTCAAATCATTTCAATATATTATGTTGCAGCAACTCTATCCAATTCTGCCTCCTACAGGCACTGTGAAGTTAGAGTCCCTGCACAGGACACACCGGGTAGCAATTCTGCATGCTTCTACACAGCCCACAGAAAGTAGCATTTAATATTTCCTATCAAAGCATCTGCACTTATTTAGCTGAGCTGGCACCTGAAATCCTGGCTCCTGGCAAGGCCGATGAAAAGCATTTTCATATATAAGTACAGGTACATGCTAAGAACATAACAGAAAGACTGTAAGAGGACAGAATTTCAGATCCTCATGCTGGAGAGAGGGAGAATAGGAGTGATGAATAAGAAAGTGATAAGGTTGAGGAAGGGAATCAAAATACTAATTTCAATAGCAGAAGCGGTGGTGTCATCATAGATGATGACAGCAAAAGGAAAAAAACAGAGAAAAGGGGTTGAGAAGCGGATGAATTTGTAGAAGGATGGAGAGATCACAGGGCTGAGGTCCCAGCCTGTGAATTTAAAGGGTACATGCACAGGTATCACTGAGGTATCTCCGGGATATCTGGGTTTCCATTTGTTATACTCCAGAGGCCACTGAGCAGTAAATCCAATGCTTCAGGGTGCACCTTGATACAGTGAAGTTGACTTTGGCACACATTCTAAGTTCATTATACAGTTCCCTGATGCACCAGAGACTTTCTTCAAAGAAATCTGCATTTGCTTTAGAAGCATCCAGATTTTCCAAATATAGACCAGTCCAGTGGGATGTATTATACTAAACTGGCTCCAGTCAGGCTGCCAAACATTTGGAAATTCTGGAAAAATATGAAAGCAAAACCTTTCAAGTTCCATACAGACAAGACTTTCAAGCAGAACAAAAGACGAGAGGGAGACGGAACTGGGGCGACATGCCTGAAGAAACCTGGACATTGGTATGCCTGATGAGCTCAGCCTAGTAAGCCAGGGCTGCTGCTCATGGCATTCAAAGAAACATCAACCTGGGAATTCTTGGACTAAGTTATGGTCCCTGCTGGACATGCAGATAAAAATTTTGACAGTAAGCAAGAAAGGTAGTTTATTGCATGAATGGCAATGTACAGAGAAATACTGTGTTAAGCTCTCTGCACATTTGTTCCATTTATTATTGCAATTAGCCACATAAAAATTTTGAAGTCTCTTATCAGTCAGAAAATTTTCTCAAGTTTTATCATAATGCATTTAATCAATGCATTAACAATGAACCAGGGTCAGGTCTAAAATATCCCTTGAAAAAGCTATAAAATTAAAGTGTCCACTGGAGACTCCCACAAATGAAGATCTGCAAAAAGTTGCTGATCAGGATTTTCACTAGGAATTAATACTTATATCTCTCATTTGAAGATTAAGTTAATACCCATCCTTTTCTGTGGTATTCTCTGGAAGATCAAATAGTTCGGCAGGTCCTTGTTGTTCTTCCTCTTTCAGTCTCTGTTTTCCAAACTCTGATGGATAAATCTACAAGTGCAGCAATATAAATTTTAACTGCAGTAGTATAATGTATACCAATTAAGAAAAAAAAATCTCACCAAGCCTTTTAAAGTTCACTGATTTCAGAGAAAAAAGATAAAGGCATCAATACCACAAACTTTAATACACTCTTAACCTTAACTTACAGAAAAGACCATGGAATAAACAGACTTAGAAATAAGAATATTTTCAGACAGATGACACACAACAGGAGCCCTGACTTTGTTCATCTTACTGCGGCCCTTTTCAGAAAGTGATTAACACTTCTCAAAAAATTTCTGCTGGGGGCAGATACTAAAAATGAAAATATGACTTAACTCATCAGAATTTAACTACTTTATAAATAACTCAAAATTGGTGAAAAACAAGCAAAGTTGTGTAATGATAAAAGGGATTGGAAAGCACTTCGAAATCACACGGTTTAAGGTTGAGTAATCTACCACAGACTACCGAAAATTAAGCTAGCTAAGAAAACAGTCTCCCCCTACTAGACTTTGAAAACTTTACTATTAATATCAGCAAAATAGCACTTGCAGCCAACCTCAAACAGAAGATGTTAACAGCTTCACAATCTAACTCCACACACAAGCCCATTGCTGAAAAGCATCACGCATTTATACTTTAAGGCAACAAAGATGAAGAGTCTAAAGGGCAAGACAGAGGAGCAGCTGAGGTCCCTCGGTTTGTTCAGCCCAGAGAAGAGGAGATGAGGGGAGGCCTCATGGCAGCCTGCAGCTTCCTCACGAGGGGAGCAGAGGGGCACGCACTGATCTCTGCTCTCTGGTGACAGTGACAGGACCCGAGGGAACAGCATGGAGCTGTGACAGGGGAGGGTCAGGCTGGGTGTTAGGAAAAGGTTCTTCACTGAGAGGGCGGTCGGGCACTGGCACAGGCTCCCCAGGTCAGCTGTCACGGCACCGAGCCTGCCAGAGCTCAAGAAGCATTTGGACAACGCTCTCAGACAGTTTGATGGTGGAGCTGGGAGATGGACTCGATGATCCTCATGGGTCCCTTCCAACCTGAGATATTCTACGATTCCATGATTTATTTCTAACACAGCTAATTAAATTGCAACACATACAGTTTCTCATTTATCATGTTAATTTCTCTTTTAGTTCTTCCAGAGAACTGTCTTAACTTGGCTTTTCTTTTGTAGGCTTCCCCTCCTTTACAGTAAAAGCCACTACCACTTTTAGAAATCAGGTCTTACCTTAACAGAAAATATAGTCCCTCCTTTGGGTATGAAAGAATTAAATAGAGCCAGCAAGTCCTTAGCCTTCAGCCTATCCCAATCCATATTACAAACTGCCAATCTGCTTGTAATCTGAATGGAAAAAAAAAAATAGGAGTTTATAGTTTTAATTCCCTACTGCTATGGGGAATACACAATTCTCTAGCAACCATCCTTTGCAAAAACTGAAGTCAGCAACAAACTGCTGAAAACATAGAAGAAGCATTTTCCTCAAAACTCAGCATCTGTTAAACTAAGAAAGGTCAGAAGCAGCAATCAACAGAGCACATAAAAGGACACATGGTGAAGCACCAATTGGTGCACTGGACTGCACGGATCACAGAATGAGGACTGCATTTATAACATCAACACTTAGGATTTTGTTATCATCACATGTTTAGTCACAATAGCAATAAATATCACAGTGTTATAACCGCACTACAGCACTGTGATTTCACATACACTAATTGTGCCCAGTTTTAAAGTCCTGATTTATTGTCTAATAACTTCACTTCAAGCCTGAATTAAAAAAATCAAACTAAAAAAAGTGAAAAACAGTCAATAAAAGCAGTACTACTTAAACTCAACATTTCTGAAAAAGCTCAATTCCATTTGTTCTTTCACTTATAGATACCTTATCTATCTATAGATGAGTTTCTGCTTAGAAAGAGACATCAGAGAATGCCCAAAGTCTCTCATTCTCGGCCAATTACATGATTACTTGCGTTTTGTGAAGAAAAATGCTGAAAAACCCTTATGAAAAATACTTTCCAAGTGTTACATAGATGTAGGTCTACAATGAACTCATAACAACATTAATCACATAGTAACTTTCCGTGTGCAGTAGTTTTACCTCATCTCCACGAGGGGCATCTTTATCTAGCTCACCCCAAGAATGCTCAACCTCTGGCTCCTTTGGAAATAGTTCATCTAAATCCTCCTCATCCTCTGAGCTTGTTTCAATGTTCCCTATACCTCTAGCTAGGTCAAGCCCTACATCACTTTCTTCATCATCCTCTGAATCACTGTCTTCTTCGCCTGTTTCCCCATTGTCTTCTGACTCCTCCTCCTCGCCTGTTTCCCCATCATCTTCCAGCTCTTCTTCTGATTCTGCACACTCAAAGTTTTCCCTTGCAGAAGTTTCTTCCTCTAACTGGCTTTCACTGATGTCACTTTCATCACAGGTGTCTCCACATGCAGTCACTAAAATATAAATATTAAATATCTATTTTTACATTGTAACAACATATGATTTTTTTTTTTTTTACAAAAAGAAAAATAACTAAGGTTTTCTTCATACAGATGTACAGAACCTCTGAAGTGTATAATGCAAGAGCAAATTACATCAGGGAACTACAATCAACAAATGATCAGTATTGCCTCTTGAGTTTGTCTAATTTACTGCTCTTTGGTCCTACACTTCTATTATCAATCTCAAACTGACGAAATATTTTTCCTTTATTCTATTTATAAATATAGAATCAACAGAAAAACACCAGGCTTGAATAATGTAGGCTATAAGCACACACAAATAATATAGAGAGAGTTGTTCTTCAAGTCACCTGTTCTCTCCAATTCTCTCTTATATTAAGGGCTTAATACTGCCATTCTTATGCTTTCAAATCAACCAGTGCTGGTGTTAAAGTTTTCATAGCATCAGACCTTACATTTAATATCCAGCAGCAAATACACTCATGCACACACCACTATAAGTTTTACTTTTGTAACTACCCTAACAAAATTTCAGTTGACAATAGAAAAAGACATCATTGTCCACAACGTTACATGAGAACCGGTACCAATTCTGTAACCAGCTGACCAACTCTGATTCTTCAGCAACACTGAATCTGAGTCAGCTATTATATGACTGATATTGTGAAAAAAAGATTTTCCATGGATATAACAACAGCAACAACTCTTGTAAACACATCCAAATTCTACCCGTTATTTTAAAAACCAACCTGATTCTTCTGTTCTTCCTCCTTGGGAACGGTCCCTCCTAGGAGCTTTAACTGATTTAGCACCACCTGGCTGTGAAGACTTTTGCTTGTTTTGAACTGAAACCAATCCTCCTCTTGATTCATCTCCTTGAATGTTTTCCCCATCATGTAAAAGGCCCTTGTTTCCCTGAGAGTGATCAATTTCTGTTGCAGCTTTCTTAGAGCCCTCTTTCAACTTGAATCTAGATGCAACTTTCTGTCCTTCATTTCGAAGATCATCTAGTTTTGTCACTACTTCACATGTTTGGTCCACCCCTTCTTTGTTTATTTTATTCTCTTCCCTAGGCAGACCATCAGCAAGTGGTTTTACAGAATCTACTTCTTTAGGCTTAGGTTTTTTCTTCTTTTTTTTCTTTTTGGTATGTATTTCACTATCACCTTCTGAAAGTTCAGAGTCAGATTCTGACAGGGCATAAAATTTCCTGAGGTTCTCTACAGAGGTATAGTTAACAGGGCGACCTCTTTTATCTACTGTGCATTTCAGCTTGAACTTCTTGTCATGAAACATAGCTCGGAAGCGTTTGTCAATCTTGATTTTACGATCTTTTTCTGGCATCTCCCAAAATCTAGGATCCCTAGTAACACGGCTAAACCGCCCATCGCTCAGTATTTCCTCTTGGGATGCCATTTTTGATGTCACTGAAGACTTAAACAACTGCAATATGGAAAAAAAAATTGCATTACAAGAAAATAATTTTAAATACACAGCTGAAAAAAATTAAAGAACTAAAGAAAGCTAGACTTCTAACCTCTACCTAAAAAGTTTTTTTCCCAAAAGCACATAGAGCAATTTAACCACACAGCTCATATCAAATAATCATATATCTACTAGTCTTGGTCAGACAGCTTCCTCTGATGAGGGACACAGCTAAAAAGACTGCGTTACCTGCAGATATAGCCTTAAACGATCCCTTATCAAGCCCAAACAGGACTTCAAATGGTTCCACCATAGGGCAGACCCCACGCTCGTACCCCCACACCAATATTTCACGTCGCAAAGCACCACCTCGGAGCAAAAACAGCCGAAGGGATGGAGTTTCTAGGCAGGCCCGTGGCGAGCTCGGGCCGCTACCACCAGCGGACACAGCGCTGGGACAGACTCAAAGCGGCCTAGCGCTTCCCTGCAGCAGCTCCCCGCTCCCTCCCCGAGCCCTGCGGCGGGTAAGGCCCCGCAGAGGCGCACCGGGACCCGAGCACCGCCACGCCAGCCCGACCCGACCCCACCGCCCGTTACCAGCCACCAGCCGCCCCCTCACCTCACCTCACCTCAGCGCCGCGCTCCCTCAGCAGTCGCCCGCCACGCGCCGCCGCAGCTAAGTACGGCGGCCGCGGCAGGACACGCGCTCCCGGCCAATCACGGGGCGCGGCCGGCGGAACAGCGGAGGCGGGGCAGCGGCGCGCGTGCGCAGTCGGGAGGGCAAAAGAGAGGCGGCACGGGGCGGCCCCGCAACATGGCGGCGGCCGTTGGGGCGGCGGTGGGGGCCCTGTGGCGGTCCGCTNNCGCTGCAGGCCGAGCCCGCCAAGTGCGACTACCTGCGGGAGGAGGTGGGGGCGGCGGCGGGGCCGCGGGCCGGGGGCCAGCGCCTGCCCGCGCCGCTGACGGGCGGGCTTTCTCCCTAGGTCGGCGGCAGAGTGGCGGACAGGGTGCTCGACATCCCCAGGTACGTCTCGCTGCCGGGGGTGCCCCCGCGCCCCGCGGGGGGCCTGAGCTGCTGGGTGAAACTGGCTTGCGAGCGCCTTCCTCCGTGTCTTTTGTCGTCGCGGTAACCGCAGCAGGGTGCTCGGTGTGCTGAATTAGAAAACAAGCTTGGAAGTGAGCTGACGAAGCTTAGTATAGGCCATAACTTAAAGTACTGTAAGTTTTCATGACGTTTTACTCTGCTAAACTTATTCTCTAGAACATTTCCTCTTGCTTTGGATGTTGGCTCTGGAAGAGGTTACATAGCTCAACATTTGACAAAGGTACTGTCTCTTCACGCTTCAAAGTGTTTAAAACAAGTGCATATTTACCTATCTGTTTTCAGCTAGGGCTCTGTTATAAGTTAAAATAATCCTCTGAATGCTGATGAAGTAGTTCTCTTTTTTTTTTGCTCTTACTTCATATATGTAGCTACAGTGCAAAGATATGTGTTGTGCAGAATCTGTTCCTGTAAACTTACTGAAGATTAGACAAATAATAGTGCATGGGAAGCTGTCTGTTGTGTGGTAGTTAACATTCCAAACTGAGTTGGGAGGTGCATGTTTTTCGGCCAGTCTTTGTTGTGTATGTTTAATTGTGAGTGAGAAGTAACAACATGGAGGCTTGTTAAATGTGAGTAGTTTAGCCTTCATGAACTGTGCGATGTGTAAATATACTAAAGTGGCTGTTGTTAGGTGTTTTATATCTGACTCAACCTAGACATTGTTACTATTTCTACCTAAACTATTCTCCCAGGGAGCAATTACTAAGTATCGTGTTAGGGGGAAAAAAAAACGCTTTCTGCTTTATGTAAAACTTAAGTAAATGTTAGAGATTCCTTATCTTACTATAAATGTATAAGTGTTGAAAAAAGACTAATGTCAACTTACAAAACAATATTTGACAGACTTTTATATTTTATTTCAGGAAATCGTTGAAAAACTTGTTCAAGTTGATATTGCGGAGAATGCTTTTGTAAGTAGCTTTCTGAATGCTAATTTCATAATACAGAAGAGCAAAAGAGGTGAGTTTTTGATGATGTTTTGATTCTAACCCAACATCAGAAAAATGCTGTAGAATCTGAAATCCCTACGGTCAGTGTTGTAGCTGATGAGGAATTCCTTCCTTTCAAAGAAGATACATTTGATCTTGTTGTTAGCAGCTTGAGGTATGCATTAATCTTTAATTTGCACTTCTGGGTTTTTTTTTGATAAAAATGTTAAATGTTCTTCTCACATTAATGTCAAAAAAAGTCCATTAAACAACAGTAAGTCTTGTTGTATGAAATATACTAGCATAGTCAATATGAGTATACATTAAGAAAAAGTGGTATCCTAATGGTTCTTAATATTTATCTCCCTGAAGACACATATAACTTCTTTCTTTTTTTTTCACTTGCGTTTTGACTAATTAATCTCCAAGACTTCCATCATCTCAACATCTTAAAATAAATGAACAAAAGAAACTCTTAACTATTTGTATAAAGTTAAGTTTTTATTCAAAATCGCTGCATTTCTATGCCGCTGTTTCAGAACTTTTGCAGCCTGAAAACTTGTTTGTTGGTTTGACTTCTGAAACATACTTAATGTACAAGGGTTTTCTTGCCTTTTCCAAACTTTGTGTACTCTGCAATTATAAAGTGTACGTTTCTGGTGTTTCAGTTTACACTGGGTGAATGACCTTCCTAGAGCTTTTAGAGAGGTAAGAAACTGGTTTTTAATATCTATTTTTAATATCTATCTATTTTTAAGTAAAAAACAACACTTACTGTTACTTTCTCTCAGAGCTCTGTATATTTCCTGTTCTTTAAATAAAATAGGTATATAAATAGCTAATGTTACAGTCAAGTGTTCTTTGCAGTATTTCTGGCAGTTTGAGGAGTATCAGTTGATACTTCTATTAATCTACTGTCTCAAAGCAACTTAGGATAAACTACAAAACAACATGTTTGTATAATATTTTACAGTTGCAACTGCTGAGATCGTGGTAACTAATGTAAGCTGAGGCACTGCTATTGATTTCATTGTCTGTTGCACTTACTAGTTTTCTAAATATTTTCTAAATCAAACTAGTTTGAAACTGGTTTATGGAACTTATTTATCTTGGCTATCTATTTTGAAATATACCTGTAGTCAGGTAAAGGCTTTTTGATTCTTTTATGAAGCAACTATTTGTTGGGGAGGAAAAATTGCGAATGTTACTGAAGAAATCTGATTTGGGATTACTTAAGCTCCTTCATGCAGATGAAAACTTTTTTCAAATTAGCTGGCTTTGGAGCAGGAGCAAGGAATATCTTTTCTAGTTTGATGTTTTTTTCCTTTATCTCAAACATATCAGTCATAACAATGCTATCCTATCACCTGTTGGTACAAGTAGGAATATCCTGTTATGGAATAATAAAAATAAAAATCATAATGCCCACAGTACTTATTTTAATCTTAAAAACAAACAAAAAAGCCTTGGAAAGAAATACATCACTTTCTCTGGAAATTAAGCATTATGTGGAGTGTCAAATATTTTTAGCACCAAAGTAAAAATAACTGGTGTGTTCTGATGCCCTAAAAAGGGGGAGGAACTGGGGGTCTTTGCCAACTTCTATCTTGCATGCTCATTTCCTGCTTTAGGATCATTGGCTTTAACTAATAAAAACTGCTTTCAGCTGCTTAAATTTCTTACTGATCAATTAAAGGCTTCTTTATTAGCATAGAAAAAGGTAGCTTGATTAATATCTAACTAAAAACCAGTTTAAAGGTTCTTTGCTTCAAATCAGTAAGGAAGGTAAACTGTTTGAAGCCTTTTGCTGTCTTAGCCTGATGATGTAAGATGGCTGTTCTACCTAAACCAGCAATCGTTGACAATTCTTTACAAGAAAGAAACTGTGAATTTGTTGGCCTTCTCACTAGGAAGGGGGCAAGGACTTCCTAGACAGGAAAGCAGCCTGCCAACCTTGGCGTTTGAGTTGCTGTATCAGTATTCTTCCTAGATAAAAATAAGTAGGAATAGACATAAGAATTGCATTACTCTTTTGTGCATTCAGAAATGTGAAAATCACTATTGGAAATTAAGGTCTCTACATCTCTTAAACCATTCATGAAGTATTTTTGATGCCCTTACCTGAGAAAGTAAAAGTAAACAAACTATCTTGCCCTAACTTTTCAGAAGTAAATTAATGGAGGTTATTGTTTTGGGAGTTTTCCAGTGAAAATAGTTCTACCCTAGATTTCTAACAGTGTATTTTGTGTTTCCTGGTTGTGAATGTAATTTCCAGGGATTCACTTTCTTAAAAACAAATAAACTCTTCTGAGAACAGATTATATATCTTGCAACGTTACCAAAAGCTTTGGTGCAGCGTGACTTGCGGAATAGTCAGTATTAAAAATCTATTAAAGCTGTTATGATTGCTTTTAAGTTCATTTAAAAAAAAAAACTTAAGAGTTTCTTAGTTATATAGTATTAATAACAAAAGAAATAATGTATTTTTTTTCTGTTGTAGATTCACCAAGTTCTTAAGCCGGATGGAGTATTTATTGGTGCAATGTTTGGGGGAGATACTCTGTATGAGCTTCGCTGCTCTTTGCAGCTAGCAGAATTAGAGAGAGAAGGGGGATTTTCTCCTCATGTGTCACCGTTCACTGCTGTATCGGATTTGGGGCATCTCCTGTCAAGTGCTGGCTTTAACACCCTGACTGTGGTAACTATAAGCAGAACATCAGAACAATCCAGAGCATCAGAACTGCTGATGTATAAGAAATGCTATTTGCAAGTGCATTAGTAATGTGGTGCTTCCTTATTTCTGCATGTAGTGCACTTTGCTGAATAAGTTTGTGAAATAGCTTGGACTACCTCTGTTCTTGCATGTACTGTGATTAATGAGACCAACTGAAGTGTATCTTTGGCTAGTGGCCCAGTAGAATTTGCGTGGTCTTCGTGGAGAAGCGTGTCAGAGAATATTAGACCTGCTTGAAAAAATTTATGACGATCTTGCTGTTTCTTGTAAAACCAGGAAGAAAATAATGGCACTTCAACTAAAACTTGATTGCATTTGAGCTACTAAAAGTTCTTCAGAAATGTTCAGACAGTATATTTTCCTGACAAATAAACTGTTCTGTTTGAACAGAAGTGGCAGGCTCTGAAAGTTAACATAATGCTCTGGTTTTAGCTTGGTATGCTCTAAAATTAAGCTTCTGAATTCTTTTAGGATACTGATGAAATTCAAGTGAACTATCCAGGGTTGTTTGAGATTATGGAAGACTTGCAAGGCAAGTATATACTTTGGAAACAAACTTTTTGACTGTGTCAGCAGTACAGATGCACAAGAGTTTTAGTGTTTATTTCTTAATGCCAAATAAAGCTTATTGTAATAGTGAAAGCATTACTTTTTTTCCTGATGTTCAGAACACTACTTTGGAGTGAGAATAAATAGACCTCTCAAACTGGAGTCTGAGGAAAACACACAAAAATTAAGGTGCTTCACAACTGAGTTGGTGTTATGATGGCATTTGTCATGGATTACAAAGTAGTTGTTCATGTGCTGTGAGTCGTTACTTACGAAGCAATGCAGGGCACCTTATTTTGGATCATCTGCTGTTGAGTAGAGTTAATTCCTTAATAAAAATAGAATTTTCATTCCCTGCAGAATCATTCAGATGCAGTTAAATGATTAAAGAGAATTGTCCAAGATTAAATTTGTGGTTATTTCTTACTAAAAATCTTCTGGGGTATTCGTTTTGATGATTATCTGTTTTGGGAAAAAAAAAATACATATGAGTGGTGTCTATGAATAAACACTTTGTACTTGGTGCTTAAAAGAAACTAAATGCTTGAAGACTCTGTTGCTAGGAATGATTTCAGAATATTACTTTCCAGCCAAACAGTAAATCACAAAGCATTGGCATTAAGTCTTGGATCCATACAGGTAAGAAATTTCCGTGCTGTAGGTTGTACTCTTATAGTGAGCTTCAGGGGATTCTATATTTACTGTGGTTTAATAATAATCTGCCATTAGTGCATGACACTTAACTCATGATATATGCTGTATCTTCTTTTCTTAAAGCTAAAACATATTTTTAGGTATGGGAGAGAGTAATTGCTCTTGGAATAGAAAACCTCTGCTACATAGGGATACAATGTTGGCAGCTGCAGCAATATACCAAGGTAAATATTTAATAGGTAAGGAGTTAACCTGAAATGACTTTAAGAACTTCTTTTCTGTCTTCTCTGACCTCTATGTAAAAAAAAAAAAAAAAAAAATTTTGGAATAGGAGAAATTACCATTTTAGTACAGGTATTTTTAACCTTAATTATAATGACAGAATTTGAACTATATTGATATACCCGTATGGGATATTTTTATTGTCCCAAATCTTTCACCAAGAGTCATTATGATGAATATGTCGTACTTAGTTCTAATGTTTTGGGAACTAATCATTTCTTAAAACTGATATTCTGTGTACCTTTTCTTTTTCTCCCTTCCTGCCCTGGCAGAAATGTATGGCAATAGTGACGGCACGGTACCTGCCACATTTCAGATCTTCTACATGATTGGCTGGAAATTCCATGAATCACAGGTAATGTGAAGCTGAACTATTTTGTTTGAAGGTACATTTTAAATGACTGATGCTTTAAAAGGTTTTTACAAAACAGTTTAACTTAAAATTAGCTCTATTTTTTTCTCTTGTTTTTTTTCCTCTTAGGCAAGACCTGCCCAGAGAGGTTCTGCAACGGTTTCGTTTGGAGATCTGGCAAAAATAGATGGACTTCTTAGAAGAGGAAGAAAATAGTTCCTCATGAAAAATGAAGTTGTTTTGAAGCTCCTATAAAAAAATTCTCAGTGTGGATGGTCTCCACCCATACTTATTTTATGACATTTTGAAATGGTAGTAATCTGCATGCAGCAGGGTTTTTTTACTGCCTATGCTACATCAGCTGTGTAAAATGGTGTTCATTCTTTTCCTAGAGAAATATGTGGGCAGTATTCTAAGTGAGTATATGCTCTCCCAATTTGAGTAAATTACTATTCTCAAATGTAATGCCTCCAGTATTTCAGTAGCACAGACGGCTCCAAGTATCATTTGCAAGTCTTGAGTGTAAATCACCCTGTATTGTTTTCAGATTATTCCTAAAGGATGGTAGGTCGTAATAAAGAATAGTACTTGGTGACAGATTTGTAAGGCATCCTATAAGAGAGATTATCAGCAAGTACACAGATCTAACTTATTATGGCTTTTGTGAGTTGGAAATTATGGCTAAAAAGTTACTGTCAGTTATCGTTTGAAATTGGAATGTTTGACTTGTGTGAAGGGAAGTGATTAAGTTCTGTACTGTATCTTGAGTTGCTACCTTTCACCTATGTCATGCAAATTCAATTACTTTTCCCTCCACTTGCAAAGACAGAGGTAATTGTTTCTGAATGTAAGTAGGAGAGTTTGACCATAAAGAAGGCGAGATGCTTCATTCTAGCTTTAACAATGTATCATGACTTGAGTAAGTTTACTGAAAGGAGTAGTGAGCAGAAAAGTTGACTAGCATACAGATGAACTTGTACACTTCAAATTAAGTAGCTCGCAATTAGCATTCTCTGTAGTTGGTATTCTTTTGGAGGTACAAGGCATTTTTATACATATTCTTGTGTATCGTAGCATTTGACTAAGGGTGGTATTTTATGTAAATATTAGTTGCACATTATTTTCTGCTTTTCTACTGTTAGAGGCTGAAAAGCATGAAGTATACTTTTTTTCTCCTTAGCTGTTGCGTGGGGCTGACTTTTCCTGCATGTAACTCTTACCAGAAATTGATCTTAATTATGAATATAGCCCATTAACCTGAGGTGTTTAGGAAAAAATAGTTTACCCAATGATCACTTGATCGTAGTATTGATAGAGAATGGTAGAAAGAAAATGCATGAGAAGTATATAATGAAGTATATTGTTCAAACATTTTTATCATCGTATCTAGATGTTCTATCAACACTGGTGTAAAAGAAAGCTTTTCTAGGCCTGCTGTAAGAAGATTATCCAGCAGGTGGAGTTTGACAGAATGTGGCACAGTACAGATAGGCAAGGTAGGCAGAAGCCTTAATATTCTGTCAAGGATTATTGAGTTATGATTCAAAGACTAATGCAGATACTAAAGTTACCACCTACTGCTTAACCAGTATCCAATTTTCAAAATTACAGAAATGCTATTTAGAAAAACCACTAATGCAATATTCAGCTGGCTAGAAGACTAATTTAGGAGCCTAGTGTGAGGGCTTATTTTATCTGTCAGGCTTTGGGTAAAAAATGAGCAGAGAAGGTACAAAACATCCTGATAAGGAGGAAAGTCTTCCACTATTGTTTACAAGTCTAATCCATAATTATTCAAGGGGAAGGAGCCCATCTTTCATTTTCTGTAGAGAACAGTAACACTCCTGGAAAAGTAGATATCGACTGTAAGTGGTCTTATAACATTTATAGCCCTTAAAACGAAGAGTAAAATTTAAAGGAAGAGCTTGTCTCTCCAGTGGCATCCAGTTCTCTCATAGGCCGTCATTGGACTTGATACAAGATACTGCCTCTCTTTACAGGTCCTGTCCGTTTTAAATAAAGTTCACTTATTTGAAGGGGAACTCCATTTTCCCAAATGTAGGCCTCTATGGAGTTGCGTGTCAAATGACTGTGTAACTTCATGCATTTTATGCTTCAGCAGGCTAATTTCCAGTCACTTCAGCTGGTGGCTGTGACTCAGATCTGTTAAGGGAATGAGGAGGTGGAATGTGCTGGGTAAATGTTAATTGGAGATGTGCTCCTACTGTGCTTGTGTGAAGCACTTGGGAAGAAACGGAAGGATTTCCAGTTCTTTGATTCTGTGTTCCAGGGGTGGAATATGTAAACAGTAAAGTAGATATGAATGTGACTTGGTGATGGGAGAAAGTATCTTCTGGACAGAGAGAAATGGAAGAAAACTATTCTTCTTAGCAGTTCTTTAGCAGTTGGAAGAACACAGTGCAAGTACTCTTTTAACTTGGAAAAGGGCCAGGAATAGAAGAAGTGGGGAGTAATAGATATGTTAATTGGAGCAATGCTAATTGGAATTAGGGAGCATGCAACTGACAGGTGAGGTGTCTGTTTCCCTGACCAGTGATGTTTGATGAACAGCCTTTTATGTGTTTGATAAAGTAAACGTAGAAATGCCTTGCTATGCTATATGAAGGTCATGAAAGTACAGGTTTTCACTATGATTTGAGGGTTTTTTTGTTTCTTGATTTCAAAGCGGTATGTGAAGGAAATGCCAAGTTAGTGGCCCAAGGAATACGGAGAGCATGAGGAGTAAACATCTAGTAGGTTGGCATATGAGGTAATCTGTAATGCTTGCTTCAGCTAATCAATATTCAATGGAAAAAATGGTCAGTGAGCAGCATGGGTGCCACTTACCAACTTCAAACAGCAATGCAGAATAGGTTGTGACTTTCATGTGAAACAGGATGAGAATGCCCATATAAGTTGAGCATGAAAATTTGCGTAGTGTTACTAGCAGCGAGGTATGAATGTGTAAAGGTACAACCTTACACATTTTAAAAAAAAAAAAAAAAACTGCGCTGGGGTGCTGCTTCTGACACTAGTAAGTCTTTCTGGTTGTTAAGTTGCCAAAAAGAAAACAACCTAAACCAAGAAAAGAACCACACCACTGTTATTTAACCTGTACTTCAACTGCAACTGTGTTTTGTAGTATTTCTTCTTGGAATTATAGGTTACTCTGGTTCCCACCAGTCACTTTCTTTGTATGGCACTTTAACTTCTCAAAGTTATTCATATTATGAACAGAAGTTTTTTCAGGTAAGGCTCTTATATTTTGATTCTTTCAGATTTAAGACTGTTGCTTTCTGAAATTGTAATGAAGATGAATGTCACTGCCAGTTGTTAGTCTAGAAATTATTTTAAACTCTTAAGTACATGTTAAAAAAACAGCTCTTGCAGAATAACTAACTTCTAGAAAGTAGTTGCTAAGGTGACAGTCTCTTGTAAGCCTAGGTAGTTTTAAAAATCTTTGTGCATCATACAGGATGTTTTTTTCCTGACTACAGAATAAAGGAAAAGGAATTCTGGGAGATGATAATTTTGACCAATCAAAAGTTCAGAACGGAAATCAAAGAGGCATATAGAAAAAGTACCTTTACACTTAATGAATATTAGTATCTGAGGGTCAGAGTCAGTGATCCTGGTGTCACAGTATCTGAGAGTCAGGGTCGTTAATCATCAAGGATCATGCTCTTTCAGTGTCTTTGATTACAAGATCTGTCAATGCATAGTTTTATCCAAGGCTACTTCTGTTATAGGCATAATAATAAGGCCCTTTTGTACTTTTTGTACCCTAAGGATTAGATTTTGCAGTTCCTATGCTTTCAAAAGACTGAGCATTTGAATTTAAAACATGGGAAAGGATCCTGATTACTTCTAATTTATAAAAAAAAAAAAGTCGTCAGCAGAAGTTCAAAAGTGAACCATACAAAATAAATTTTTATCTGCTTAAAAAAGACACTTTTCAATGTTTTCTAGAAGTGGGCTAAAACTAAACTTTTTTAGTTGGGAGGTGGGGAACATCAGTCAGGTGTTTTTCCTGGGAATATCCTGATGCAAAGATCTGATTTAGCATATTGAATTCATGAATATCAGAAAATCCTATTCAAGAAGCTACATTAGCAAAGCTAGCATAAACATGTTAAACTTTCTAATTTTCATTTGTCAAACCCAAGAATTTAATATCCACTTTTCAAAGAAGTGTTCTATTTTGGACTAGATTAGGAAGCTGTTGGTTTGGGGGAGCACAGTTATTCTAGTAGTTTCATTGGAATTAGTCTGAGTACTGAAGCAAATTTGACCTGTATAGCTAGCCAGTTGATTTCTTGCATATCTTAAGTGCTCTCAGGTCAAGGCGGGGGAGTTGCATTTTAGTCAAAGGCTGCATATCAGTGTGAAGTAGAAAACACTAAAGAGTTACATGCTTGTTGTAGAGGAAAATGACTCTTGGCTTAAATCAAGTTAGGATCCAAGTGGTTTGATTTATTAATAGCTTGTAATTAGCTGTCAGTGAACTGTATATGCAGGATTAATAGCAGCAATATAACAGATAAATGGGCATGCCGGAGCCTTACAAAAAATGTTAGTAAGCACCTTCAGATACCTACACACCCTTCTAGAGCAGCCTCCTACAAGCGTGCAGTTACGCGCTCACCTCTGTCCCTTTGGCAGGCTGTCAGGGTTACAAGAGCCCACCCTTCTGGGAACGCATGTTCCTGTCCACATTACATGCATCCCCCTTGGAGACAAGGGTGCTGTAGCTGCGCGCGTGCCTGTGCTGTTCCGTACGATCCACAGATCCACCCAGCCTGCTGGGACAGCACCCCGCAAGGTGACGTGCAGCACCCCAGGAGCAGGCGATCGGTGCTTGTTGCAGCCTGTGCTGAGGGCATCTCCTCGGTGTCAGGCCGAGTTGGACTGCTGCTCTCTTCCCACTTCTCACTATTACAAATTTTAGTGCTTTTTATTCTTGTTTTTAAGTTGACTCTTCTTTCTGCCCAAGGTCTCTTGGTAAACTGCCTGGTTGCTGTTTAACCTGGCTGATGGCTGCCTTCGCTTTCAGCCTTAGCAAACTTTAAGCAAACACCTTCTCAGTTTTGGATATTCTGTACACACACTGCGCTCATGTTTCTGTATTAGCAGCTGTTGTTATCCAGGCTTTTTTGCCAGGAGGAGGTCATGTGGTTTTCACCTGCAATTTGGAGCTGTTTCTTGAGATACAAGGTACATCGATAAAATAAGAGAAAGTCCTTGGAAAAAATGTTGCTGTTTGGAATCTTACATTACAGCAGTGACGATGAATACTGGAGAATCTTATTTGGCCTTGAAGTGGGCATGGTAGGCCAGGAATTGCCACAATACGGCTGTCTTGTAATGATGAGAAGGCTTCATTTTTATCATAGCAATGAACTTCAGTTCATGCTTTTGTTCTGAGATTTGTAGGAATTCCTTATTTCATACAAGTAGAATTGTGACTTGAAAGTTGGGTTCTGTACACTGTGTGACTTCTGATCATCGGCTTATTCTTCTAAGATGATGCCCAGAGTTTCTGTGAGTACATTAAGAAAACAGAAGAATTAACCTCATGAATACGTGTATTTATGAAAACTTCCATACTTCTAGTCAAATACAACCTCTGGTTTTGTAGATGACAAAACTACAGGGAAAAGCATGCTGGATGCCGTTCTGCTCCTTAGAAGATCAGCTTTCAGCCAGATGTACAACCTAAAAAAGTATTGTTTTTGTTTGCTGTTTTTTAACTTAGTGCATGCATTAATTTAAGTGGATTGAAGCTCTAATCTTAAATCTGAGGTGAAGTGCACTAATACTGAAAACTGATTTATTCTGTAGAAATATCCAAAATGAACAGTTCAGTAAGGGTATCTAATGAGTAATGGGAAATTAAATTTAATATGCATCTAATAGGTAGTAACTTCAAATTACTGGAATTTGGATACTGGAATTGCTGCACTCTTCTCCCCGTGTAAGCTGTTGATGAGAGGATGTAACACCCGTTTTCTAGCCCCACCATCTCATCTCTACGAAGTATATACTGATTTAGCATCTAGGTAGCTGGCAGGTTTATCTATTCCTTCCAAAATCTACTTCAAGGATGTGGTTAACTCTTCCTTTCTTTTCTGTTATGTCTTCTATTTTTTTTTGTGTGGAGATCTATTGGTTTATTCATCTTAGTTCTAGAACTATTCATTGCTTTAATTTGATGCAGAACTACTAACATTTGATACAAGACTTACGAAGTTACTTCCTAAGATACAGTACGCTTTCACTTTTGCGATTAAAAACGTAATCCCATGAAGTACCACTTCAGATGTGGTGATCATCCTTCCCATTCCGTACATTTTCTTATTCAACCACAATGTCTGATCTTACAGGAGTAGTGATAGTAGTTCTGAGACAATGGCTACAGCAAGATTTCGTTGGTAAACTAATGCTGAACTTCCTAGGTAGCCAGGATCAAACTGTAAACCAAAATCATAGCTTAGTATCCATGTAACGTGAATTTGCATAACATCCCATCTATGCCTAAGTTTTGCCTTTGAATTTCTGCAGGTTTTTTCTAGAATTCCAAAAAATAGCAGAGATGTAGTTACTGCCAAGAGGTTTTGTTAGTCAGATCTCAAACAGCATTCCTTAGATTATTTTGCCTACAGGAGTCAGCTTAGAAGGCATTCTCAGGAGGCGCGGAGGTGCTGTCACACCACTGTTCAGTCAGCAGACTTAGAGCACTTGTTTGTTGCATGGATGACTGATCTTCGATTACAGCCTTTCACAAAACAAACTGAAACATCTGTTGTTTTATTTATATGGGAGCTTTCCAAATTGTAGCTTACAGGGCTTTGTTTTGTTTTTCCCTCCCTCCTGGCTCAGTGAATCCTTATTGTATGCAAAGTGGAACTTTGAACACTGAATAGATTGGGTGATTGTATCTCTCCTGTTCAGGACTGTTACAGGCTGGTGGCTGGTACTTCTTGGTAGTTGGGAGTTAATTATGCCTTACTGAGAGAGTAGACTTTAATTTATAGCTTCTATAACTCTGTGCTGAGAGATCTCAAAGGTACTGAATTCAAAGGTAATGGTATGATTATTTATTGGCCTCTTAAATAAGTTTGGAGTAAATTCAGTTGTTCCACTTTGGGAAAGGATTCAGGTTTATGAACCCAGAGGGCTCATAAGTGCAGGGAAGTGTTTCCCTGCAGCTCCCTGCAGTGAGTTAGTATAACTTGACACAGATAAAATGACTCCAGTATTGACTACTGGGCAGCTTGGCTTCATTATACTAGCTTTCCTGGGACTCTGTGCATCACTTGAGAAATCCTGAGCATGTAAGTCAGAGTCCCTTAGCTATAAAAGGATCTAAGAGGTAGGTGTTACAGTACTGAGGACTGCACCATAACAATGCTTCTGTAGACCTATCTTTTCAGTTTTTGCTTTCCAGCATTGCTAAATAACTCCCTCCATTTAACTGTACTTTAAATATTGTTTGTGTTCTAGCAGTTAACCATCTTGAAAACACATCAATCTGACTTAGTATGGCACTTGAGATGAATTTACAAATGAATCTTGGCATAAAACAAATGTATTTTAACACTCAAGTTTGTGTGCCTGCTTCCTGCATATTTATTTTCAACCTCTGGTTGATTAGCTGCTTTGTCTGGCGTACAGAAATGGCCTGCTTAATGCAGTGGGAAGTCGAGTAAAAGCCAGCGTTTGTTAATGGATGCTTAGAACAGGCACAGTCAGACATTTTAAATTATTCTAAATAAGCAGTAATTCTCATTTATTTCTAAAGATAGAAGTATAACAACCCAATTACCTAGTTTCCTCACAGACTGTAATGAGTACAGTTAGCATAAAATTGGTCTATAAATTTAATGGGCAATTTCTTGTTCTGTGGACATTGAACATACTAGCAAAAACGTGGCAAGCTGTGTTAGGTCCTGTAGAGCAGCTTGCTCCCATTGGATGCTTTCTTGACAAAATGCATTAGTGTAAAATATCAGTCAAATCTGACAAGTTCAGTACAAGGAGTTTTTAAACTGTTGGCTCAAAAAGGGATGGCAGTAGAGCTGAAAGGGATGTTCACCATTCCTTCAAGAAAAAAAATCTTTTTTTTGTCTGGATTAGCGGTAGGGTGGCTTTTTTCTTTTTTAACAGAGAGTATTATGACTGTGGATTCGAACTTATAATGTATGTCAGGATGTAACTAGTATCAGGCCAACTCTGTGTGTGCAGCCTTGTAACTTGCATCAGTTTTTCTAAATGTAGAATATACACATAGATGAGAGATTAAAAAATACACATTGATACTCTACTGAAAGGGGAAGGGAGTGCTGGAGTCCCACTGCTGATACAGAGATTTTCAAACCCTGGTTCAGGCAGCTGCTGCTGTACGCATGTGCCAGCAGTTGGCTACTTTGTTGGATGTAACCCGGTGTGTGGGGCTCTGCAGAATTTCTAGCTGATATGATCGAAAGACAATGGGAAGTTCTCTGTGACCATATTTTCATACAGTAAAGAAAACAGAGGCACAGCGAAGTTGCAGTGACCTGCTGTGACTGAAGTGGTAGTAATTATGGACCACAAGAATACATACTTAATAAAACATGAAGTTTCTTCAGAGTGAATAGGCAAACAAATGAGGCTTGAAGAACAGAACCAAGCATTTCAAAGTATGTTTTCAGGATGGATTTTTGATTTCACCTCTCCTGTGCAAGCAGGCATCACTGGAAAGAGGGATGAATGTAAGAGACTTTTCCCTATCATGGATTTCTCAATTCTGAAAATGCTTTAATTGCTTCAAGAGTGCATCTGTTCTAGAAGTACTTTCATTACAGTGTTCTAAGTACAATGAATAAAATTATAACTGCAACTGAAAGATGTAGCAAGTTGTTTCTTGTACCTTGGAACTAGTGGCACTGACTTTCCAATGGATTTATGCACTACAACGCTTTCCTACCTGATACTTTGTACAGCACACTCGCCGGCCTTCCTCTTATATCTTATAATGGCAGTTTAGCAAATGAGATAACGTAGCTGACTGTGGGCTGCTGCCGTGGACTGGTGGGCCACTGTGTGCTCTGTGGCTAGCAGCCCACCAAACACATCAGGCAGTGTATTCAGCTTACTTGTTTGGAGGTCTATAAAATGTCTTTGCCCTGAGGTAAATCCTTGAAATGTAATGTCAATTCTTTTAACAAAGTGAGTTATTTGTGTACATGTTAGAAAGAAACATGACCTTTCAGTTTAAGCATGTAATGGTGGATGTTTTTATCTGATTAACAGTTCTGTTCCAGTATTAGATCAAAAGGGTTTTAGTCCTGGAGAACTTCTACCTTTAGTTTATTCAAGAAATAGTGTTTTACAACAGGTATCTAAAGTATTTTGAGTTCCCAATCTCAATGTGAACTGCTCAGAGAAGGGAGAAAAGCATGGAGCAGTCTGTTGCTGGCCTCCATCAAACTGGGCTGTACTCTTCCAAAATAAAAATGCTGGTGCAGAACAGCACTCAGGTCTTTTGTTCAGAGAGGGCGATTGAAAAGTCAAGTCAAAGTCTGCAAATACATTTCTTTAGAGAGTGTATTCATATCTTACCCAATAAATCAGTGCATCTCTCTTCAAAAGTAGAGATTTTAGTAAAGTGGAAATGATAATGCTTATCCTTGTAAAAGGCTTTGGGACTGACAATAGAAGTAAATGGAAGCAGAAAACAAAGCCCTGTTTCCCAAGAGATCTGAGATGCAAAAGTGAAGGCATGGATGAGTTTGGCAGCTGACTGCAAGGCCAGTCAAGCAAAACAGCATTGTTGTTTGTAACAAGACTTATGTTACAGTTCAATACTTGGCTTTTCAGTGTTGTGAGCTTTCTTAGTACAGGTTTTCACCATCTGTTGGAAGTAGAACACTTGTGCTCTGTAATGAATGTAAGTATCTAATAGGTGTGTGCCATGTCAGTGGTGTTTTCCACTTGTCTTCTGTTACATAAATTATAAATAAAGGGTAAAAACTACTAAATGATAAACTCAACTCTAACTCCTCTTAAGAGACGATGGGAATGTGATGTTAAGGAGATAAGGAGATACCGCATGGGAAAGGCACTTCCATGTTGCAATGATGAAAACATTAAAATAAACGTTCTTGTAACTTTCTTAGGTCAGAGTTTTTCTGTAGAGTCATTCTCACAGTTTTGGGGTTGCACACAAGTTATGGCTCAAGTTTTGCAACGTAAGCCCGGTCCTACATAAAAACTGATCTGTGTTTTCCTATTAATCCTATTTTCAGCAGTGTGCTTGTGGAACAGACTTGCTGACCACACTTCATTAAATACATAAATAATCTTCAATGCAATGTCAGTTAATTACATTGTCAATAATAGCAATATATTAACTAAATGGTACACCTGAGAAGTAAAAGCAGTAATGAAGATGTTAAAAACAGTTTTCCATGGGCCACACAAGGTTTGTATTTCAGTAAAGCATGCATCTTTTCTTTTTGACAATGTATTTTCCAAAAATATAAAATGTGATTATTCCTTTTTAATGTCTTTATTTGCAGTTATTGTCACTAATATTACATTGCCTTGCAGCTTGTCCAGCTCTGTGGAATACAGCTAACTGTATGTTGCTGACTATTTATATTTAACTATTTTCTCAAAACACAAAAAGGCATAATTTTTCTATAAAACAGTGTGAAAATCCCTGTTCTGGTAAGTTTTACTCAACATTGCAGTATAAATGGACCATAGGAGAATGAAGTTTGTCATGAAAGCGAAATTTAACTTGAAAAAGTGCAGCTGTGGTATAAGAAAGTGTGATAACCCTTAAGACCTGTCTCTTTTACCAAGGACTGAAAGGAAATTAAGGAAAGATGGCTCAACTTTTGTATTGAAGTTCATGTTCAAAAGTAGTGACAGAGTTGTAAGATATTATGAAATCAAGATGAAAAAAAAAACAGTAAAAAGTAATGCTTTTCTTTAATCTTACACTTTAAGTTGTGTATTTTTCCATTTCACCTCTTGATGCCTTGCCTTTATAAAGGGGAACCTTTATATAGTGTAGTCAACTCTCTGCTGGCTTTTAATTTTCAAGCTGTGTTGCTTAGAGGTACTCAATCATAAATCACAGTGGCTTGTTTGTTTCCATTTACAAAGTGAAAGAGTGCACATCATTTCTGGATTGAATGATAAGTTAGGTTGCCACAAATGCTTTGGCTTAAGGCCTTGACATTCATTCTCTCTCTACAGGTATTTTATGTCAGGAAAACTCAATTGTTTGAGCACTCATGGAAAGTAAGTGCAAGAAGTGCCCCACTATGGCTAAAGCAAATTCACTGAAAAGTGTAAATTCGTGGGTGTCTTTCAGTATTTTCTGTAACAGCCAGAACTAAAAACAAAACAGAAGTTTCATAATTGGTAACTCAGCTGTGAACTGTGGGGTTCTGTGTTTTTTTTTTTAAGCCAAAAATGAATGGATATTGACAAGAAAAAAGGCTAAAGATGCGTGCCCATGGAACTGGAATGTATTAAGACAGGCAAATAAGTCCTGTAGCTTGGCCTGGGCTCAGTTTTTTGATTCCTTATGCAGAAATTAGTTAAACAGTTGCATGTAAAATATGTCAGTGTGTCACAAGTCTGTGGCTGGAGCAGCTCTGGAACTGCGACCTCCAGATTACTGAGTTATTGCCATCTGCATTTTCCTTTGCTGAATTACTTTGTTGCTGTTTTTTAAAGCTGTTTTTTTTATTATTGCCATATGCTGCTCAAAGGGAATGAAGTGTATAGCTACAAGACTGAAGCTGGCATTTATGGCCTCTGTGTAAATATCATTCTTCTAAACGGTCCTAGATCGGTATAGGGCTGGAAGGTCCCGTTTAAGGCAGCGGGCTCCTGATGAGTGTGCTTCTGCAAAGGAAGGGGCAGAGGTACAAAGAATTAATCTTATAGTTTGCTTGCCTGTTGCTGTTTGTTGATCATGCACTGAAATGCAAAGCTTGCAAAGCTGAAGTTTCTGCTGTCATTTCTCCCCAAACTGCCTGACAGCTCTTCAGAGCAGCATAGGTTATAGTTGCGTGTTCAGTCTGCAGGTAGAGGGACTTCTGAATACAAGCCCTTTTTTGGGACATGACTCAAGATAGTGTTTTTACTTCCTCTTGTTAGCAAAAATAAAGTACTATTAAGCTAGTAATGTTTGGAGCTATGCTTGGGAAACCATATTGCTTTCATGGCACTGCACATGTGTAACTACTTAGAACTTGGCAGGAAATACTAAAAGTGGACAGAATCCCACTCAATTTATCACATTTACATTAGCTCCACAAGGCTAAGTGGAATCAGGAGTAAGAAAATTCACTTATGTCACTGATAGAGCAAGAATACTACAAATGTATGCAGGGCAGAACTCTGAATTCAAATTTTCTGGTTTTATGCTTTTGCTTTAAGGTGACTTCTCTGCCCTTGGTCTTGGCAGTGGACTAATGTAAAAGTTTGAGGAGGACAGAGGGTTGAGTCACTACAGATGTGTCCGTTTTCCCCATGATATTTTCTAGTCTTTGGGCAGCCCAGAGGAAGGCAACTGTTCTCGGTTATACCCAGGTGATGGTACAGTGGTTACTGTGAAACTGTCCTGTCCCCTCAGGCTCATCTTACTCAATACTGACTCTAGAGCAACTACCTCACTTCTGTAGGGAAGTGCTAAGTGAGAATCATCATAGGGAGAGGGTAGTCAACGGTGTCAGGAAAATCAAAAAGCCAAAAGACTTTGGTACAACTGACTTTCCTTATGACATATGCTATTTCAGTTGCTACCTATCTATTGTAGCCACTTCATCTTTTTCTTTGTAATTTTCCCCTTGTATAGGAGATTGTGCCTTACCTGGCCTATTAATTAAAAATCAGCTGTAAAAATTCAAATTATCAAGTACTGGTTTTGTCCTTGCTAATTTTCTGCTTTGCCATGGTCCCATGTTACTCCTGGAAGGACATAAACCACGTTCATCGGTACATGCCAGGCTGAACATGGATTGAATGCTGCTGTAATATAATCTATTCTGCAACTACAGGACTGATAACTGCTGATTTCAAATTTAGGAGATGTATTTCTGACAAAACAAAGTCTGATCTGTTTTCTGCAGAACTTCTTACCAAAGGCTTCTTTCTGTTGTGTGTTGTTAAAATGAAGTTACATGAAGTACTACACTTTCCATGATAGGAGGTCAATGATTTATAATCAATAGGAAAGACATGAAGAAAGAAAACAAAAGTTAACCTAAAATCTGTACAGGTTATTCCAAACAGAAGAACAGTAGGGAATAAAGGTGTCAAGGTACGGACAGAGAACACTCTGAAAAGGACTCAGAAACAGGGCGTTTGGAGTGGGGAACTCGGACAGCACCATCGGCTAAACTGAAGCCTGAGATGTAAGTACAGGTAACAGTTGTAGAGTTCTGAAAATGAAAAGCCTGGATCTGATGGGGAAGATAAAGGGATGACAGAACCAGGTGCTGAGAGGGGTTTTTAGCAGCAGCGTTGCCAATAAACGAAGGCAAGCAGAGTGACAAGCAGGAAAAGGGGTAATGTCAAAAGCATCCACTGTGGTTTCAGCATCAGAGAGGAAAAGATTTAGAGAACAATGTGAAAGGAAAAGATGGGATTTAGCAATAGTTTAGCTAAAGGAGTAACAGGCTTGAGTTCTGATAATGGAGGAAAAGAGAAAGTGTGACAGAAGAGAAAAAGATCTAACGAAGTTGAAAAATTTTTTGTTAGCTGGAGGTGACAAGGCACATCTTCAGTTCTACTGCTAAGATTGGGATCTAGGAGTGCAGCCAGCAGTAAGAAGAGATTTAGATCGCTTAAATGGCTTTTGGAAGTACTGAGAATGTGATGTCATTTAGGTGAGAGCGACAACAGGCACAGAGCTTTCCTCAAGGCTGCAGGAAAAGGAAATTGTCTTCTATCAGCTTATGCAATGAGATGAGGTTGTAGAGGGAGGAGTTACTACTTCTCCTGCCTTTGACATTGTAAGGACTGGTAAGTGAAATCACTGAAAACATTAAAGATACTGTGAAGATGAGATTAGGATTCTGCCAGCATCTTCCTGGCCACTTTGATAAGTCGAGTTTCAGTGAAGGAAAGGGAGAAGTATGCTGTAGATACGAAAGTATAAGAAATAGTGGAGCAACAGGAATAACTTTGCTGTACAAACCACTGAAATCAAAGCTTTGGGGGAGGTTCATTGGAGGTTTGGTAGAGAAGATGAGAGACTGGAAGTGAGAGAAGAGTCAGCTTGGAGGGTGGTGTAGGCTAACTGTACTGTAAGGGAAATTCAGAGTAAGTCCAGTATTTTTAGCACTGTGAACAAGCTTGAGTTTTAATGCCTAAGAGGTGGGGAGAAAAATAAATTTCCTTTGCCAGAGAAGATGAAAAACAGCTCCTGTGGCTGCTTTTACCCACCTGAGAGGGTAGGTCCGCAGCCATTGTAGGTGAGCAGTCAGATGCTGCAACGTGGCAGCTGCTAGGAGACCTAGCAAGTCTCTCTCCTTGTCCTCCTGTGTCGTTCTTTTCATCTCTGGTCTGCAAGGTTTTCATTTTTTTCCCCATCCCCTTCTCCCCACAGCCCCACCCCGGTAATTGCTTGCTTTGCTAGTAAGTGAATAAAGATGAGGAAATGTCATACAAACTGTTAGACAAAGGTGAGGACAGCTATAGGGATGCCATCGCTTGAGAAGGCATCAACAGCAAAGCTGACCGGTTTTAGTGGTCGTATGAGAAGGCATGTTTCTGTTCTGAGAGTAAATATTTTGCTATCTAGATGGAAAAGTTAAGTCCAGCAGTCGAAGTTATTACAGGCTGACTTAAAGATACAGGTGAGAAGTACTTAAGGATATTTATTTGCTTCACGTTGGCAAAATCTCCTGGAGTTTCTCCTGTTGATTGGTAAAGCCTTTTGTGCTTAGGGTGCCATCATCTCGCGGGCACCGTTTGCAACACTGAATGAGCCTGAATGACTTCAGTAAAGGATCCATAAGACATTTAATCCTGATCTGAGGAGCTCAAATGTTAGAGAACCTACCACAGACCTTATTTGCAGTGATGAATTATTTGCACTTAAAAAAAAAAAAAAGGACCTTATCTTGAGCCTTAAATCTTGAGCTTCCAGCTACTGAGTTCGGTATGGATTGCTGTGGGAGACTGTAGCCCTTCACTGTCCAAAACAAACAAAAACAGCTTACCAAGAGTGGATGATGATCAAATACGACTTCATATAGTATGTAATGAAACTAAGTACCACGCATTTAACAAGGAACAACTTTTCACCTCTTTCCCTCAATATTTGTACTTAATTTCCTTCAATTTTTTATGAGGGGAAAAAGATGACTTTTTTCCTGCAAGAGATTCATTTAGCTAAAGACAACATTTTCTTTTACAGCTTTAGTGATCGTAGTTATACAGATTGAACACAGTAGGTAATTTTTTTGTAAAGCATATTCACGTATGATGATTATGTAAATGAGAAGCATGGTTGTACAACCAGAGGATGTGAAAACCCATTATCTGTCTGCTGTTCTTAATACGCTTAAGGCTTTATAGTGCATCGTATTTTCTGAACTGATGCAAGAACTAACTCTTTGATAGAATAACTGCAGTCTGTAGTACCAAACCAAATGTGAATTGATTTCACCAATTTGGGAAATAAAATACATGGTACAGAAGTTTTTAGAGCGGTTTTCCAGTTCAAAAGCACTTTACTAAAGCTGGACAAAAAGCTAGCAGTAGGACTAAGTGTGATTTTACATGTCTGCAGCACATCTGAGTAATCAGCCCAACCTTAGTCTTTTAATATGCATAATCTATTTTATGGTTTAATGAGATCTTGAGCTATTGGCTCCGAAGATTATTAGTACCCTGGTGAATAGCCCTTCAATCTTCAGGCATGCAATGATAACTTGCTTCCTCTTTCAATTCTTCAGCTTCTTGGCTAGAATTTATTATTTCCCTAAATACAAGCAGCTGCAGAATTTCATTATACTCTATAGTACCTGTTTCTGCTGTATTTAACTTTGTCTTGTTAAAGAGATTACACACTTTCCTCCTGTAATTAAGTGCAAATCAAATACAATATTGTAATATTAAAAACATAAGAAACGACACCTTTTCAGCTGCCATTCTGAAATTCTTAAAGGCATCATCTGACAATGTGTTCTTCCAGAAACATCTAGTCATAGATGTTTCTTTTTATCTTTTTTTCATCTTTTTATATAAGCATATCTTCTTATAGATGTGATAATAGTCATAAATATCACGGATGAAGTGTTCTGTTCTTTCCCACTGGAATTCCATTTAGTGAGAATTCTTTCTCTACCTGTTTCACCTGTTCAGTAATAATGACTTCCTTCAAAGGTTTCTGTTGGATATGGGTTGTCTGGACACCTGCAGTCTTTAATATTAGAAGAGCTCAAGCAATAGAGAGAAAAGTGTGAATCTGGTGAGTGGTTATGTATTAATTAGGTACGTTTTGGGTTTTATTTAATAACTAAATGAAACTTCTATTTCTGCTATCTACTTAGGGTCAAATCAAACTATATGAGAATAACGAATAAAAACTCTTGCATGTTCTAAAATTTGGTCAAGACAAGCATTGTGGACCCAAACCTTTCCCTATATGAATTTGCAGAGTCCCAAGTCTAAATTCAGCACATTTAACATCAATCATGTAACTAAGGTTTTTCAGTTGAAGTTCTCTATAGAAAGAAAAGAGGAGTTGGTTGTTACAGAGGTTTGATTCCCCACTGAAGACTTGCATCACTCTTGAAAGCACCTTTCTCCCTTTACTGACTATAAGGTAGTGCAGGACAAAAACACTTCTGATCTAAAGTTGGGGGTATAAGCTCAGTGGTCTTCACTGAGCTCAGTGTAACTAAAATGCGCGGTGTAGCTTGGTCCTGTATTCTTGGAGTTAAGTAGTAGGCAAATACACAGCACTTCTCCAAGTTTAGTTCGTGTATGATTTAAGCATACACAGAGTGTTATTAGCTATCTCAGTCTACATCCTGGAGAGATTTCTTTCAATATTATCATTAACTCTAATTTATCTGCTTTCAAACTGAGTCACTAATTACATGATTTCTAAGAGCCAGGTTTTGTTTCCCCTGGTAAGTAGTGATGAGAAGAAGGCTTGTATACTACTGCATATGTAAGAAAACAAACAACTGCCATTTTGCATGTGTGCTGGCTCTGATCTGCTAAACTCTGCCCTTTACTCTTTTGTACGTTTTCCATCCTACATGGTGTGATGCAATAGCAACCAGCCCATTCTGTTACCTGTGCCTGAGTCAAGTGATAGCCTTTTCTTAAAAAGAGCAAAAGGCAGGCATCATACTACTCTTGTTTACCTGAGTGGCTGCATTAGACCTAGCCATTACGAAATCCTTAATTATGGCAATTTATCAAATTAGCCTTAAAATAACACTGTTTCCCAAATGCCATAGCATTAGCATATCCTGTTTTAGCTGTCCTTATGAAGGAGTAGAAAGCGTTCTTAAAAAAAAAAAAAGAGAGAGAAAAATATCTCCCCCACCTCAAACTGAAAGAAGCTTGATATGTCGTATGTTTTCACTTTGTTTTGTGTGGACTGAAAATTATTGAAACACAAAATGGGCTTCCCTGATTAGGCTTTGAGCCTGTACATTCTTGCAAAAAGTGGTTAATGCATGAGCAGTCCCACTCAACAGAGTAATTCACAACAGGAACATGGCCGCAGTTTACTGCGGGAGGTGGAAGGTGACTGAATTTGAGGTCATATGAGAACAGCTATGTATTTCACCTGAAAAGACTTCTCTCTAAAGAACAAGGCCAGGTTAACTCTACTAGAAGCATGCAAACCTGTAATTTGACATGCTTCTTGCAGTGAATTGGTATATTCAGAAGATGTGCTACTTCCTGGGAAAATATGTGTTAGTGTTCATAAGTACTGGCACTTAAAATACATTCCCTGCTCTGCCTCAGTTGGTGGTAGTGTTTCCAGAAGTGCTCAGCAAAGTATAAAATGTAATTAGCACGTATATTGTATATGATTTATTTGTCTTTTTGAGGGGGTGAGCCCTAGGCTTAAGAAAGTACATGCATCTTTGTTATTTTGCAAAGCCTTGAGGACTATGCTGACCTAGTAAGTCAGAAGTTGTTCCATCTTCTGTTTTGGCAGTAGGGATAGTAAGAGAAGAGGCTCGCTTTCTGATTTGTTTTTCCTACAGTGCTGAAGTCAGAAGGAACTTTCTGCCCCCTTCATTCTTTCTGGTGGCCTCAGTCCCCAATAGTTGGAAGCCTAGAACCTACTTTGATTCCAGATTTGAAGCTTCTATGTCACATTTCTCAGTTTTTTAACTATTGCGCTATTAGCAGCTCTTAGGATCCAGATTGGTGCCTTGTTTTTCAGGGCAAAGTGAAAAGAAGAGCTAGCTTCCACTCCAAAAAGTCTTAAAATGCAGTCTGATCTTCCATGAGCTTTTTAGTTCTGTAGGCTGTGTCTATGTCAGCAAATTTTGTGGATCAGTGGATGTGGATCTGCAGAAACAAGCAGGTGATGTTGCAGGCGCAGGGTACTCACTATGCATGCATTTTGGAGGAGTGAGGGACTTACATCTGACTAGCTAAGATCTTACTCTGAACTAAACGCTCATTAATGGTTGAAGCGCACTTCTGATAGAGTTTGAGCTGAAACTAGGCTAGTTATTATTGCACACCAAAAATAATCCACTATGTGAGCCAAAGCAGGTAAGTGGGGACAATCAGGAGGTGTACTTGGAAAGTGTATTATTGAGCAAAATAAGCCCACCCATGACTTTTTGCACAAAGGATGCTGTTGTAGTAGTGCAAACATATCTGTGCCCGAGGAGTTCATACCCTGAGTGCACAATCAATCCTTGCGTCTGAACGGAATCCGCTTGAAACCAATGGCTTAATAGCTTGCAGCGAACCTTTGATTTCTAGTTTTTTTTCTGTGCCCAAAACACAGGCCCTAATGAGCTGTATGTTAACAGTGAAAGGTACTTTGTGTATGACGGTGACTATCTCGAGCAGAATTCAAGAAAAGCTGTTAGAGCAGGGGACTAAAATACATCCACATAAATACCCAAACAGGTGTTTCCTTTCATGCTGCTCCCTCTTTGCCCCACCCCTCCAAGTAGAATGCTAAAAATATTTGAGTGTTCCCAAACCTTCCTTCTGTTGCCCAACACATAGTTTAGTGGCTAAAGGTTTGATTTTAACTTGTATATCTTTAATTTTTTTAACCTAATAGCAGTTGTTTGTGAACTATAAGACCTAAAGTTGAGATGAAATAGTATATAGTAAAACAAAGATATCAAACCATCCAGCTTATGTTAAATGTAATTAATAAAACTGTGCATAAACTTGTTTAACTAGGAAAAAAAATGCACAAAAAAAAAATATTTCCAGTGCTCTTCTTTTCTCGTTTTAGTAATTATTGAAGTGCTCAAAAGAAGCAAGAACAGTATCTAACTATAAGATCGCTTCTTAATAGTGTCAAATAGCAAAATTCCTGAACAAGTCAGCAAAAGGTGGGTTGTTTTGGGGGGATGGCGGAGGATAGGTATACAGGTTTCTTTAAGAAATAATGTCTTGGCTCTACTATTATTTTTCTAGCATGATTCAGGATAACTGACTCGCCTCCCAGTCCTGCCTGCCCAAGTATATCGGTGAAATGTGAGAAGTAATCAAAAAGCCTCCAACAAATCAGCATACTGGTTGTTTTGCTAATGGCTCGACAGGAGCTGGATCTGGAAATGAGAGAAGCAGACATTCTCCTCTGCTTGCCCTCTGCGAGGCAAAACATAAGAATTAAAAGTTGGAAGAAGAGTTAATGCAAGGGCTTACACCGGAAATTAACCTCATTTTGCCCTTCATGTGGCTGCAGATACAAGGCCAACAAGAGGTGAGAAATAATGATCATATTCACCCAAACCTGGTGGGTTTCTCTGAGCTCTGTACTTCTTGTTGCTACACTAATGTGACTATTTCAGGACTGCTGGTTTGCAAAGTAAGATACTTTCATTTTACCATCGCTCATGTGAACTTGACACTATACTGATGTTGCAGTAAGGATAAAATCACCTTCTGAGAAAACGAGCATTAATAATATAAGAAACTTCAAATTGCTAATACTGCTTTCGAATTGTAAAATACGGTTCCAGATATTACATATACAATTTCTTATGAAGCTCACTATACTTTGGAAACAAAAATAGAAAGTTAAAAGTAAGAATGTACGACTTTGAAAAACCATGTGGCCACGTACCTTAAATACAGTGTAATCTTGTGAATTAGGGCAACTTCTAGCTAACACTTCAGTATCAGGGTTGTCGTTGCTCCTATCTCTACTCACCTGCCACTTGCAGTTCGGAGCTCATCACCAGTTCCCGCAGGAAGCTTAGTCGGCTCTGTTAAATAAATCTTGTGATTTATTTAGTATGGTTTTAAATTGTGTGAAAGAACTTAACACCTATTCTTGTGGTTGATGTAGAGTACAGTCAGTAGAGAACAAAAGTATTTGTGGAACTCATAACTCAAATGGCTGAGCACATTTTGCTTATAATGTCGGTGAAGCAATACAGGTCTCATGAGCTGTACTGAGCTTAATTTCCATGAAATCTGAAATGTAGTTCTCTAATGATTACCAAGACTAAATAACATGTAAGCA
>VXAL01019905.1:70982-90270 GCA_013399475.1 Chauna torquata
TCTCAAAGGAGTTAAGGAGAAGGAAGGCTATTTTCCAGGCTCTCTGTGGGAGACTGGAGCAGGCTGCCAGGCAGAAGTTTCAAAAGAAGCATTGCCGTGTGAGATGCTACGGGAGTGTGGAGCAGCTGAAGGACAGGAACCACCCTTATACAAGCCTTCTAGTTCTTGGCTGAACAAGGCTACAAGACTTGTAGAAACTGAAGTTACAAGCTAATGTAAGTCCCTAATCTGTGACAAGTGCCGTAGCGAAGTGGGAAAAGATATCCAGTGACAGAACTCCAGCAGAATGGACCTGAGAGGGGCAGCTGCCTCAGGTGTCTGTCTGTGGGCTACATCACGTGAAACGTGGGTAAGTGAAACTGTTTTATTGTGGGGAAAAACAACAACAACAACAACAAACCTGATGCACAGAGAGTAAATGAGCAGGTCTGACGCAGGGGGACAAGGAAAGGAAGCGAATGGCACTGGACTTAACAGGTGCCTTTTTTTCTCTCCAACTGATGTCATCCAAGGCATTTTGCATCAGCTCCTCAGTCACAGGGTGGGTACCAAACTGTGCCAGGTTTTGTATCCCACTCCTTCGAAATGCAGGCTTCATGGGGAAGAGCAGAGATCCTGCCAAGGCACTCAGTGGACTCAATCCAGCCTTGAATACTTTTCTTTGATTTTCAGAAGGAAGAAAGAAGGGCAAAATGTGTGAAAACTAAGCCCTCACATAGAAAAAGAAGTTCTTGCTCAATCTAGGTGTAGGCAAAGTCGATGCAAATCTTGATTTGTTTAGCATGTATGCAAGCCATTTACAGTTACTTATCTGTTTTTACCTGGTGCTTTTGTCCTAAACTGGTTATTTCAGATTGCAAAAGTGAGGCAGCGATCAGCTGCTTTTCTGTCTTCCTCTCCGGGGGAAGAGAGCTTTGTGATACTGAACTGCACTCAGAACAGTGGAGAGCAATCACCACGAATTACAGGGAGGCTTCAGGTCGATACCCTGCTCAGGAAGAAAAGGAACAGCTTCTGATCAGAGGACGATAACTGCTTGTGCCTGAAAATTAAAAAGATGCCCTTGAGGAGACCACACAGGAACACAGGTTCAATCAGCTCCAGAGACGTGGTAATCACTAGATGGGTCATTTACCTGAGTAGTTTAGTGGTTGCAATAACTATTCATTATTGTAGAGCTATCAAAATGATGGTTCTCTCTCTTCTTTTTTTCTCCTTTCTTTTCATGGGCTTCTTTCTCTTCCCTGATCATATAGAGAGGAAAGCAAGAAAGCCATTATATTAAATAGCTCTTAAATAAGGTGGAACAATGAGCTTGGTTATAAGTAGTGTTTATAAATGTTACCGAAGAAGAAAATCAGCAGATGAAAAAGTACGGCTATTAACACAAATGATATCTACACACAGGTTTCCAAAGTTCTCAGTTCAAATTAACGCAACTTCCTAGATTTATGTAATACCTCAAGAGATTGATAGTCTTTCCTTGTGAGCACAGGACTAAAAGAAGAAGAAAGCTGGGCATTTAAGTCAGTGTCATCTGATTAAAGATAAACTTAAGCCAAAGAAATCCAGCAATTCAAACTGCCTAAGATACAACCTGGCACAACAATTTATTCAAAGCTGTATGCTGGATAGGTTAAAGAAGCCAGACAGTTGATACCCGTCAAAGAGAGAGGCATTCCTGTGATGGAATCCGTTCGCTTAGACTTGCAACTGGGATGCAGAAGACTTGTATTCAGTTTCAGGTTCTATAAAGACACCTCTTGCTCCCTGGACGGTTAGTTATTTGACCTCTGATGTGGTTCCTATACAAGAAACTGGTATAATAGTTCCTTTGGTCAAGGTCATGTGCTGATAACCAACAGAAAAGACCACTGCTGTAGCTCTGTGCTCCATCCACTGAAAGATAGCTCAGAGAAACAAGAATGCATGTTTTCTTTCTGTTGCTTGATCTAATGTTTACTGAAGTCAGCAGAAATTTTTCATTTTATTTTTTTTTTTCATATCTTGCTGCAATGCTTTTAGGTCAGTGGACCAGCTGAGGAAGAATGCTGCAGAATAAAAGCCCTTGGGATGAGTATGAAGCAATAAAGATAATAAATAAAAATCTTTAGAATTGCACAATTTGTACCTTAAAAGTAATGGTAACCTCTTTTAAGACTGAAAGACCCCAAAGACTGAGAATAACCTTGAATATGATCTGTAGGTAAGAAACGGGAGAGGAAGAGTATGTGGTACAACAAAGGGTTGCCCTCCAAGCATGCACAATTACGTGAAGAAAATACTCGAATACGGAGGGAAGGGGGAGAAAATCAAATAATTTGTTATTTTTAGAAACTAATTACTGTAGATACTATGAATCTTGTTAAACAAAACATTTAATGTTTTTTCTTTTTTTCAGACTGCAGCTTTACTTCAAATATACGCTGGCTACATACCGACTGTTCATACCTCTGTTCTGACTCCCTCAGTAAATCTAACTAAAAGATGCTCATCTGGCATTTACAGATCTCCTCCTTTAAAAATAAAATAAAAAAAAAATCTAAAACTAACTTCACATACATCGAAAAATATTTAAATTCAATTTGTTTTTGTCAGAAGGGAAACTCAAGAAATGTACAGTTCAGCATTATATCCTACTACATCTTCTAACAAGTAAGCCTAGTGTTGATTCATGCCATAAAATACAAGATCAGTTGCTAATAAAGTTTACCATCTTTGATTAAATCAAGGATGAGGGCTCTGACATAGCATGTATAACTGAGATGCCTCTCAAAGCAGCACCAGAACAATTTCTGGCCCAGCTGAATTCCACTAGGCATCTAGTTCTGCATGAACTCTGGGAAGGAGTTGTGAAATAGCTTCTGTGGTTTTTATTTAGATTCAATTTTATTTCAATTTCAAGCTTATGAGGTTGTCGTCTGTAAGGCTTCAGTTCAGCAATGAAGCCAAGGACATGTAACGTACGTGTACTGAAGCATACGTCTAGTTTCTGTAACAAACAGGGCTTACAGGTGCATGCGATTGTACATGTACACTAAATTGTTTTCAAAAGATGGTAGGCCCACAGCTATTGCCCTCAGACCAGCAGGCAGAGCTCAAGAAAAGGACTGATGAAACACCATCACTGAGCTTTTATAAAGATTTGCAAGGCCAAAAAAAAAAAAAAGGGCACTGGATGTGGGGTGAGGATGTGGCTGCTGGGGGGGGTTTCAGAGAGCTGGCGGTGGTGGTAAGGCCCAAAACTGATACTTTCCACCAATGTCAGCTGCATACAAATTTAATGTGTGAGGATGCGCATGATGCTGAACAAAGCTGTGGAAATAGTGCCCGAAATTGTGAGATTCTGTTTTAATGGGAATGAAGACTTCAGTTTTTGCCTCTCCTGGAAAAAATAAAAGTTTTGTGTAATCTCTTCTTGTCTCCCACTCCTTTTCTGTGATTCATGTATGCTGATATATTTTATTGTAACTAATGCTACATGACATGTAGCTACATGACAAACTTTTATAGTCATCATTTTGGTGTGTTTAGCCTCTCTTCATGTCAGGGTACTTATTTAGTCAATATCCGGAACACCTTTTGTAAGTACTGGGATGTTCTGTAAAATTCAATGTATCTACCAAATATTTTAAGGAGCTCTATTATAATCTACTTGTTTTGTCTTTCTGGTAATAGTTTCTGGAGTGATTTTTATGTCTCTAGAGCAAATTATCTGATGTACTTGGAATGAAGAGTAGGATTTAGTCCTAGAGACCAAAATTCCTAATAGGCCTTTAAATTCCACAGCTAAGGCACTTTTACGAAGTAAGGAGCAGCACACGAGGTCTTCAGGTAAGACATTTTCCACAGTATGTGTATTAAGTGAAAACGTGTTTTGAAAACTCTGCCCTTACTTGATACTTATTCTACCATCCATTATGCATAGTCTTTAGAACTCTATTTTCTATATCATATTATTGTACAGTGATAAATGGTTGAACAAAATTAAAAATTAATGAAAAACAGGCAATGAGATTATGTACTTTTACTGTGACTTGTCTGGTCAGATTATGGAGCATATGAGTGTACAGATAAGAGATCACATGAAAGACAACGTTATCAGCTTAATCTGTGTTACTTTGGACATTACCATACTTATGATTCATTAACAGTAATGTTTTTGCTGTGTAGCTTTTGTACCAGTTATGTTGCTTAGCAACCTTAACTCCAAGATAATGATGTCTTACTGCCTGTGTTTAAATAATGTTTTTTCCCTGTATTGTTTATGATATATCTAGCTTATTTATTTTCTTGTTTGCAAACTGTTCCTTATTTTTCATGCCAAATATAGCAAGGTGTGTATACATTCCTTGAATAACTTTATACTTAAAATTCATCACATAGTCACCTACTGAAGTGAATGCAAATAGCACCATAGTATTATGGAAAAAAACTACTGTACGATAACGCAAAGAACATAAAATGGAGAAGCAGTCTATAGAATTACTACTGATACTGCCAAATAACTCCTTAAAACCTTTTCAGCAGAAGTGCATTGCTAATAACCGTGGATAATGCACTAGTTCTATGATTTAATTCTCCTCTTAAATAAATAGGAAGCTATGGGAATTGCCCATATCCAGTGCTAAACTTTGGAACTGGTCCAAAAGAAGTGAAATAATATACTTTAAATGGTACCAAATGTCTTCTGATGCTGTTAGTAGATGGATCAATGTAGTTTAATAGTATTTACGGAAGCCCATTGGACCTCAACATTAACAGTGTTCTGAGCTAATATCTGAAGGACGGCACACGTTAAAATGGATATGGGGTGACCATCTATTGAATGTATTTCAAATGATTCTGCTAATTCCTGCAGAGCTTATCGCCATGGTGACAGTGACAAAAATTAAACATACTGGAAAAAATTAAAATCGATCCATCCTGAGTAAGATTCCAATGGGATCTGGAGTCACATTTAGGTACTGGGAGCTAAGTTTAAGAGTGACAGCTCTTCAGCTAATCGCACAACCCATACCTGCTCCGAAGAGGGGTTCTGTCTGCAGATTTAGTCTCTGTATCATGAATTACTTTCTGGATTGCTTCATCTAGGAAGTGGTGGTTTTGGAATGGAGGCCTAGATAGGAGCTACTGATGTAAACTGTGTGCTTGCAGTATGCTGGCATTAAATCATTAGCTCTTCATGGTGCAGAGAGCTGTAACTTAGGCACTAATATAGGTATGGATGCAATATGAAGGGAAATATGCGCATGTAACAGCATTAGAAGTTACAGCAAAATAAGTGTTAAAAAACTGGGACTTGTATTGGACACTCAGGACACTGCTCCCAGGACTCTTCACCCAGTTGCAGTGCTGAGGAATACGTCATTTAAATCCAGACGAGAACACTTGCACTCCTTAAGACCACAGCGCAGATAATTCCTCAGTGGAAGATCCTGCATCCTAAACCCAGGAGGATGGCAGCAAGCTGCAGCATATCACGTACGCCAATCCTTTCTGGCTTCCCAACAGGAGAACAGATATTTCAAACAAACATGATAAAACAGTGTGCAGCAAGCTTAGCTAAGAGTTATGGAGCTACTGGATTCAGAAGCAAAATACCAGCTGCCAAAACAGGTAAATGGCTTCTCTTTGTTCTTCAGCATTGCTTTCATTCTAAATCCCACCAATTTTATTCAAGAGATATGAACAACTCCTTGTAGTAGGATGTTTGCCTACTGTTTTGAAGGGCTTCTAATGTATCAAGTTGCTTACAGTTTCTAACTCCTTATTTTAATTTCAACAATGATCCTTAGAGAAATTCTGATCTAACTGAGCATTTGGAATAGGTTTGTAGTTACTGAACTTGACTTTCACTGCAACGTGGGGTATGTGAGGATGTTACAGAAGGCAGGAGGGGAAGGCATCTGTAACACGCAATTATGTTAATGTCTATAGTGAACTTTTAGTTCTTTAGACCAATGATGTAAAATCGCAGTGAACTCCTACTGGATCCTTTTGGAATTTCATAAATATTTTTGTGAAGAATATTTTGAAAAACAGGTGTTTCGCCTCAGTAGAAGTCAGAAGTTGTCCTGTGGAGGATGCCGTCTCCACATGGTGCATTTGTTTCAAATGTATACTTTCCAGATGTGGAACAAATCTGAGATCGTGTTTAGTACTTAGTTTGAACTGGAAACCCTGTCTGCTCATACTGTTTTTGCCATGGTTGCCAGGGGATCTCAAGCAAATAAGTGTTCTTCACAAGGAAACTCACGCAGCCAAAATGCAGAAACCTTGTTAAGAGCAATACCGAGGCATAACAAGAACACAGTAAGGTCAAATAAAATACCCTCTTGAGTGACAGGGAATTCTGCTGAGATTAGTTTATTTTTACTCTGTCTTGCACCAAATAGGCACTCTTATACAAGTAAATCTCTGGCATCTGGAGATCCTCCTGTACTTGAAATCAGACATAGTATAATTAAAACACTTTCTCGTATGCTGGACTAAATGTTAGTCTGTACAAAGCAGTCAGTGAGAAACATCCAGGAAGCTGTTAACAGGCATGCAAGGCTGAGGATCTCACCCACTAGTAATTATGAATGAAACTAATAGAATTTGGAGCACCTGATTTCTTTTCATAATGAGATCCCCAGTGCGGAAGGGTTCACAGTGGTAATGTTGGCAGGCTGTGGAGTTAAAGATGCACTAAGTGATAGAGAGTTGTAATGGGAAGTGAATCTTGTATGAGTTGAGAGAAAACAGCAACTGGGAATAACACACTATTTTTAAAGGAATCCCTACTACCTGTGTAGTTAGTGCATATGTAGTCACAAAGGAGCTTTACTCAGCCCAAAATTCTTCTAAGTGATATCTGCTATGTAAGAAACTTGAGTGAATTAAAGAGATTTCATTGTATTAAGTTGTTTTTTTAATTATAGCTATTTTTTTTCCCTACAGGAAAACATTTGGACCCTGGTAACATTTGTAGACAAAGCTGTAGCTTCAGCTGTTAAATACATTTTTCAGTGGTAGTGTACAGACATCTGAAATAAAACAGTCAAAACAACTTTCACATGATACACTTACGCAAAATTCAGGTTTAAAACCTTCAGGGGAATCATATTTAATATTTATTAAACATTGTCAATTACCTTTGGAACTACAAAATAAAACAGAACTCTGGCACTCATCATGAAAAGTGATATGGAACAGTCTATTCCAGAATGAATGGAGCACTGAACATAAGTAGTCATTTTAAAGAATAACAAGGCAGTACATTATAAAGGTTCAATGTCTCTCAGTAAAATTAGTTATTTCCAACACCGATAGGGGAAACATGATCCTCTTAAAATGATCTCAGAGAGGATACTGCTGTTTTGATAATTGCGAGACCCCAATTTATGCTAAGTTATATGTAAAAGTAAACTGCATCTTACTGCTGTTCAAATGTTTATAAGCTTTCCAGCCGAGCAGTGCTAATTAAAACTTTATACCCTTAAAAAGAAAATTTTAAATAGTACTTTTAGCTTGGCTTTTATGAAATCCTTTTTCACCAAGTTGTCAATAGCAGCGCAGCTGCAGTGACATTGTGTGCAGAAGGCCATCACAACTGAAGAGTAAATCAGGAGCTACTGTTTCCATTGCCTTCAGATTTCCCATGACTGTTGTGTTGTTGGCACTGGTACATCCTAATTCAGAATTGTGGGATTCAAATTTAATTATTTATTTTTAATGTTTCTCAAGGCCTCTAGGAGTAGTCGCAGAGAGTGTAGAGCACTTGTCTGAACACCAATAGCTATTATTTCCACTGTCTGCAAGCTAAGTAGAAAACAATTTTTTGGCTACAGAGATCTTTCAAGTTCTCTTTTTCCTCCCACACTCTCAGAGAAGTAGTTTCAATTTAATGTGACTATTACTTGGTAGTATTAATGTTAACATCAGGTTAGGGTTAATAACATTAAAGAAGAAAGAAAGAGAAACTGGAAGCTAACTTTAAAAGATAAAATGTCTAGTTTAAGCTTGTATAAAGTCTCTAGTGAGAGACAGGATGCCTAAAGCCCTTTGCGTTTTTTAAAGCCAGAGCTGGATTTACACTGAAAGTGGCAGAAACCTAAAGGAAACCACCAGAAGAAGGGACAGTAAAAGACTGTCAGGTTATTGATAACTGAGATCAGTTCCTCCACCCAGATCCTACCTTGTGCCAGTGCAAAGGGAGCATGGCATGCAGTAAGAACAAGGGACCGAGGCAGATAAGATCTTTGGTGTAAGGGAAATTATGCTTGAGGATTAAGCTAAAGGGGTCAAAAAAAGTAAAAAAAAAAAAATCCCCTGTTTTACCTAAAGTGATTACTAGTAATTCTTCTTGCTGAAAATGTATTGCTCTGAAGCCTGATTTCTGGGTAGAAAGCACGTGGTTTTGGTGGCCTTGTTTCTACCAGCCCCATGGAGTTTCCCTCTGGTGAGGAGAAAGAAGAGGTACAGCGTGTGTATGCGTGCATGTGCATCTGTGTGCGTGCTACACAACCACTTCGCACCTTTGTACTTGGGCAGTTTTGGGGAATAAATGGAGAAGTACTTACTTAGAAAGGAAAAATACACGCCGTGAAATTGCTGGCTGCAAATGTTTGTCACTAACTAAAATGAAATTGTTCAGTGTTGTTATTACTTACTAAAGGTGATGTAGGCAACAGTAGTGCAAAAATTTAAGTGGAGGAGTGTTCTCCCTCTCGTAGGGTGCTACAGCCGGGGGACTCCCTGCAGAGTGCTGTGCAGCAGATAGCAGCTCTTTGCAGGAAGGTGCCTTAGCTGCTAAAGTCCTTCAATGCAGGTGCCTTGTTTTCTTATTGAGCGTGCTGGATACTTCTTTATTTTTTCCATAATAAAGACGAGTGAGGGCATGCCACTTCAAGTAAGCTCCTGAACTGTTTGGTAGACATTTGTGCTATGAAGGGCTGCTGGAGAAGTACAAACTGCTGCCTCATTATGAAGAACACCCTTCTCAATCTACCTTCCCTCATCTTCAAATTCTAAATGGGATTTTCAACCATTTTTTGTGCTTTCAAGGATAAAAATTATGATTATCTGGCATTTTTCTTTTTTTATATCAAAACCTACAGCTACTTTAAGCAGATGCTTATATGAAAGATTAGTGCTTATAGAATCTGTTAAAGTTAAATGCAATATTTTATTCAGGTAATTCTATGCTTATTATTGTTTGTAGCTAAGCTGCAATCTTCACATTATAAAAAAGGTTTTTTACATCCAATTGAATGTCATTCATGCTAAAAGCTTTATTTCAATATATTACGTCTTTGATATATATGTCTTACAGTTTTTATAGAGCTACTTCATTTGTCTTAGTAATGCATTGATATGATACGAATTATAGTATTATTTACAGTTGGTGCAATCATGTTAATATAATTGGATGGAGCGACATCTTATTGCAATAGTACCATAGAATCATAGAATGGTTTGGGTTGGAAGGGACCCTTAAAGATCACCTAGTCCAACCCTGTTGCCATGAGCAGGGACACTAAATCAGGTTGTTTAAAGCCAGGCTGGACAGGGCTTTGAACACTTCCAGTGATGAGGCATCCACAACCTCTTTGGGCAACCTGTTCCAGTGTCTCAGCACCCTCACCAAAAAAAAAGTCTTCCTTGTATCCAATCTAATACCACGTATTATCACACTTACTGTAGAACAGTTCGTACTATGTTCACAGCATTTGACAATGGTTACGCAGTCCAGACCTGTGATCATGTGGTCCCAGACCATTGCACGGTGTTCAACAACTCAAATTTTGTTGTTGTTGTTGTTGCTGTTGTTGTTGTTTGGTTGTTTCTTGTTTGTGGTTGTTTTCTCACTTTTTGACTTCTTCCTCTGCCTTTTCTGCTTCATATCTCTTGTAATCGTTTCCCACCATTTGCTTTCCTCCTGCCTTTCCTAGGAAAGACATTCCAATCTTAGTACAAGCAGGCTGCTGCCTCTCCCTAAGAGGAGACTCAAAGGAACAGGGGCCAAACGAGAATGTTTCTGAAAGACTAAAAACGGGGTAAAGTGTATAGGATACTTTCCAGCCTCCAGCTGCTGGGAAGCTCAAGGACTTCTTGACCCAAATATTTAATAACCCTCTGTGGTTTTATTTTCTGTGAAGTTGTCCAGTCTCTCCTTTTGCTTCTGTAAATTTTCAGCATTCACCACACCTTTTGGCAAGGAGTTCCTTAAATCTGCTCTCTGCTACATGGTGAAAACTCTGGTTTTTTGTTTGTTTGTTTTTCCAACCAGCACATAATAGCTTAATTTGATCCCCCACAGTTTTTGCTTTGGAAAAGGCAGTAAATACTTGACCTATAGCCAATCTCTCTATACCACTCATGATTTTGTAGATGTTTGTCATACCCCTTCTTAGACATCACTTTTCCAGAATTGAGAAAAATTATGTATTTGACAAGTTCTCTTTAAGGGGAAAAAAAAAAAAGGGATGGGGGAGATAACAAAATATCAAAAAAAAAAAAAAACTTATGAAGATGCTCTTAAGACTTTAGGCAAAGAACATTGCTTATGAAAAACACTATCCATTCTGTAGAACGATGGCTGGTATTCTGCTTTCCTCCATGATGAACAGATGGTTAGATGGTTGAGCTACCTGCTTTTGTTTGGCATGCCTTTATCATCACTAGCAGAGGACTATTCCTTTATTTGCAAGGTAGTAATCCTTACCATAAGGAGTTTTGCTGTGGTCTGCCAGGCTGTTTTGCAGGCAAACAGAACCACCCAAACAAATTACAGCACCAACAACCAGTAAGTGTAATTTTCTTCTTCCCTATCTAATACCTTACTGAATCAGCCTTAGTAATAAATAGTTAATAGAAACAGACTTCTCAATGTATTTAAAAAGACTGTCAATCACAATGAAAGTAGTATCTTTCTATCTGCCATCTGTAGTTACTGTTCAGAAAATGACAAATGGTCATCAAATCTTGTAGATGATGGATAGCAGTCTTTGCCAAGTCTGGAAATAATCTACAATTTCAGCACATGACAGTAAAGTAGAAACAAGCAAACAGACAACATCAACTTGAAATAAACAGAAGAATTGCACTGGTAATGCACTACTTGGAAAAATCCAACAGTTAATTTAATTAAGAGATGATTGTGGCTTTTGTCTTTGCAACAAAGGTAATTGGCTTTATTTGTTACCATTGAATCACAGAATGGATGAAGCTGGGTTGGACCTCTGGAGTTTGCCTAGTCCAATGTACCTGCCTGGGCATGGTCACACACAGCAGGTTGCCAAGCACCACTTCCCATCAGGTTCTGAATATCTCCAAGGATGGAGCCTCCACAACGTCTCTGGGCAACCTGTTCCAGTGTTCAACCATCCTCACATAACTGAGTGTTTCCTTGTGTTCAACCAGTTTCTCCTGTATTTTAATACATCTGTTGTCCTGTCACTGGATACAGGAAAAGTCCAGCACAAATTTCTTTACTGTCCTCCATCAGATATTCCTGGTATTCCTGAAGTCCAGTTGTACCAGGAAAGATTGAGGTGAAGAAGGCATTGTGTACCTTGGTCTCTTCTGAGTCCTTTGTCACCAGGTCTCCTGTCCCTGTCAGCAGCAGCACCATGTTTCCCGTAGACTTCTTTTTGCTGCTGATGCACTTGTGGAAGCCCATCGTCTGGCACTTCACATACCTCAACAGACTCAGCTCCAGATGGGCCTCAGTTTAAATGTAACAGATGATTTTATGTAGATTTAGCTGATTCCAAAGCCTGTTGCAAATTAGTCTGGCTCTAGCAGAGATTTCAAGACTGAGTTTTACAGATGTTACTTCTTACTTGAAGAACCAGGAGTTTAAAAGAAGTAAAAATGCAGCTCCCCAACCAGCACAATCGTTGCTTTCGACCTTAGTTAACTGAAATGTAAGAAATCTGTTTTCATATTTTGTTTTCAATGAAGCAAACCAATCTCTCCTGGACCTGGTATAGCTGACAAAGCACTTAAAAATGGAATGACACATGAAAACTGAAGTAACTTGTTGTATTGTTCAAACTGGCCTTCTGTGTAATAATTTGCCTTTAAAAGAATGCATAGTACTTTCTGAGGAGACAAAATATCATCACTCAGCTTAGCTGGAGCTTCTGTGGAAAAGGTGACTTAGTAGAACTAGATGGTAATTAATATAAATTTTGGTGATAATTATAAATATTGATTTCTGAGTAGGCAGCAAAAAGGATTTGACATAGATAGTTCGGTGCTCTAAAAGCACTACTTTAGAAAATTCCTTTGCCTCACCAATCCCTCTTACACATACTACAGCACCATAAATTACTGTTGACCACAGTATAGATCTAAAGCCTGTGAATTTAAGTTAAAATACATTGAATGGTGACCTGAGTTCAAGAACTCATGTTTTTCCTCTATGACCATTTCTTCATTTGATGTGCTGACTGCATGCTTTTCCCCCCCAGTGAGTCACTTGCTTTTTTTCATGCAACACAATGTATAATTGTAAAGTAGCTTTTGAAAACTTTACTGTAAAATACATAATCTACTTCCAAATGCAAATTAAGTATACTATGATGAATTGGGCCTGCATTCAGAAAAAACCACTCAGTTAAAAACTTAAGCAACTGCTCAAGCATTTTACCATATGGAAGCACCTTTAAGTATGAATTCAAAATTAACCCTGTATGGGATTAACATGCTGAACTGGGAAGGCAGATCATGATTGTTGAACAAAAATGTGAGCACTTTGAAGTAAAGAGTAACACCTTGATTTACTGATTCTTTGTTCTCTTTCACAGTGGCAGTAAGGAAGAGGAGAGTGGGCATGGTGGTTCTCCATCTTTGATCTGCAGGCAAGGAGGTGGTGCCATCTATGCATACGCCTTACTTGCAGCTTGTAGTTTTTTGGTGCGTGCATGATTAAAATTTTTATACCATATGTGTGAAAGGAGACAGAAATGACCTTTTACTACGATTACCATGGTGACAGTCCTCATTTTGGTATCAGTAAGCTGTTTATTAAGACTGAATTAACTACAAAGGGACATCTGGAGAGGACATGATATAACATGTAAACGTAGAAGAAAGTGCAACTTCAAAAAAGTTAAAGCACAATCATTAACATAGACATCTGTTTCAAAAAAATCTTTGCAATTCCATTGTCTTACACTGCCAGCATGCTTTACACAGACAAACAGCACGTAGAGAAAATAAGTACTTACAGCTGAGGCTGTTAACTTGCAAAAGGAGTTATGTCTTACATTCTTCATCTTTGACTTTCATTCAGAGTGTCCTGGATGTAAAGAGGAAAGGAAATTGTGCCTTTTCGTTCAAAACCATTTTTATTTTTGCTGCATACATACTTTTGTGTATTTCTATATATTGTGCATCATTCCCATTAGCAATAACAATTGAAGTAAGACGTCATTTGGTTCTCTACTTTCATTATTTAGCGTATAAAGAGTCTTTGTTATGCTGCTGTATGAGCTACTGAGCCATATTTGCAACGTGTTAAGACTGAAATCCTGTACATAAAACGTCTGAGAATTCAACTTATCTACTTTTGAGATGGCATGAATATATTCATGTATTGTATGAGCTGTAGGGTTTCTTAGACTGAAGGAAAATCTTATAATTGGTAGCAGCAAATAGTGTGATCATCAAGAAAATGTATATTTGTATTGACTTTTAACAAACAAGAGTAATAGCCTGTTCTCAGTGTTTGGCAGAAGATACTTCAATAAGTATTTAAAGATTGTCCTTTATTAGCACTAGGAATTTAGTTATAACAGGAATAAGAACTCCAGTGTCACCTCTGAAATCTCACCTTTAATGATATTAAATGTTAGATTCCTCTGACAACAAAAAGGAAAAGAAGGAACCATTGAATGGTAAACACTTGTCTTCAATTTGATACTACCAGTAATTTTGCATCTGTACTTTTTTTTTGTTCCCCCCTGGAATTGTTCTCATTCCAAGATCCTGCCCTTTTCCAGACTAATATATTTGCTTATGTTTATGAACCACAAATATTTTGACCAAGTCAACACATTTCTATAATTTACACATACACACCTGGAACCAAAGAGTGTGTCTCAACAAATAGGTCAATCTGATAGACTCTTTCCAAATGTAACATCTGTCAAACTTAATGTAAATACATTTATTGCGGTGGTTGGGGTCTTTCTTTGAGGAGGGGGTTAGTCGGGGTTTGCTGCTTATTAATGTGTCTTGAAATGTTACCATCTCTCTACCTAAATTCCAAGCCCCAGGTGAAGCTGCTGCCTGGAGCAGTCCGTCTCCATTTCGTGGTACCTGTGCCACCACGCAGGTTCATAACCCTGCTCAGTCGCAGCAAACCAGGCTTCCAGCCCAGCCGCTTGTGGTTAATGTTTGCAGATCTCCAGGATTTTGTTGTTGACCGCTTGGCTAAACGTACGATGTAAAATGCCCTCACTTCGGAGCAAGAGTTTGTTTTGGACTACTGTCCAGCATTTCTTTGGCAATTATTAATTTTGCTGAACACAGTATCAAAATAGTATATTAAAAGTAAAGATTACTTTTGCTACAAAATGTTCTCTTCTCCTTAAAAACAGTATCTACTTTTCACTGCCTTCTAGCTTCTCTGACCTAAAGCTGAAGAGGTCTTATTTGAGCCACCATGTGGCAGTGAATTAAAATTTCTTAGGCAGGCAATTTTTTAGGACAGGCTAACCGAAGTCTAGTCTATTGTCATCAACCTATTTCAGTCTTTACAAGCACGATGGGCATGCTGTGAAAGCTGTTTTTTTTTAGGCATGGTAGTTCCATCTTAAGCTAACATTTTGGTGACATCCTTCATTATATGCATTTAAGAGTCTTACGTCCTTGATTAAAGCACACAAAAGCCCACTGAAATTCTCTCGAAATTTTGTTTCATTTAGTGCAAGTGCCATGGGCATCACAATCACTTAAACATTTTTTCTAAATGGCTGTCTGATTACATTTTGTATTGGCCTGACCTAACTTACCCACATCTGAAGGTCATGTCAGGCTTCATTCACTGTAAGTCAGTATAGCCTCTGCTGACAGCCTGGGGATACATACAGATCTAGTGAAGGTAGCTATATGCCTTGTTTTATTGTTGCTGGAATTTGACCTATAAGAAGAAACCTTGCTTCAGCTTTTATTCTGCAGAAGCAGTTTCTTAAGCCAAGGAACATTTTTTTCTTCCCCCCTTATAGCACTGTGCTTCCTTATGTTTGAGTGGACTTCTAAAATATTTCTGTGATTTTTTGAAACACTTACTGTTTTTTCCTTATTAAAATAAATAAATACTGCCATGGCTACTGATATAAACCTTGTTAACCCCCCTCATTTTTAATTCCTATTTGGAGCTATTCTTGATCTACTTTTTCCTCTGGACTTTATCAAAAAGTCTCTTATAATCTTGTAATTCTTCAAAGAAATCTAATTTCATTTCTCATTATCATTTTATCAGAATCTGGAGCATGTCTTCTTGAATTCAGGTAGTTCCTTATCCCATCTTGATTTTCCTTTTCAAGGCACTGCTTTTTCAGTTGGAATTTGACATCGCTTTTGAAATGGCGTTTATGACCATGGGTGGTATTGAGCCATCATGAAAGGCAGCGGGCATTTTTATGCGCAGCAGCTACCCTTTGGGACTAAAAAGCTCTTCAGACTTCTCTCTACTCCTGCTCAGATGCAGGAATATACTAGGAAAATGTAGCCAGGCTAACATCAGACCGGTTTTGACAGTTTTATACAGTTTACTTACACTAGGCTATCATACCAGAAAAAGAAAGTGTACTGTCAAGTTAATGCAAACTTTATAATCGTGAAACTATCACTGCTGAATCACTGCAGCATTTCATTTGAATAGCATAATGTGAAACTGCATATAGAAGGTGATGGCCAATTAAACACTGAAAGAAAGGTAGAGACAGATCTTGTTTCAGGCTGGATGATACATATGTAAAAGTTTGCTGGCAGAGTTATACCAGTAAAAGAACATTTTGGCAAGAATTGCTGTTATCGGTTTATCAATAAAGTCAGTTATACTAGCAAAATCATTTTTATATTAGCCTCATTTTGTCTGTATTGGAAGAATAGTGGAGAATTAGTACCAAAATGTTGTAAAAATAAGATTCACTAGTGTTTCTAAATCAGAACTTTTTTGTTTTGTTTTGTTTTGTTTTTTTTTTTTTAGTGTGGATTTAAACCGATTTTTCCCTTACAAACTACTGCTAGGTTTTCTGTTTCCTGGGTTCATTTCCTTCATTTCCTTCCATTCATGATTTGTATTCTACTGGCCTCGCCAATCTAGTTTTTAAATTACTTCTATCAAACTAAGATCAAACTATCTTATCTTGGTATTATAATATTAATGTGATTTGTTGTTTTCAGCTTGGCAGTCTTGCTTAAGAACATACATCACTTACATTCAGTTATGACTTTATTTGCATGAAGTTCAAGTGCAGCAGCTTTTCTATTTTCCCTGGAACGTTTTTCACATTTTAAACATGTAACCATTCTAGATCACCTTTTCCATAGCTTGTGTAACTCTATTAAAATCAAATTTGCTCTAGGCAATAAACCAGCCTAAAGCTGAAATACTGGCTGTGACCCTTCGGAAAGATGTAGAGAATTTATCAGAAGAAGCGTTGTGTCCTTTTGGCAATGTCACAATTAATTATCCTTATCCCATTGTGTATCTAGCACGTATATCACTATCAATTGGCCAGGGCGAACTGAAATACATTCTGTTATTCCATATTTCATATATAAACTATTTTATACTTAGGCAGATATTGTTATTATAGAAATGGTAAAATTGTTAAAACTTACTGCAAAACTCTACTAAGGCAGATGTAGTCACGCATTTCTTGGTGCACCATTAATCTAGCATTTTTAAATCTCAAATGGTATGGTGTATACCTTCTGATGCTATCTTAAGCCGTGTGTATCGTCAGCAAAACAGAAGGAGAAAACAATTTATCTACAAGTAAATTGTAGCTGATCTTTTGTTTAATGTGAATTTTATCTGCTGTATCTAGATATATGGCTTAGTGTTGGGGGACTGATACAGAGTTGTTCTGTCAGCTCTGCTTGAACTAACCTCATTACTCCTGCATTTTTCCCTGAGGCTATTTCTACCCCATTTTGTACAACTAGAGCAACATGAAGAGACTGAAGTTTTGCAGAGAGATGAGTCGAAGGCAGGAACTGCTAACTTACCTAACTTTTTTTTCTCTAAATAGAAAATCTCTGGCTTTCATGTATACAAGAAACTCACTAAGAATAAATTTTCCAATTAGATTATCAGAAGGAACATTTCATTATTAAGGTCTGCGAAGGTATGTTCAAGGTGTTTCTTTCACGTTTTTAATTGTGTGATGATTAAACAATATGTTTATTGTAACATTGTTATTTATTTTTCAGGGTAAAATTAAATATGGGAAATGATCAGCAAATAAGATGAGTGTGAACAGCAGAAGTCACCATGAAAACTGTTCTGCTACCTTTACTGAGGCAGCCTACCATGATAATGTTAAAACACATATTTCATACTCAGAAAGCTGTTACTGTTTCATGACCTACAGAAATTCTTCATGATGAACATAGTATTTCTGTTCACCATGCTATTTACCTATGCAGAAAAGTTAACATTGTTTTTAAATGCAATTTAAGCAATGTTCAAAGAACTAAATTATTTAATAAATACACACTGATTTCAGTTGATGTTATACTGATAAACTTGTTTATTTCTGCACACGCACAGTAGCAGCAAAAGAAGTTCAGTCTAAAACACATGCAAATCTGTAGCAGAAAGATTATCAATAAAAAGCTTATGGAGAGCAGTTCATGATAATACCATTCATAGATAAGAACCCGCTTTGATGCAGCTTCTTATTTCAAATAAATACATTGAAATGCAACTGGATTTAGGCATAACATGAGATAATAATTTACTTTACTGTCACGTGCAGACTTCACATCTCCTGCTATTTCTGTGGTGAATCACTTGGGAAGGCATGGCCCTTGATGTCTGCAGAGACCAGGGTTGGGAAGCCAAACTGTGAACGCAGCTGGCCACACTAAGTGCATGGGCTTATTTCTTTAGCACCTTCTCCACCTGGAAGCTTCTCTGTGGAAGCTGCCCTCTGGAGATGTGTTTTGGTTCCCTCCCACCACTCTGGTGCTGTATGTGGGTGTTAGGCTATCATCTGATCTCTCTCTGGATCCCCTGACAGCTATTTTCCCAAGTACCATCTCGGTGTCTGGACAGCACAGTACCCCTCTAAGTCAAGGGCTCAGGGAGAAGCATGCGTCCTTAAAGCATGTCCAAGAGAACAACTAAAATTACAGTCGTTGCTTCGTAATCTTCCAGCCCTGGCAAGCTCTGCATGTGGTTCATACAACCAAATATCGACCATGCTGTTTACTGAAGGACGCCCACATCTGGGAAACCCAGAATCCACGCAGTGGCTGACCCTCGCTTCCTGCTCGGTTACACGGATGTGAATGGTGCCTGCTCCTCTCTGCCAGGCTCACTGACCTCTTTAACATCACACCCAGGGGACAATTAAACCACGTTCTCAGCTCCTGCTGGCCTCTGCAGCATTGCTTTGCCTAGTTTCCGCCTTGAGCCTGCCTTGAGCCTCCCGAAAGCTACTTCCCAGGTAGGCACTGAATGCTCAGCCCCAAATGTTCCTTTGACAGTGAATGCGTGGGAGTGCTGCCCATCCATGCTACCTGTAAAGAACTGGCTAGATGCTGTCCAGGTGTCAGGAAAAAAAAAAATACAAAAGCTATTTAAGACAACTCTTCAAATGTATTAACACAGAGTTAATGTTCACATTGATAGCAACTATGTGACACAGTTTTTGACTGTGTTGGAGGGACTAAACCTCCATCCTGATAAATTATACTTTGAAACGCATTTACTTTTTTGAAACATTATTTCTCTCTGGTTTCCAAAAAATGTTTTCTGCTTCTGAAAATAAACAAGTTATCAGTGAGGGTACATTTTGTTATAAAACTGTTTTGTTTCTATTCTAACAGAATGTATTTGGAAGACAGATTTTCTTAATTTGCTAACTAATAATGTAATTCTTTTTCTTTAGAGATAATTCTAACACCTCAATAACCCTGTAGGATACTTATTAAAATATAAGAGATTAAATTCAAAAGGACTTCCAGGAAGGGCTCACTGTAGGAGAAAAAGATTAAATTCATTTTCCAACCTACAACAAAAGGCAGAATTTAGTGCATAGCTGTAACCACC
>VXAL01019905.1:90595-102934 GCA_013399475.1 Chauna torquata
AAAAAAAAAATACAAAAGCTATTTAAGACAACTCTTCAAATGTATTAACACAGAGTTAATGTTCACATTGATAGCAACTATGTGACACAGTTTTTGACTGTGTTGGAGGGACTAAACCTCCATCCTGATAAATTATACTTTGAAATGCATTTACTTTTTTGAAACATTATTTCTCTATGGTTTCCAAAAAATGTTTTCTGCTTCTGAAAATAAACAAGTTATCAGTGAGGGTACATTTTGTTATAAAACTGTTTTGTTTCTATTCTAACAGAATGTATTTGGAAGACAGATTTTCTTAATTTGCTAACTAATAATGTAATTCTTTTTCTTTAGAGATAATTCTAACACCTCAATAACCCTGTAGGATACTTATTAAAATATAAGAGATTAAATTCAAAAGGACTTCCAGGAAGGGCTCACTGTAGGAGAAAAAGATTAAATTCATTTTCCAACCTACAACAAAAGGCAGAATTTAGTGCATAGCTGTAACCACCTACATGAACAACCATAAGTTAAGTTGTGTTTCTCTGGTTGGCCAGCCATTTATCCCCCACACTGCTAGGCATGAGCAGGCAGAAAGTCTCCATTCTCACCAGAACGGATGATGGGGAGACCTGGCTATCTATCAGCCTTAACTGTACTACTTCTTGCATGTGAGGACTGATGGATTTATGATAGAGGATGTTAGGACCTTTGTCAAGCTTGCGCAGGTGACCCATGGAACAGGCTACACAATGCAAAGACCTTCTGCATCAACGTACAGCTAGAAAATGTCCCATGAAAGGGTGTTGTAGAGCCATGGCGATAATGCTACCAGATTATGGAGATGCTCAGAGGAGAATGAGCAGTGACCATCGTTATGGTCCTACCCAGCTCACAGCAGGAGTGATGCATTTTATACTGCTTGCTTTCTCCAATACAGTTAGTACCTAAGCATTGGATTTACTGTAGTAATGAAATCCTGTATCCACAATAAATAACTCACCCTCAGTGCAAATATAAAGAGGTTTTCCTGTTGAGTTCAACAGGAGCAGGCTAGAGCTCATAATACAGATCTTGATCAACTTGCTGGAGATAAGAACCAAAAGAAATCTGTTTCCCACAGGAAATACTCATGGAGTATGGATTACTATTAAGATGTACATTGGCACTGATTTTGGCATGTTAGCAAAAGTCATTAATATACTAATGACAAAAAATATTGTAACGAGGTAAAACATTAAAGTTAAAGGTGATGGGTGCCATAGAAATGAAAGCCAGAACTCCGGGTTAAATCATGCACAGGTATTACATTAAACATCTTTGATTTGCAGGTATCAGTGTTTACTCTCTGTTCTCTGAAGATGTGTAAAAACATTTTCTATGGAATATATCTACAAATGTAAATTCTATTGCCCATTACAAAATGTGAGAGATAAGTTAGCAAAAATGAACAAAAACATTCAGAAATTTGTTTCTTAATTTAAAAAAAAAATTCTAAGAGTTGTGATCTAAATATCCCACTTGCTATATCATATACTATAATGTCAATGATACAGTAACATGCTATACAGGAAAACAAAGCAATAAAATACAATTGATGGGGAGGACGTTTTGATTAGCAGCATTCAGGCTGAGTAACATTGTGAATTTCCTATAAAATCTGTACTCCCAAATTATAAACTAATTTCTTGCAAACTGATATAACACAATTAAATTAAAACAGGTGTTACGATATCCAGGTGATCAAAGGTAAAGCAGTTATTTACACTATTGTTCTCCTCTCACACCAAATAAATAATTTAGAACAATTTAGTTGAGAGGAAAGTAGCAAAGTATATCCACTTTGTGGGTTATATTGTGTTAAGATAAAGAAAAATATGAGGAAAAGGTAGATACACTTTCACACTACTGGACTTACCATAAGAAAAGGAAGAGGAGTATGTGTTGTATTTACAGGGGATAAAAATAGAGAGTACTACTAATGGAGAGATGAGCAATAAACAACAAGAAAAGTTAGGTGAAGCAAAGAAAATGCAAGAGAACACAAAAGAGTCAAGTAAAATTAGAAAGAAAAATAACCTGGAAAATAACAATGCCACTGTTTCAACAAAGTTGAAAGACATCTCCCCCCCCAGCCTTTTTTTTTTTCACTTTGGACTCCATACAAATAAAAAGATACAGTTCTTGTCCTGAAAGCCTCGCAATCCAGCATGAAGTCCAAGGCAACAGAGAAAATGAATGTAGCACAAGAAAGATAAAGGTGAGATGCTCATATAGTTTTATGCGTCGTCGCACATCATTTGATTGAACTGAAATTGCTTAAACTTTTTTTTTTTTTAAACAGGAGAGAGGAAAGTGCAAGAAGGTTGTTGATAAACTTCAGCAAATCCAGCAGAGGCTGGGACACGTTGCCCAGAGAGGCTGCGGATTCCCTATCCCCAGAGGTTTTCAGCATCCAGCTTGGCAAAGCCCTGAGCACCCCAGCGGGAAATTCAATGCCATCCTGCTTTGGGCAGGAACTTGGGCTACAGACGCCTCCCAGGCCCTCCAGCCACGGTGACTCTCTGATTCCTCAGTTTTGTACAAGCTGTAACTCCGTGTCTATCACAAGCACTATCTCACCAGTATTAACTAGCAGATGTACTTTTGTAACTGAAGTGTGCCTTGACAAGAGATTTGCCTCCATCTACAAAAGGTACGCAGAACTGATGAATTTAAAACAACAGAATCAAACAGAAATGGTGAGGATGCCAGTGAACAGAGGGCATTGTTTGGAGGGAAAACAAACGAAGAGAGATGGAAAAGCAAGCAGTTGAAAAAACAATTCAGTTATTTCTTGTTACAGATGAACTAAACATATTTTTAGTGGTGTAATTCCACTGATTTTGGTGATGCAGGCTATCTGCTAAAACAAAAAGTGTAAGATGGGCACCATTCACATTCAAGGTAGCCTAGTTTTTCACCAAAAACTATTTCATGTTAGCTTTGCACTGTATATAATTTTAAAATTTTGACTTGTCTTTCCAGTTCTTACATCTTTTATCTGCTCTCTGTGCTCATTCTTTCAACTCTCAACCATATCTCCTAGGGTTTTCTCTCTTTTTTTTTTTTTTCGGTCTGGCTACAAAGTTGTTATAAAAGACAAAACAGACAAAACAGATAAAATACCAGAATAATGAAAGTGGATGTCCCCTCTGGTGAGATCTAGAATTCCTCGGTGGAGATTATACGACCTTCTTTCATTTTTGACACTTGAAAGCTTTCTTTAATAACGCCATTTCAGTCTAATTTTATACAGCCAGCATGTTAGATGTCTTTTAAAAGCACTCCCATCTCTTATTGTTTTTAGCAACCAATTAATTCCCAGCCCAACTAGTCCCAGTTGCTCAGCTGGATCCTGGAGATTTGGCACAGCCTGTTGTAATAACTCACTCACCTATTGCCCCTTGCAGTCTTAAACGCAGATCAAGCGTAGACATAATGTGTGCAGTTATAATGGGAGAATCAACACAGTAAAATGCATCTTTTTACCTCTTCTTATAGTTACCCCATGTAAACCTTTCTAATGCCAGGACATTGTTTTTCTGGAAAGACAAGAAGCAATATTCATTTAAGGAATTTTATAATTAGGAAATATTCCATCTCCTACTACAGCAGAATAATACCATGCTTTCCTCTGCTAGATCTGATTGCATTTAATTATTTTCTGTCCTTTCAAAGCCACTAGACGATGTGACTCTTGACTGTAAGAAGGTTGTACGTAGCCAGCAGAGGTCAAGTTCCCAACGGTCAGATGTTACGTCGGTAGTGCCTATTGAAGTGAACAGAATTACTTTTATGTACTTTAAGTTTGAGCACATGGTTAAGCTCTGCTTTTTCTTCTTCTTCTTCTGTATTGAGGTCACTTTGACTGTTTCAATCTATTTGTGTTTTCAGTTTCCACTTTTTACTGAGGGCATTGTAGGCTGAGCAGGAATTCCACATTTTCAAGTGGCATACTGAAAAGCGATTTCCTGCCTTAAAGTTTTCCTCTTCATTGCATACTTTTTTGAACACGTTAGTTTGTTCTGATACAGAACTATTAAGACTAAACGATAGTTCTGTTTCCAGCAGCCACTGGCAGAGGCCCGAAAAGGCTTGTGCAGGCACCACCATCAGAACTGCAGGCACCTGAACCATGGCAGACTGCCTGGGACCTGGGACCAGGGTGCCAGTCCGGCATCCCGCTCCCTACTCCATTCGGTCAGCTCCACGGTGGGACGCGTCTATTTTCTTCCTCTGTTCCTCCCTGAACCAGGAGCAGTTCCGGGAGCAGGAGACAGTTTCAGAGTAGATCAACTGCTGGTTTTTCTTCCTTGTATTTTTTAATCTTCTGTATGATGCTGATCCCAGAAAGAAGCCTAAGGTGAACATTCCTGTCTTTTTTTCTGCTCTTCTGCTGCACATAAAAATTCAGGTCTCTGAGCTTCTTTGGAAACTCTGAAAAGCTCCTTCTCCTTTGTTTTTGCACATGTGAATTTTGATCATAGGATATGATTTTGGTGAACAGTAATATTTACTATGGTGCAGTTAGAACACAGTAATGATTGGACTAATTAAAACATGGATCTGTCTCGTCTGGTATACATAATCACACCTGAACTGTAATTCAGTTCTGGGACTGGGAACATGCTCCACTCTCATTTACATTGCGAGACTGAACTGTGCTAGGGCACTACTGTGTTGGAACAAAGTTTACCAAAATAGTTGACTTAAAATAGGTCTGATTTCAAAGGAACTACAAATTTCCCTTCAAAAAGTGTTTGTGATGTTCCAGTAAATCAAAGACAATTGTATATCTAAATATTAGAAAATAAGTCTTCACGGTCAGAAGAGTCAATAATGTGTGTGTATTACGTTATTTGAATCATTATCTCCAATTGTTTTAAGTGTTTAATGTTTTATTTCTTTACTATAAATAATGACCATTTCCAGATACAAGTAAAACCTTAGTGGATAAAAAGATATTAAACTGAAATACTATGAATCTTGACTACTCATTACATAGTACCTACAGTAAATCATATGAACAAGCATATCGACAGTACAGAAGTATTCTTTTTCTCTTTGTCTGAATAGTTTAGTTATCACAGTACTTGATGCACCAAAATGTACTTCCCTGGCCAAATGGCTTAAAATCAAAGAGCTATAAGAAACACATGAATATACTGCCTTTCATCTTTCTCTCCAATCACCCCGCTAGACACAGAGAGCCTGTAGTTGCTTGCCTCCTCCTCAGCTCATTTGCCCGAGGCAACAAACCAGGGAAATTACAGGTAACAATTTATCAAATGCTTGCCATCAGTTAACTCCCTCTCTACCTGCCACTAGGCATGATTTTATTAACAGAAACTTGACCCAGGTATGCTAGTAGCTTGAAAGCTCATCGGGTGGGATGCAGCTCTCAAATGAGAGATGAATGATGTGCGTTCCATGTTTTAAATGCATGTTAGCGTATTTGAAAGCGAACGTGCTAATAAAAGGTGACGTTTTATCAGTGATATTGTGGCAGCTGTGTGAGAAGAACTCAGAGCAGTTTCACAATGTGATGCAAATGGACAGGAGGAAAGACTTCATGGTTAATGTACACGGGCTGTAAGTTTGCATTAGAATTTCCTGCTGTGGAAGTGTGCATTGGCACAGGATTTAATCAAAATTAACAAGACTGTGCTAACATGGCTTACTACGCAGGCAACCTCTGATAAGTGAAAATAATGACTACTGAGACACATTTTTTATTAAATATAAATAATTTCTAAACCTGTTTTATACTTTTATATTGCTCTGTTATGTTATTGCTATTACAAATTACTTTCGTTTACTAGCTACTCAAATCATACATTTCAAAACGTACCTTCACATACATCAGGAAGGAGATTTTCCTAACGTGAAAACATCCATAACATTGTGTTCCATTTTTTTAAATGGGATAGAACTGGAGGAAATAATCTCAATTTAAATTCCCATTTTAAATGATTTTATCAATTAATTACAATGACATTTACATTATGAAAATTCAAAAAGATTTTTTTAGAAACCTTTACTTCATCTTCACCTTTTTCATTGTATTCAACTAAAAGTAAAATAGTGTAAATATTGATGAAATAAAGGACTGCTAAATTCATTTCAATTTTTTTTTGTTTCATGCCCCAGCATTCAACTTCGAATTCATAACCAAGACAGTTTCTAGTTTCAAAAAAGGAAGAGTGAGAAGAAAACCCCAAATATTTTGTTTTAAATGAGACAGAAACATCTTTTAGTTACAGTGAAAAAAGCAGTTTGACTATGGTTTCTGTACTATTCTGTTGTTTTGGATTTTACAAAATAAAGAAATACAAAATCTGAAAAATATAAGAGGAAAATATGGCAGTACAATCATTACCACTCATTATTAAAAAAAATTTGCATTTACTGCAAATTATAAACAGGTATGAACGTGCTTTTTGAAATACAAGGAAGTTCAGAATCTATTCTACGTAACTCATGTTACACAACCTTTGAAATTAGCATACCGACTTTACAAGCAACGTATAGTTCACAGGCATATTTTAAATGGGGCAGCAACTTCAGACTACTCGGTTTTGCTGCCCTCAGTCCAAAGTCCACAAATGTAGGCCCTGGCCCAGCATCGTGTTGTATTTGTGGATATTCACCTGCATCTCGCTCGATGCAGGACTGGGCTGTAATGCATAAGTTTGCCACATTTAAGTGCCCTCCTCTCTTCTGTACAGATTTTTCCAAATATTTTTAAGATAATCAAGGTCAGAAATAACTGACTTTCATCCCTGTCCCCTCTCAGCTGATGATTTTCATTCCTCTTTTAAGCTCTGCATCTCAAACTAGCCATCACCTTCCTCTCTTCTAGGTGTGCCATTGCCACGGATGCCACTACTGACCTTCCATGGAGCCACTGCTCATCCGGCAGCCACAACCAGCCTCCTCCAGGGACCTAAATCTGATTGCTTTTATCCCACTATGGACTCACCGTGGGATCTGCGGTGACGCTTCCTTTATTTTGGTTGGGGTGGTTGATAGTGATCATAAGGCTGTGTACAGGTGGCGAATGATCCTGCAGTTTCCATTGCAGTTCTAGCTCTTCTTTCATACATTTATTCACTCACATAGTGTATAATTCGTTTTCTTATTAATTCACATTTCCTGTTCTGTCTGTAACAGGAAGTCTCTAACCAGTCATTATTTTATCCATATGTTAAACAAACATTCATTTTTCAGTCATAGAAGAAACCTGTATTCTGTCCAGGCTATACATCTTTTAAACACAATTTCTGGTTATTTCCCAGTTATCCTGCCTTCCTTGATAGAATGTCACCAGTGTGTTCATTAGGCCATGGATGGATGAAACACACCCAGATCATTAGTGTAATACTAATCTAATACTAAGGTTGCATTTTTGCGCTCATTGTTTCAACAGAACATATTTAAACCTTCTATGTATTGCTTTAACTGACAGTGTATACAGCTCACTACATTTTTCTCTGAAAAATAATCTATTTTTTACCTGACTGGTTTTCATCCAAGTACTGAAATGCTGCTTTTTAGCTAAATTTTCCCACCACATTTCCCACCGCTGATCGCTCCTCTCAAAGATCACTATCTTTGACTTACATCCTTCCATCCTAGTGATTCTGCTCTCACATTCCTGGCCATTGTGCTGTTGGGTTTTGTGTGGACTTTTCCTCCATTCTTCTCCTTTAGCATCTCCTGTGATTTCTCTTCATGCTCACTCTACACCTTTGCTGTAAATCTAGTATTGTCCTTGCACAATTTCATCCACTTACACAGACAGTTAAGTGTCTGCCTAGAGGCAGAAGTTAATTACTGTATTGTGTGTTATACAAATTAGCATTGTGTCTTAGCATCACTCCACGTTTAGGATGCTACCCATTAGGAGATGTTCCTTGCTTGGTAACAATGGGCAAACTTAACACTGCAGGCTAGAACTCTCATCAACAATGTTTATATATATTTAATGTTATGCCTCTGTGCCAGCTAGCCTGTTACAGAAAGAAAAAGACATAGCCTATGTTTTGTTCCCTGCTTTCCTTAGATTTCATTGCAGTGTGTTAGACCACTGCTAGCATCCAGGGAGCAGGATTATTATTCTTGTCATGTGGATATTTTCTTCCCTCTGCTGACTGAGAGCCACAAACTTGTCAGAGAGAAATTCTGATATATTTGTGCCTTTCTCCCTTTAAAATTCACCCACGGCAAATGTTACATGTACTCAACAAGGGAAAAACATCCTTCTTTATAAAGAAATTAGGTGTGTTCCCTAAACAGCATTTCTAATAGCCCATTTTCCATATAATATTATAGCTCTGGCAGTGGGAATTGCATGCTTGCAGGCAGCTGTGGAAGGACTATTCATGTTTCATATCTAGAAAGCTGAACATTTTGTTCCAATTCAAGAACAGCAGGGAAGACCTTGCCGGAGATAGCTGGTAAATGACTTAAAATTTCCCTTGACCTCAAGGATCAGTGATCTTTGGAAGATTTAAGGCCTGCAGAATCAACAAGTATAAGAAGAGAACATCAAATTATGCTCCTACTGAAGTCAGTGACATGATTTCTTCTTGCTTCAGTGGAACCAATTGTACCAATAGCAGTTGAGAAGAAACAAACAAAAAAAGTAAAATGAAATAACAATTTTCTTACCAGAATTGGAAAATTTAGATGTTTCTATTTTTAAGTTGAAGGAAGTTTTACTCTTGTCTTTTATCTGTGCTGCAGAATTAGATTTTACACAACTCTAATATAGCAGCAATTAAAGATTTACTATATACCTTTATAGCAAATAACAAGATTCGATTATATGATTTTAACAGCACTTAATCAGTATCTAAGTATTAGTCAATTAACACAATAATCTAAAGAACTTGCTACAGCAGAAACAGCGACTTTGTTAAAGGTTCATGAACAGCCAGGTTTACCCGAGACTTACTGCAGTGTCCTGGTGGGTTCGTAAATCCAGTCACGCGCTGCCAAAATTCCCCCTTAGAGTGAATTACTCACCCTACTCCCTCATCGGCGTTCGTCTGCGGATGAGCATGTTCCTCGAGGAGTCAGCCCTGAGATGTGCTTCAGGCACCCCTGAGAGGCATCCCAGCTCAGGGGGAGATCAGGGGTACAGCCTGCTGTGGTCCATGGAGAGCTCCGAGGGTTCTTGCTTGGGATCGCTATTTATAGGATTGCGAGGCCATTGTGTTTTGGTCAGTAATTTTATTTGTGCATGATCAGAGGGGAGGCCTGATCGTCTGGTGCCTGTATCGTGTAAATAACAGGTGCTAAGGGGAGTGAGGCAGTGTCAGGCTTCGCCGCACTCTGTGGATAATAGAGGAATGATGTCAAGATGACTTCTCCTTTGATTACAGAGAAAAAAGAGACGAGGTGCCATATTTATTAGATAAAGTGATTGACTTGTAGTCAAGCTCAGACTCCTTATCAGGTTGTTTCCTGGACTCTGACGTGCTTCATTACTTCCCATGAGAGATTTCATGGTAATGAGCTCTGCCTGGGGCCCTGTTGTTAACGAGCTGTCCGGTTCAAGGAGCGATCCCATTGAGGCCTACTGTGGCTCACGAGCCTGAGCAGGACTGACACCAAGTACAGGAGCAGAGCGTACCTGCCACAATCTGCTCTTCCATTTCGGTGCTGGAGCAAACATCAGGCTTCTTTTTTTTTTTTTTTCTTTTCACTTTTATAAAGGTATATACTTTCTTTATATATTTTCCAAAATGCTGGCTGGTTTAGCTGCTTTTACAAATGAAACTGAAGAATGCATGCAAATACCCTGGATGGGAAGAGAGTTTTCTCTCTCTCCCCTTCTGGTCCAATAAACATTGATTTATAAAATGTGGAACAGAACCCACAGGACTGTAGAATATTCAATAGCTTGGTAAATATGCCAATGATATAGGATATGGGTTCAAATATCTGCTGTATATCACACAAGCACACATGACTTAAACTAAGACATCTTTTATGACTCTTTATCTGTTGGCTTCTCTCTCATTTTCATTATCAAGACNAAGGTATATACTTTCTTTATATATTCCCCAAAATGCTGGCTGGTTTAGCTGCTTTTACAAATGAAACTGAAGAATGCATGCAAATACCCTGGATGGGAAGAGAGTTTTCTCTCTCCCCTTCTGGTCCAATAAACATTGATTTATAAAATGTGGAACAGAACCCACAGGACTGTAGAATATTCAATAGCTTGGTAAATATGCCAATGATATAGGATATGGGTTCAAATATCTGCTGTATATCACACAAGCACACATGACTTAAACTAAGACATCTTTTATGACTCTTTATCTGTTGGCTTCTCTCTCATTTTCATTATCAAGACAAGAAGACTGTGTTTGGGCTACCAGATCACATCACCTGGCCAAAATGAAGAAATCAAGCAAAGATAGAGTATAGTAGTGCACCCTTAGGAGCTGATTTAATCTGAATATTAAAATATGCTTTGTAAAGAGGAGTCTTATTGTGATTTGAACTGGTTAAAAGGCAAACTCTGAGTGTTTTCTTGCATCAGTAAATGTGATAAGACTAAGGATTTTTGCTGTGAGGAATTGCACTGGGACTTAAGATTAACAAGAACAGTGCAGATGCAAAGTTTGTTCATCAGAAACCAGAATTTAATAAAAAAGCAGATATTCCTGTGAATAGTGACACTAGAACCATGCCTTCTTATGGATTTTTGGTTTATGCTTCTTCAAAAAGGGAAGTTTAAAAGACAGTGGAAAGTTTAAAAGCTTGGTCCTTTCTTAAAAATACTTCAAATATATCATATGTCACCCCTAAAAGCAATCTTTCCTTTCATATAACATAATTAAATTAAATAGTACCTATTCTAGGCTCTAAGCCAAAGTGCACAGGGAGAAGGGGCATTTTTCAGTTTTCTGTTTGTTTTACATCACATTGTCACAGACTCTCTCCCTCTGTAAAGAGAGTGGGTTTATTTCCCCAAAGATCAGTTAGCAACTTCCTGACATAACCAGACAGAAAATGCCTCAAAACATTGAGAAAGGAGAGCAGTCTTTTCCTCTACCAATCTTCAGAAATTCCTATTACTCTTCAATTAAACCTAAGAGTATACTTTTTACCAGATAGTCCAGTCTTTTCCGATATTTTGCCTTAACTAGGGAAACTGAGGCTTGCTACACGTCTATTAACCGATGATAGTCCCTGAGTGCAGTATCTCCAGGTAGTTTCTCAACGTGTGCTTTATCTGATGTTGCCTCTTTCACTTTTAAGAATGGCAGTTTTGTGTATCTTGTAAAACACAAGTAATTTTAAGTATCTCACGAAGCTTCCAAACTATTTCACGGTTTCATTTATTGTTGTTTTATGTCAGATCACTCGATTTTTTTATTGTACTTGTTGGAAGTTTTATATGTACTTTACTTACTAAAAAAAAAAAAAAATGTGCTGGGAGAGAGTCAAGGAAAAATTCTGTCCAGAAAGTTCATGGTTTTTCAATGTAGTTTTGAAAGAGGACAAAGCCCTAGGTATGCTGCGTTGTGCCTCACCTTCCTTTGTTACAGGCTGAGTAAAAGAACGTGTCACCAAAGAAAAGCCTGTTCCTGACTAAATGATCCTTTCTATACGATCTAGCTCAAATGACATGCAGACTGATGTGAGTTCACGTGTATCCTTCGCTGCCTTGCTCCCTCCTCACTGCTGTGAAGCTCTGAAGAAGCACCTGCCCGCTCCCGCTTTGCTCCAGGGCCGTGTCCGCTTGCCCGCGTCCGGAGGGCTGCAGGCAGGCCTTTATGTTTACTTATTCAGGCTGCAGAAGTTTGTGTGCTCACACAGACGCGCAAAAAAATGAATCCGAACGCTTCCTTGCGGCGTCTGCCAGCCCGGCAGGTAGCAGCTACGTACTGAGGACAGAAAGTGAAAGAAAATACAAGCCGCTAAGGTGACCGACGTGCAGTTTCCAAGAGGAACCGAAGCTGCGCAAGGCGCGGGTCAACAGCGGTGAACTGGAATTTTGGAAACAGCAGCACAGAGAATTAGAACATGTACAGAATTTATTTCCCCGTCTCCCGACGGGTGCTTCCCCTCAGCTCCCGCGCCTCGCCGCTCGGGCTGCCGGCTTTATTTCCTGCGAGCTTTCGCCTCAGCGTGCGCCTCCAGCAGCCGGGCACCAGGCAGGGCGGGCTCGGCTCCCCTGGGCCCCGCAGGCCGCGGCCCAGCCGCCCCGCGACGCCGTCGCGTAGCAACGCGTCCCGCCCTATCGGCGGAGCCCGCCGTCCCGGCCGGCAACCCGGAAGCAGAGGGGGCGCT
>VXAL01019905.1:103516-130714 GCA_013399475.1 Chauna torquata
GGCGGCCCGGGCACTGCGGGCCCCGCTCCCACGCCCCGGCCCCGGGCGGGCTCCTGGCGGGGAGCCCCCCGGGTTCTGGCAGGGCAGGAGCCGGCGCCGGCTTCGCTGGAGGGCGCGCGTCGGATCGGAGCGTGCCCGTCCCGCCTCGGTCCGCGCGGTCTGGCCGCTCGCCGGGGGGAAGCGGCTCCTTTTCATCACCGGCGCGATGTCCGCGAGGCCGGTTTCGGGTGTCGATCAGGCGGCGTGACATGCTCGGGTTGCAGCGCGGTTGACGCGCACGCCAGTGAGAAAGCCCGCTCCCCTTCTGAAAGGCGCCTTCCCCCCTCCCGCCGCGCTCGTTCCACGCCGGTGTCGGGCTCCCGACCTGCCGTCCCCACAGAGAGCCCGGGACGGGCGTTTCACGCTGACCTTGGTGTCCGTGTATTGATCACCTGGAAAGCGATGTAAATATTAACAGAGAAATTCACACAGCGGAAGTATAATATTTACATCGACTATTGGAAAACGATTCAGGAAAACAAAGCTTGCCTGGTGTGTTTACAAATAGTCCGGAAATATACAAGGAGGGAAGGAAGAAAAATGAAAACATGCCTGCAGATCGTATTACAAGTTCTCTTGCTCTTCTCCCATGTTCCCTGTGACCGGGTACGTATTTCAAGTCAAGAAGGCAGAGGACTGATTCAAAGGATAGCGTTCATCCTCTTTGTGGAGAAATCATGTAGGCATCTGTAAAGAAAAAAATGCGAGAACAACAAGTAAGTTGATCACTGTGTAGGTTAGCTGCTTTAGTCAAACATCTCCAAGGCAGTGAGTTACACTGTGTATCTTTTTTTTTCTTTAGAGCGGTCTTAGGAAGAATGTGCCTTTAGTTAAGGTGAGACAATGGTGGTTTTTTTTGTTTTACCAGACATCAAAGTTTCTCTCCTCCAGAGCAGAGAAGATATAGTTAAATCTTCTTAGGCATCGCTCATGTGCGATCAGCTCTGACTTCCCCAGTGGAAGTCCTTAAGGCTGTGTATTGTTACCTTCAAACAAAATGCTGCTTTTGTGCAGGGGACGGATGGGGAAAGGCTTCTGGCCAGCTCTGGTGGGAGTTCCCATTGCTCCCCCCTCTCTTCCAGCTCCGCTGCAGTTTATGCTGGTTCATAGCCTGGCACTTGAACTTGAACCCTGGGTGAAGAGGGTCGGGCCAGGGGCCTGAACTCTCGGCTGCAACAGCTGAGGTGCAGGCACGCTTACATCTTCTCTGTCTGCTGAGGGGATGATGGTCTCCACCAGAACAGTGATAACCATATGTCAGGTACGGTGACATTCGTGAACACAAACTGAAGCTCGTGGCTGCTGGTGGGATTATTCTGGCCAGCAAAGCATGTTCCTCAGCGCTAGCCAGCCAGAGCTTCGTGTCTCTTTGCACAGTGAGAATGAACAGCGTTTGCCAGTCTTCTGCTCCAGTTACTGCTTCCCAGTGTTACCTTCATGGCGTTGGCCCTGCATCTTTCAAGTCTGGGGCGGGAACACTGTCGTGTTATTTCTGACACTGCTCTTTAGCTTGTAGCCCTGTGTGACTATTCTTACAGAGTATTCTCTTTACTGGAGGGCAAACTACAGAAGCCCAGCTTCTTTCCTTCCTACCCAGGTTGTCCTTCTTGAAAACAGATTTCACGCTAGGTCTGTCGCAGCCGTGCCCGTGTGCTCCCGGCTCCCCACAGAGCTGACTGTGCTTGCTGGTTCTGCTTTTCCCATGTAGCTTTGAGTATGATCATTTTCAGCCTTTTATATTCTGAGGAACTTCCTTTTTTCAAAAAGTGCAAATTGCTAAACACTGAGTTCAAATCCACTGTCAATTAGCTTGCTTTCCTTAATTCCTTCTTAGCAACTGAGGATTGGTCCACTTTTTCCCAGGGTGGATCTTGCTTGTGGTCCGTTGAAACAGTAGGAGCAGAACTGGTGTCAATTCAGAGTCTTGTGGCATGGGACTGGTCTGCCTGCGAGCTTCCACAGCACATCAACAGGCGACATGCACAAAGCAGTACTTACGGCTAAAGGTGCGGGAAGCATCTTCTGGGAGGTCCACGTGCAGTTAAAACTCAGATTAAATTCTCACTGGTGACTTGCAAGAGCAAAGCTTTATACACCCTTCATCTGGAGGCAAAACTTGCCTTTTTGAAGGCAAGGAACTGGGTCTGTAACATCTTCAGCAAAAGACAGTCAAACTTTCTGTGCTAGTTGGTCCCTCCAGCCTGATGCACATAAACACGCTCTCTCTTTCTCTCTCATGTTCAGGTTTGCCTTTCTGTAGTACTTTTAACAGGCACAGTAAGTATTTTATATGCTTGAAGATCAAGCAGTAGAGTTGAATGTGTATCTGTAATGCATAATGGTGATTCTAATCACGTTTTACTTTTATATTGGTAATTATCCAATTAAGATAGGAAGCCTGAATAATGGGAGAGCAATGCTGTCTTTGTCAACTGAGGAAGAAATTGTACTGTCAAAAATATCAAAATATATATATTTTTGATAAAGGAGTCCGTGCTCAAAACTTCTTGGACTATACTGATTACACTCTTTATAATTAGAAAGCTTATTCTGCAAAAACCCTGTTACAGTGAAAATTATTTTCTTGAAAGGTTTCTCCTGAGAAGAAGGAGCTCCCATTAGTCCTCATGTGCTCTGTTTTTTCCACTCCTTATAGAAGGATGCATCTTGTACAAAGCTAATACTGAGCATTAAAAGCATATTTCACTTTTCCTGAGCATGCCCGTCCTGCTTGGTGGGGTGAGGGAGGAGAAGAGGATGCGGCTGCAAGAATGTGGTGTCTGGTCCAGGTTGCTGGGGTGTTTTTTCGTTACCTTAGAACCTACTGTGTTTATAGCCAAGGGTGAAGAAAAGTGAAGTTGGCAGTAGCCGTCATAACTGTACAACCCATGAAGCTTTACTTTTCACTAAATGTCTAAAAAATGACACGGTGACTGTGTTTCTCAGAAGAAAACAACTGTCCATATGTACTTTAGTGGGGTAACTAAGCATGTCATACTAACACTGAAGTACAAAACTGTAAGGCTTAATCCAAGCTGTTCATTTAAAACCCAGGTTCTGTCTTGCAGCACTTGAAATCTAGTAGGGTCCTTGAATCATGTTGGTTCAGGGCTGCTTTTTAGAAACATGTTTAGCTAGCAGAGGGCAGTGGGCTTTCCTAGCACTTGGGCTCAACCCAGTCTGTCAGTCAAACTTAGTCTTATATTACTTTCTCTTGGGTAACTAACAGCCTGTAGCAGCTGATTTTGGCCCAAAACTGGATTAAATGGTACTGGATGTGTTTAAAGCAAGCGATAGTAGATTTCTTATGCTGAAAGTTATATTGTTTGCAGAACAAAACAACCAAACAAAAATGCTTGTATTTTTTTTCTCAGCCAAGCCATCTAGAAAGTGACATAAGATTTGCTTTTGCTGACTTCTTTTTGTAATATATTGGCACTCTGTTAATTTTTGTGTCATTCTCCCTGTTTTTCTTTGGCATACATAAACCTTTTTTTCAGCAAAAACACATCAGTTTTGATGTTCCAGAGGTGTGGGGGTTTGTTGTTTTTAATTGAATCTGGTTTATGAATGCAGAAACTAAAGAATGCATTTTAATACCCAGAAATTCTATAAAATAACAATTCCCTACTTAATGAACCTACTGTTGGATCTCTGATCTTGAATTTAAGTGACTGGAAGAAGAGGTGCTGTAGTGATGGGGGAAGGAAATCTGGACAGCTGAGAGAGCAGTCTTTTTTGCTGAACTGGGATATCCAGAAATAGGTGCAGGCGGTTGTTTAAATGCACTATGTTCAGCTCCTATTATTTGTAACTCATCAAATCACCCATGCTTGTTTCTTTCAAACAGTATTTAATTGCTTCAAGGACACTGAATTGGTCACTACTTGGCCAATGTACAAGAATATATGAAAGCTTGCAAAACTTTTTTTTTTTCCCCCCCTTAAACAGAACGTTTGCTGAAGATGACCTTGGAGGAAAGACGCAAAGAGTACTTAAGGGATTATGTTGCATTGAAAGATATTCCAACGTGGATGGAAGAAATGAAAAGTAAGAATGAAAGCGATGGTAAGTTAAATGGGGGAATCTTTTCAAATAGAGACTTTGTTTTCTCAGCCTGAAGTTACTTTTAAGAGGGCTGAGACCTAGAAACCCTGTTGTTAGTAACATACTCCTCCTATGTGGGGTCAGGAGTGCTTTCTTGAGGGGCTTGGGGGTGGAAAACAACAAAATATCTTAAAGCCTCACTGGTGTCCACTAATTCTGCAAGTGCCTGCAAACAGAGTCATAATAACACTGATAGTCTTAGGTAAGTAAAGTAGCTTTTCTCCACCTCAGTTTTTGCTTTCTAGATACTCCAGTAGTCAGCCACACTTAATGCGCTTTGTATTTAAAACTTAGCAGGCATAATGGTACGGGGAATCTGGGCAAAGTAGTGGTGTTCTTGTAGGTGGCTGAAAAGCAGAGGGGAAGTGCACAAGTTGTGGTGGTTACTGAAAAATCTAGAAACAAGAGAAGGTTGGATTTGGAGCCTCTCTGTAAAACAGCATTTCTTACTCGTGATCCTGCATGCTTTCTTGGGCTGAGGAGCATCAGCCTGGCCTGGATGAACCCCTCTTCTCTTAGTGTGTACAGCATAATCACAATTATGATGGCCAGTAGAGTTGTCCAAATACCAGCAGTGAAAGCTGTCCAGAAATGTGAATCCGGTTCACTAACATAGATAAAAATGTTTATGAGGTTTAGACTGGTAAGAACTTAACTTTGTTACAGTGCCTCATTCTTTTTCTAGTTCTTCTTCGTTCATATGTGTGTGGAAGAAGAGGGGCTTTTTTTGGTCTAGTTTCCTCCTCTTTTCCTTCTATATCTTGTCTTGGCTGAAGTTTATTTCTTGGGATTTAACTATGAAATGTGAAGCGTTCCCTGTTGCAGTTTTCTACTGCTGCAGATACAGGACTAGGTTTCTGACCCTTTTGTTACTATTAGAGGCTAATAACTGGCTGGTGTGAACAGGAGTGCAGAGCAATCTTGTGACCACAGGTGGTCATGGTCTTCATGATAATACTCCATTTGAGACTAATACTCTTTTTTTTTTTAAAGTACGATTTTGAGGGGCTAACAGAACTGCAGATACCAATGTCATAAACAGTACTATCATCTACTCCTAAAAGCATCTTTAATGACTTCTGAAGTGAAAATAATGTATCAGAAGTGGCTGAGCTTTTAAACTCTGACAAATTGTTTTATTACAACAATACCTGTAGACCTCTTTCTCCCATAATAGTAGCTCATTCATATCTTATAATGTCAAGAAGCTTGTCCATCTAGAAAACAAGGGCTGCATAAAAATCAAAAGATTACTTGACTTCTCCAAAGTTCATTTAGGAGGTCTTTTACACATGGGAATATGCAGTCTGTCATGTAGTTTAACTGGGAGACTCTTTATCCTTCCTAGCCTAAACTATGCTTTTATTCTGACAACTCTCACATTCTATATTATCGTGCTAAAATTCACGAACCTCATGCTGCATGGGCTGCTGAACATGACAAGGTGTGGATTTATGTTGTGATTGCTGTTACACCTCACATAAGCAAAATGTCAGTGTCTAATACGCAGGTATTGGATCATGGCAGTGGTGAATTTATTCGATTGTAGATGCTCTTGCAATCTCTGTTAGTACCCAGTACACTGCAAAAAATGCTGGAAGGCAAAAGTTGTGCAGAAACACTTTTTTTCTTCTCTGTTACTCAAAGCTTTTGGTGTACTGTACATTCAGGAGAAAATATCCTTGTTTTCTTAGATATACTTGTAAATAAGCCATGTGGAATAGTAAACTTGTAGAAGGTTAGACTAATGAAACACTTCCACATTTCAATTGATCAGTGCAATTAAAAGAAATGTGTTAATGTGACTGTTACTGCATCTGTTTCAAACTTTTTCCCTTAAATGTTGACTCCACTCTGAAGGATCAAGAGTATTGAGTGTGTGGATGAAGCTCCAGGTGTGCTGAAATCTGTGATGACTTGAGAATGCCATGCCCAAGTTCTGCTGTTTTCTTCAAGTGAAAGGCTACTTCTTGCAGTGACAAACTAGAGAAGTCTGAAGGGGAAAAAAATCTGTACATTTGACAAGCCAAGACAACAGCTGATGAGAAATGTGGAAAAAGCTTTCTACCACTTACTTCAAATACTGTGTACTGTGAATAAATGACAGATTGATTAGTAAAGAGTGGAGTAGCTGTTCAGAAAGAGTGATGAGGAGAAGTCAAGAAAGGAACCAAGAACAAATAAACTGAAGCAGGTGTGATCAATCTTCTGCTGGAGTAAGAAGCTGTAGGAGACGGGGAGAGCCTCTGGGCCGAGTATAGTGTCCACAGATACACCAAGCTGGAAACAAAAGGTGTTCAATACTACGCAAATTTTTGTACTGACTTTTAGTCAGGAAAGTCATTGTGTGAAAAGTACAAAGGCTTTATGGTACCAATTTTTAAATGTGGTTAGCTTGCTGGAGGGTGTTACAGGATTAGTTTGGCACACAGTTCTGTCATATGGAAGTTTAACAGGAGATTATTAAAGCCTTTGGAACTGCTGAAACTGAAGTGATCTAAAAACTTCCTGTTAGGAAGGAACCAACCTCTGACCGTTATATCTCTATGTGGTCTTTCTTTAGAATTCTGGAGAACATTCCGTAGTTTGTGGAGGGAAGTTTCTTCCCCCACTCCTCCTTGACCCTCTGATGTGAAGTGGTATTCAGAACTGAATTATGAAGCATACCTGTAAAGCGGAAGGAAGTTAAGGAGATATGAATGGCAGCTGACAATGGCTTTGTCTATAGTGAGTTTTTTTTATAGTAGCAAAGGTGTTTGAAAATGTTTAGAAGCTGAAAGCAGCTGTGTTATGTTCAGTCTCTTTTACTCCTTTGTGACTAAAACAAAACCCCACAGTTTTTTGAAGGTCTCCTTATATGGCTGTGGGTCTTTGCTAGCCCTAAGACACTAAGTTGGTGTGTATTTTGACATGGAATTTGGCAAATACTTCTGGTGCCTGTTGATCCGAGTGGGGAGAGGGGTGATGTGGAATGCAGGGATGTAAGCTTGGTGCCTGCTGCTCTGAACCGAGGGAAGCAAGCTGAGACAGGCACGTGTGTTTCTGGGAGGACCACGTTGTCAGCGTCCGTGGGTTTTGGCAAACAACTTGCCAGGCTGGGAAAGTGGGCGCCAGAGATCGAGTACCATAATACTGTCCATTTTCCTTCCACTGCTGTTATTTAGCAGTGGACTTTCTTAATATCGGACGGGATGGCAGGAAGGGAAAGAATCTCTTCTTGAGTAAGTTTTGTAAATAAGAGAAGTCTTTTGTTCTATCACATTAAGAAAATGAGAAACTGTCCACTTGAATGACCCTGTCGTACAGGGTGAGGTATGTATGTACTGTAATCTGTCCTTCCTCCCACTTCTCATCCTTCAGTTATACAAAAGTCAGACACTTCTCATCTGTTCGGTTGTGTACTTTGAAGTACAGTTCCTTCCTGACAACTTACAAATAATGGACTTTTTTTCTGAAGCTCTGGATTTTCTATACCTCCATTTCAGTACTATTTATTATATATGACCTTATGCTAGACACTTATCCTGTACAGCAGTGGTAATTTGTGTTTTGTTATGCTTGGTGAATAAAGAGCCATGATGTAGAAGAATAACTAGAGTGTTTTTTTTTTTTTGGAGTTAAAAATAGTATCTTTTTCTTGGGTATACAGTTATTACTGAAGATGTCTTCATGTTTCAGTGGAGTAACTTGGGAGGAGATTTCAGAAAACTTGAAAGCTTTTCTAAAAACTGGGGTTCTGGGAATTCTGTTGCTGCTGAGTTCTGTGTATCAATAGTAGATAAATGCTTTGCATTAATGCAGTGGTTCAGAAAATGGAATTATAATTTAACTTGCAGCATTTGACAGCTCTGCTGGACTGTTGCAGTCTGCGGGAGTCATTGGTATAGCAGTGGTGCAAAGAAATCAGCAAATTCAGGTGGTGGTTTAAAGATCTTTAGTAATGGGAAGAACTACTACTGATTATGTGAAGTTAAAAAGGAAGGATAGAGCAACTCCTGAGACTTCTGTTGTTTTTGTTTAAATGGTGTGAAAGGTCTGCAGTCTCTTGTTTTAGCAAGTCTTGAAATGTGTAGATGTTTTGGCCGCCTCAACTTTCTTAATCTGTTACATTTTTAGAAAATTATATGGTTCAAAATGTGTTCAAATTAATCTACTTTAGCACTGAAGGTTTTATGTATATTAGTAAGGTTTGGATTTAGTAAAAGCATCTTTGTACTAGAAGTCTGTAAATTTCTAAACATTCGGTGGGCTGACACAAGATTGGAGACAAAGCAGCTATATAAGCCACTCAATGCTTAATGTTAAAAGAAAATGTATAATAAATAGTGAGCTCTGTTGACCAGCAGTTCTTGAGATTGCAGCTAACCACCAGTAATACCGGATCCTTCAGAGCTTCTCCTGTTTATAATGCGAGCGTTGGTCCTGCAGGAGCTGTGAATCAAGGTGATGGTTGTTTTTATGTAAGTTGTTTTTTNAAAAACTTTTGGAAAGTAACCTGCTACTAAGCTACAGTGAAAAAAAACAGAAATCTACAAGTGAGAAACAGCATCTTGCTAAACTATTTGTTATCTTTAGTGGGTTATACAGAAAAAGAAATCATCTTCTATGAGAACGTTAATTTTGAGAAGTTGCTTGATAATAAAGGGATTCTCTCTAACTCTAATAGCTCTGCAAAGCCAGCACACTTCAAGACCACCTCCTACCAAGAAAACGAGTCCATCAACTTGCCTTATCTTCTTCCTTTTAGCAACTCGAACAACTGTCTTTAGAACAGATTTCTACCTGAGTGACAAGAATGAAAGTAAATTGAGACATCTTAGCTGTGTGTGATGCTTGCTTATCTGTCAGTCAATGAAAATTGTGCTTTTGCTATTGACACTGGTTAAGTTAGTAGCACAGAAGGCTTTCAGCTGAGTTCGTGTACAAAACTTGAAGGAACTTGCGTGCCACAGTTCGGGTTCTTCTGCTGTGGTCTTGAATGTGAATTTCAACTTCACTTAAACTCAGTGCTGTATTTGTTTATTTTATTTTTCTTACATTGGATTGCCACTTCTTCTACTAAACATTTTTATCACAATGTCTCTTGAGGACTAGTGTGTTTTTTTGGTTAGGGAGCTGTCACTTACGCGCGTGTGGAGGTTACTGCTTATTAACTGCTGTGTGTAATAGCTGGTAGAACTCGACTGAAAATACTGACATCCATGGCTTCTGTGAGCTGTGTGAAGATCATGATAATGAAGTATTTTGATTACTTACAAAATTACGTGCTTTCTGTGGAAGTGGCTGTAAGTCTGCTCACTTCTGTTGTCTGTCTGTGCTATGCATATATTAGGCATGCAGCAAAGGAGTTGGAGTGGCAGCAACAGTAAGCCAAGTTTGCGGCTTATTAGTTGTACATTAATAACTATTTGTAGTTATTTTAAAGGTTCCCGGGAGCATGCGTGCCCATGGCCTAACGTGGCTGAGGTGGTTTTTATCTGGCTGTGGTATATCTCAAAGGCTTCTGGAGCAATAGAGAATAACTGGAGTACTGTGTGCTGTGCCCTGAATGGATGCAGAACTCCAGAGAGGTGCCAAGCTGACCATGCCATCTGCTGTCTCTACACATCTCTCTTTCTAAACATAGGCCTCAGGTATTCTCTTCCAAAGACAGTTTTGCAATGCACAGAGATGGGGAAAATATCTTTGGGAGCAAGTTTATTTGAGAGTAAGGTGAGAAATAGCTGTTTTTGGGGGTTGGTTTGGTTTTAGTGGCAAGTATTCCTATTTAGTTGGTGATATCCCTGACATAGGCAGATAATTCAAGCAGTGTGTTTAGTCTAGTGGGGGAGGAAAAAAAAACTATAGCGAACAGAAAGAACCAAGGTGTATTCAATTGACCTTGTAATTCCCTGGTGAGCAGCATGCGTATAACCTTTACAGGATGGATTAGCTGTCAGAGAAATAACACTTGTGTTACAGTTCTCTTCAAAGAGAAATCTTGCTTTCAGCGAGATGATTATTAAAAAGCAAGAAATCAGCCCTGTTTATGTATATTAACACATAATCCAGTGTGGCAATTATCTCTCTCTAAGAAGATATATCACTTGTGTTTGATTAAGATGATGGCTTCTTTGTAAGCTGGTGTTCCATGATTTATTATTATTACTTTTAGCAAGTTAACATCCACTTATCAATAAGTTTATACTGGTCCTTGATAAAGTTGCCATTTTTTGGCACTTTTGTATGCAGCTGAGAGAACCCCTTGTGTTTTGATGTGGCTGACCTTAATTAACCATGGGAAAAGATGCTGCTATCAACAATAAATCAGAATCCTTTCTGAAGCTCCGCAAGCTGTCAACATGCTTTTGAGGGTCATATAGTAGTGGAGGTGCAGAGTGAAGTTAAACACGTCTCTGCCAGGAGAAAAATATGCCTAATATTTAAGTACTCCTAACTTGAGTCTTGACCAGATTAATAACTCTTAAGCCTCTGCCCCCTGCACTATGAGAACCAATCCTTTGTAGCTACTGAATGTCATTCCGTACTGAAGCTGAGTACGAGGGTCCCTAAGGAAGTAGTGGCTGGAGTGAAAGCCCAGCTGATGCTGTGCATTGTCAGCGGGTAGGCTTGCTCAGATTGCAGGCAAGGATGGCTTTATCAGCAGTGATGCTGTGTGTTAAGTCAGTATGTGCTGTTCCTCAGAAACTGCTGAAAGCGTACAGTTTTCAAAGTTCTAGCCTGGAATTTTTCAGTGGCTGACTTGTCTCAAATTAAAGACTCTGAGGGGAAGAAGAATAGTAACTTTTTGAATGAGATAGCTGTTTAATGTGTGTGAGTGGAAAAGTAATAGGTCGTGTGTTTTGGTTTCCTGTAATTTCTGCTTACATATGTCTGTTTTTTCTCCTCAGTGGATTTTTTCTCATCCCATTTTTTTGTGTATAATGGATGAGCTCCTTTTTGAGCGAGACGGATTGCAAGATCAAATCCCCAAATTAATTTCTTGCTCTGTGAAGACAGTTTCAGTAAGTCATCTAGTTTTGCTCAGTATGGTAGTTTGGCTAAAACCTTAATCTGTGACTTTTGATAGATGGTGGCATATGTCCTTAGTCTTTTGCAGACAGATGTGAGCTAAGGTGCAAGCCTGACTAAAAACCATGTGTCTATGACTAACTTGAGGCCAAGATCAAGCTGTTAAATTGTACCCTTGTCATGGCTTACTGGTGTAGACCTGATGCTCCGTTGAGTGGTTCCATTACTTTCAGATGTCTTCAGTTCAAAGAAGACTGTGAGACTGCAGAAGACTGTGAGCCTCTTTTTAATAAGGAGGAGAGCTGGAATTGCTTGCCTTGCTTCGCTGTAGCTTAGTTGTGACAAACACTTACGAAGATGCTGAACTATTGCCTCAGCTAGGATTTGCTGCCTGGGGCTAATAACAATTAGTGATCACACAGGCTAGGCCTGCCAGCTGCTGTTCTCCGAACGTGGGAGGCTCTCATCAAGTCTGAAAGTACATCGGTATCTCTGTGGTGGTTAAACTCCCTTGATAAAGGTGGCGGTGTCACTGATGTAGTTTAAGCTCATTGAGCTCTCTGTTTGAATGATAGTAAGGGACTTTCATGCACATCTGCGTTTACTTCATGCACAATTAAGCATGATTACACATGTGTTAAAAAGGTAATCACTGGAAACCAGATAAGCTTGACTTCCCTTTTTTGGTTCACTAAAGCCAAACTGCTTGGTTCAATAAAGCTAACTTGCTCACCATGCAGAAATGTCTCTAACAGACCAACTAACGTTTGAATAAGTTGTTGTGGTACTTCCTACGTGAAGTGGTAAGTGCCTTTCTCTGTGGGGTGGCATCTAGCTGATGTGCCATCAGAAAATCCAGTTGACGTGGAATTCATCTTCCATGTAGGAAGGGCTGCATGCAGATGTTTACTACAAGGTGCGGAAAATGCTTTTCTGTGCTGGAGAGTCGGCTTGAACAATCCAGTTTATGTTTAAACTTCTATTTTGCATGGCTTTAAAACCATTGAAATTATAATTTTGTGTTGCATTTCACTATGATATGCTCCCCCCCATTTGTATAAGAAATAACACTTGCGCACAGAAATGATACCAAGGTTTGCAGCTGTTTCGTGTTGACTGTGCATGTAGAAGGGTGTGAGACAAACGGCCTTTACCCAAATTTCCAGTTGTTCTTGTGGGCAGGATGCTGCAGAACTTGCAACTTCCAAAATTAAACCTCTTAGCCTCATGCTGATACAGCCAATATCTTTATTTCTGCAAGTGGAAGTAGGTCTCCGCGTGCACCTTTGCACTAGTAGCATCTTGAGGAGTTTATAACCAAGCGCTGAGTTAGAAAAGACTGTTCAGCAGTTTAGCAAGAGGAACCTGTCCAAAAGTCTGAATCCATCCATAATGCAGAGCTGAAGAAAGTGTAGAACTGTTTGCACATCCTTTTGCATTAAACCATTTACCTGCCCCTGGCTTTTCTCACCGAGGCTTTTTTAATGCAAATATGGGCCATTCGGATACTCTCCTTTGTACTGATGGTTAGTCTGTAAAGGTGTTATAAGTTGCCCGTCATAAGGAACTATTTAGAAAAAGACACTGTAGGATTCACTTCTAAGGTGAAACACAGTGTGTGTTGCATTGCTATTCTTTTGTGGGAATAGTTAATGAATCTTAATTACCTGGAAAAAAAAACCCTGGACTTGGTGCTGTCACTGAGGGTATGGATCAGTTCTATCTAAAGAAGTAAAGGCTACATTTTTCCCCTCTCTTTATTACCACCAGAGTTCTATGTTTTCAAGTGTATCGCACATAACTCAATCCAGACAGAATATGGTCGTGATTGCCAATTTATGCCTGTAATGACTTATGCTGCAATATTCTAGGGCTTTAAGGTTTGTGCCTTTTTTTCCCCCGTTTTAATTTATTTCAGGTAGACGTGCAGAATAAGATAGAATTAAATATTTCTCCTTACTGTTAGCGAGTTTGTATTGCATCCTATTTTTGAAGATCTTAAACTAAGCAAGAATGACTCTCAACACTAGTGGTTGTTGGAAGAGTCCTCATCAAATATTTGTGAGACTTAGTTCTGTACCTTGCTGTTTGGACTGAAGTCCTATTGTTTCTTAGGATAGCGAATTACTTTTTTTTATCTCCTTTCCCCTCGGGTGGGGAAATGCTGCAAGGTAAGCATGACCCAAGTCTGGTGGCTTCATGCAGAAGACATTGTTTTGTACTTGTATAAAAACTTACCTATCTGTACCCCTGGTACTAGAAAACTAAAGTCCCTCTCCCATCTGGTAAGCAGAATTGTCAATACATCTCATGCAGAAATGTTCTTGAATGCTGATCGCGTGAAATGTTTGCTGGCAGTTTTGCAGGAGTTTGCTGGTAGTAACTTCTTATTTCCAAGCTCCACGGTAAGTACTACAGAAGGCTGTAATGCTCAGCTAGAGAAACTGTTGCTTAGCAATGGTGTAGGAAATTTATACGGCAGAGAACGTAGAGTAAAAATTGTCTGATTAAAAAGCTAATGAGCTTATGATGGCACGCTACAAGCTTATTTTAATTCTGCTTGATGCTGCATGTGCTGTGTACACCTACTAAAAATGGGTTTATACTTCTTGGTGAATAAAATACATGCTGCTGAAGACCTAACACCTGGTTACACCTAAAAAGGCATTCCTTTTTTCCAGCCAGTTTCTAAAGCTGAGTGAAGGTATACTGTGGTGCTGGTAGTGTAAGTTTTGGGTGAAGGTTATCTCGGGAGTACTAGACAGGTTTGGACATACTGGTAGTAGTGGTGTGAATGCTGAGATATTATCAAGACATGGATCTTGCAGTTAAGGTGATCTATTTCATCTTTGAAGGAATCTAGCGAAGTAGCATCAGCTGTAGTCTTACCTTTTTTTTAAATAAAGCTGAATGAACATATTTCTGAGGCCATAAACAGTAAAAAAAAAAAAATTCTGTTTTTAAGCTTCTATTGTATTGTTAATTGCAAGTTCTCTGTAATAGAGACTATAAAGTAGGAATGGAATCTGAGGTGACACAGTGTAGTTCTTGTTTCCATGTGACCTCAGCTGACTGTTTAATGTACTTCAGTCCAACTCACACTGCTGTTCTGGAAGACGGATCTGTATATCAAAGTTCTTGGTATCCCTCAGATCCAGGTATTGATAATCAGGCTTGGGCAAGAACTTAGTAAATATGCTATCCAACAGCATTGTTGTTCTAATGTATTGTTACAAAGCCTTGAATTCCTCAGAAGGCTAATGTTAAAAAAAAAAAAAAAAACAAGACAGTGACTGAGTGAGTTTCTTTAAATATGCAAAGCACAGCTCCTTCTGGGTTTCAGCTAAAACAGCAGCCATGCCCATGGCCCCTAAATAGTGAAGTCTCAAGCTAGAGAAGCACGTATAGCAGCTGGATGCTGACTCTCCAAGTAAACGCACAAATACCCTAGGGCCTCAACCTACTTATGTTGTGTCTTTGCTCTGTCACTGTGCATGCCACTGAGGTGAAAAGACTTTGATTTATGAATTGACAACTGTGTGTCCCTGCAGACCAGATCGTATCACAAATGCAGCTTGAGTATGTATTCCTTTTCTTGTTCTCCTTGTTAGTACTGCTTTCTCAAACTTCCTTCTTCGGTATTTTTGCATTCCGTACAAAGTCTTCCATAGTTTCCCAAAAACTTCAGAAAAAGGGCCAGCCTCTCAGTTCTTTCACCTTCCTCTGCTCACAGACTTAAAGGGCTGTTTTTGCCTTTGTCTTGTTTGTGGGGGGGCATACAGAACTGTGTGGGGTATACTGAGAAGAGGTAGGAATGTAACACTGCAAGGACTGCCCAAGACCTTTGTAACACCCGAATAACTGCATTGTGCACGAGCATCATACGGATTGTTAGGAATGACAATTTCTTAATCAGTTCTCACGGTATACCACTTTCTGTCTCTAATATGTAACGTAGCCTTCAGTGGCTTCCAGTTGCATCATACGGCTGAAAAGTAGAGGCTCTTATTTACAAACCTGTTCACGGGCTGCTGATAACTGTATATTAACGTGGATCAAATGAGTTACCTCTGGGCTTTTTGCAATATGCCTTCAGAGGGGTGTGTTTATAGCGCTGTTGAGCTCAATTAAGGTGTGGTTCGTTGGATGTGGGCTGCTTGGCTAACCAATGGATATCCAAGTGATGTTCACTTCCTTAGCTGGGGATTTGGTACTTCCAGAAAGCCCTCAGTGGGAGGTACCGTGACCTCCTGGCCTGGAAGCTGGGGCTGAGTGCAACCTCCACAAATCTGCGAACAATATGAAATTGGGAAGTGTGGCTGATACATTCGTTGGGTCACAGAAGTGATTAAAAGAATGGAGCATATCTTCTACAAGGAGAGGCTGAGAGAGCTGGGGTCTAGCCTGGAGAAAAGTCCCAGGTGGGATCTTACCAATGTTTCTAAACATATGACAAGTGGGTGCAAAGAAGACAGAAGACAGCTCCAGACTTCTCAGCAGTGCACAGTGATAGGACAGGAGGCAACGGGCCCTACTTGAAAGGGGAAATTCTTTCCAAAAATAAGGAAACACTTCTTATGAGGGTGTTCGAACCATGGAACAGGTTGCACGGGGAGGCTGTAGAGTCTCCGTCACTGGAGATGCTCAAAATGCAACTGGACAGGGTCCTGGGCAACCTGCTCTGGGTGATCCAGAGGGGTGTCAGACTGCCCAGTCTTTAGAGGTCCCATCCAGCCTCATCCATTCTGTGGTTCGTGATGTCTGTGTGCCCTGCTGGCTTCGTACTTGGCTATAATCCTTGGCTGATCCAATGGTGCCACTTTGTAATTAGCTGAAACAGTGTATTGGCAGAGTACCATCAGAGAAGGTATTGGTGTTCATCGTCAAGTGCCTTTGACTTGCATGTCGTACTGCGTTTTTGGCTAGGTAGAAAGTGATGTGCCTGCAACAGATGTTTCTTCCTTGTGCTCAGGTTCTGGTTGTGTTGAAGTCCAAGAAGTGGTAGAGCAAATCTGTACTACAAAACCGAAGTGCTACATCTGCGAATGCTTTCCCGTGATGATGAAACACATAGAAATAAGGCTTATCTTGATTTCAGTAAGCAATTGCCTTTCCTGTACAATCATTCACTGTTAGTAGGAGTGAAAGCAGGCACGTAATGTAACAGATCTTACAATCTGTCTTTTCTAAAGCCTGTAAGCGTATGCAAAACAAATGGAATGCAAAACTGTGTTAAATACGAGGTTAGTAATTGCTGATAGTTTGTCATTTTTAATCTGTACAAGCCATTTGTAAAACAAGGCGGAGGGAGCATTGAAGAAAAAAATGGCAAGTGCTAGTAGGATGGCTGCTGCACCTTTTCCTGTGGTCAGACACTAAAACTTACACAACTCCTTTGTCTTTTTCAGCAGCCCATGAAAAGAAAAGTGGAGCAGTGTCCTAATCCAGCCTTTTGTTGAGAGTTCTCCTGAGTGTGGAGGGGTTGGCCTTTGCCTGGGGTCGATGTTGGGACTCTCGTCCCTTGCTCAGGACCTTTACCCAGCACTGTTTACAGATCCTATTATAGATAGCAGTGGGAGAAGCATTGTGGGGATACACATTTCCATGAGTAGCTGTTGTAGCAGAGATAAGATCGCAGAGACTTTTTTTTTTGCTTGGAAATTATTTTTCCTTCAGCAGTGAATTCTACAGCTGTCTGTAAATGAAGAAACTTGCTCATGTTCAGCTTTGTTGCTTGCAGTTTAGTCTGTTGCTCGTATTTTTATGAACTAGAGAAAAACATTGAGAAATCCGATTTGTTAAACAAAATTTCGTTTTAATACTGCAGGCTTTTGAGACTAGCTGCAGTAAATCCTTTTCACCTGTTCCTTCTTTGATTTCTTCTCATATCTGCTTTTGCTCAAGGAATGCCAAGAGCCTTCTTTGCCAAAGGTATTGCTTTATAATATGAGTCTTTAATAACTATTTTACTACTGTGTGTATTCTTTCACTATCAAATAGTTTAAAGATTACAATGTTTTTAACAGAAGCTCCTCCAGCTGCAGGTTTTTCTCCTCCCTTTGGTTGTAAGCTCTTTGGTATTGCTGTAGAGATTTCTGTAATTGGATGTCTGAGATGGTTTCAAACATTAAGATGCTTTAAAGTGTACTAGAAGTAAAAATCCTGGTCTACTAAACTGGAGATTAGGGATTAGGTAGTCACACTATCAACACAGGTGTTAGTCAACACGTATTACCTGTGATATCCTTTTGAACTTGAGTCTAAATCTTGATTACTTCTTTGAGATGAAGGGTGGGGAGGGAATACTTGAAAAAACAAAAGTCCAGGTAAAGAATACCCTGTTTAAAGGAAAAAAAAAAATGCAAGCTGTGTTGAAGTACCTCTCTATTTCTACACTGAAGGTGATAATTTAGGGGGAAAGGTGTTTTTTTCTGAACAGAGATGACAATGCACCTTCTGAGATTCTTAACAAACTTTTGACGGAAATTTCACAATTACCTTGGATATTTTAACAATGACTTGGTTTGAGTTGGTTTCGCAGTGATGTTAGGTCTGTGGCATCCTTCTGCATCGTCAGCCAAGCATGTTCATGCCTTTGATGGGGACTCCCTCTAGTGAGCTGTTCTGAAACTCCTTTTTCCTCCTAGTTCTGAAGTACTTCTCACACCTTCTTTCAAAGCATGGTTCTTGTTCACTAAATCTAATAGTTTTTTGTTTTCTGCACACCTGTAAGCTGTACCTGGGTGCTGGGATTGTCCTCATCCTTTGATGCAAGCTGGAAGGTGCTGCAAGTAAAGCAGAGAGAGAGCACCGCCTATTTGCTCTATCTGGCCTTAGGACCTGAGCTGGTGTACTTCATACTTGGAGAAAGATCAGAGATATTGTGAGCATGATTAAAAGTCCAAAGAATATGACCTAGGCGAAAAAGCTAAAGGAAGTTGGGTTGGGTAGCCAGAGGGATAGAGCATGAAGGGGTGGGCCTGGCCGAAAAAATGATGATGGGACATAAATTTTTTCAACTGTTTATGGTGAAGATTTTCCACTCAAATGTTAAATGTTCCTGAGGCTGGGGTGGGTGCAAGAGTGGGACCTAGAGTGTTTGTACTGTCTCTGCTGTTGGGCGACTTTAAAAATGATTTTGGGAAGGATATGACAGGATCAACTTTACCTTTTGTGCATGGAGGTGCGCCGATGATTGTGGGGTTACTTCTTGTGATCATTAACTTCACTTTTCAATCGGAGCTACAGTAAACCTGTTAGCGCTACAAAGGTTTAAAAAAAAAGAAATAACAAAAAGAAGTCTTTATTTTTGCATTATTTCTGTATTTGATATTTTTCAGTGTATTGCTAGAGTTCCCTGTCAGGTCTGTCCATCCCACCCCACCCAAATCACCCCAGACAAGGGATTTATAAGACTTGAATTAGAGCTAGGTAGGCAGAGGAGACAAGTTTGGGAATTAGTTAGGTCAGGGAAAAAAAAAAAAACTGGCAAAGAGACCAAGTAGACACTATGGGGGTGGGGAATTGAAATTTAGTCTTATGAATTGATTTCATGTCAGGATTTTCTTTAGGGTTGTATTAGGTCCTTATGTGCTTGTGTATGTGCAGGTTTTTGGCATGTGTTGGGGGTTATTTTACACCTGGTGTCTCACTTAGCAACTTTCATTTAATTTCTTTGGAATGAATGGGCTTGAACAGACGGTAGCTGTACCCGCAGTCACTTTACAATTGAGTTTCTGTCATGTGCTGCAAATGGTATTTAGAAATGTTTTGAAAGTTTGTGAGTGTTCCATTTACTCCCCTCCTTAATAATTTGTCTTTATGTGCCAGGTAGTTCTTTGAATTCATCTGAACCTGAAAACCAGCTGAATGGGAGATCAAAAGCTGATGCTTTTAGCTGAAGGTCTTGTACTAATCAGAGCCCGTAACTCTGGAGGCAGGGCTGGTGTTGACTGGTCATTAGGGATGAAGACTCTGGGATTGCATTCTTAGAAATCAGATATCCAGACCTCAAATGAGCGTACCTTGAAAGATTTACTTCAATAATTTTAGAAAATACTACATGTTCCAGGATTTTTTAAAGTATAAAGACCCTTTATACTACTACCGAAGCCTTAAAGGTGATCTTAATTTAACCTGAGCTTTTTTTTTCTTGCAGTGCAGGGATTTGGTTTTGCTTTGGGTCTAGAGCCAGGAGTAGGGGTGGGATCAGAGTTAAGTCCAAGTCCTCTTTTTTTCAGGTTCATCTGTTGTGAGTGTCTAGGTGTGTGTTTGTGTGTTTTTTTTGTTTGTTGTTTGTTTTTTGTGTGGTGGTGTTAACCAGACGTTGTGCGGTTGGACTGGTATAAACATGAATAGATGAGTTGCTCTTTTATTACTCTTCTATGGCTCTACCTTTCATTTTGTTGATGTGTAGCCTTCCATGTGTAGGTACAGGTTTGGTTCAGAACATCTCAGAAAAAGTTAGTTTACTAAAGGAGAACTAATTTTCCAATGAAAGAAAATGGAAGAAGGAAAAATGCCAGCAGTCGGGGGGAGAGGACAGGGTCAGCAGTTGTGTGGATGAGGATACAGCAGGTGGGCTTTGCTTGGGAAACTTTACTTGACAAAGCTCTTCAGGATAAGTTAGTGGAGCGCGTTTACAGCTATTGCTTTTTAAAATCAAATTTGGCACCTTGAGATGTAACAAGTAGAAATGCTGTGCATCACAGGCAGTTGAACTGCAATTTAAGGAATTTGTTTAAAAGAAATAAGATAACTCATGGCTGTTTAATGCTACTTGGCATGCTTGGGTAGAAACATCCTTGCAAGCAAAACCACTGTGATATCAGATTAGATGACCTTTGTTTACTGTCTTGGTTGGGACGCTGGTCTTCCTTGTCTGCTGTGGATTAAAAAAGTAAGCATGGCTCTTCTGCATCATTTCAAAGGTCTGTGTTAGCCTAGTGTCCTCTGGCCAGCTGAGGATGCCAAAAGGAGAGTGCAGGAGCTGAGAAAGCAGATAGAGATACTCTTTTAGCTTCTGTCAGCCTGTAGCTAGGGGTATCTTAATCTAGCAGCAGCATCCTTGTGCTTGATGTCCTCAGATGGATCTATTGGTATTCATTTGTCTGGTTGCCAGTTATTAATTCTGTGGAAGTGTTTCAGGCTGCATAGGGTGGAGGGGACACTTTCTTTTGCTTTTTAAATACTGTTTTTCCTTTTAATTCTATTGGATTGATTTGAATCCTTTCTAGTTATCATATTGTGAAAAAGAGTAAACAATTACTGTTTGCTTTCTCCAGCTTCCCCCACCACACTGCATTGCTTCCTTGGTAACTCTTTTCCGCTTTGCAGAATCCTGACTTCTTTTGGTCCTCCTGTGCACTTCATCATTTCAACAATGTTTTTGATGACATGTAAGCAGAACTGCGCATGGTTTAGTGGGTGTGGGTTCATGCAGTGGTGTAATGTCTCCTTCCCTCTTCTATCCTGTTATATAGAAAGCAAAACTGTCAAGATCAGAACTTGAAACAGAAGTTCATATGAATTACTGGACAAGAAGATAGGACAACCATAGTTAAGTTTGACTTTAAACAGATGTCATCTTTTTAGTAGCATTTCATTATGTTATGAATCGGTCAGTTCACTACTGTATTGATTTTGTAAGAGCTAATTCTGTTTATTTTCTTGAGGGAAAAGAAGAAGCATCAGTGCTGTGTTGTAAGAAAACAGTCAGATGAGAGATCTGTTTAGGTCACTGTCCTTTTCTGACAGCCAGTACAGGATGCCTTGGGAAGGATATAATAACAGGACAAATATGGTGCTATTTCCTTGCATTTTCCTTAGCCACCTGTTGTTTGTACCTTGAAGGTCTTCTCTGCCAGAAGTAATATCTTTCTATTTAATAGCTCCTGACTAAAACTTTTTTAAGGATTTGTTCAGTTTTTCCTTCTTCTGATGCAAGTATGTTTTTGGCATTCACAAAAAGAGTGGGATAAATAGTTTCATTGTTTTTTCCTCAGAACTTGTTGCTGGTAGGAGAAGGTCCTCCCTTCTCATCATACACAGAAAGAGATGATCCATACTTGCCTGTTCAAGTTACAATCTTATCTAACTTAAGACAGACAAACAAATTTTGATTATTATACCCGCACAAGACATGATTCAGACTCCACTGGGGAGGGTCCTGAGCTTTTGAACGGCATGAAGCTGCGACGGGAGGTTCAGGCTGGATGTTAGGAACGGGTTCTTCACCGAGAGAGTGGCCAGGCACTGGCACAGGCTCCCCAGGGCTCTGGTCACAGCATCGAGCCTGCTGGAGTTCAAGAAGCGCTTGGACAATGCTCTCAGACATGGTCTGACTTTTGGGTGGTCCTGTGCAGAGCCAGGAGTTGGACTGGATGAACCTTGTTGGGTCCCTTCCAACTCAGGATATTCTATGATTTTGGTTCTCCGAGTTGTCTGACTGTATACACAATTGTGGATTTTTCTCCATTTGACTAGTTTCCTTACAAATGAGCACAGTGCTATTTTACAGGTTGTATGTATACTTTTTTTTCCAGATTCTGTATAAATCTGACATCAGTAATGTTCAAATGTGTCACTTCGAGTGTACTTGGCCTAAATAAGAGTGAGCTTCTCTTTTTGCTTTGCTGTCCTTGGGATTCCTTTTGAATGAAACTTTCCAGACTGCTGCTGCTGCTACCTGCTCTTTGAAAAATTCATCTCCTTTCTTCAACTTGCATGAGTTTCAAGGGTTTATTTGCTTCTGACCCAAACATATAATCTTAAAGGAGTACTTGAAATGTTGTGCTTCAACGGCAGTTTGAGTTTGGTTGTAATCCTGACTGCTATCTTTTTAAACAATATACGTATCTGTTTGCGCAAGTTCTGAGATTAAGGAGAAAAAATTGAATAACAAAATTGTGAGTGGGGTGAATCAAGATGACCAAACTAATGCTGTTTATCACTGCTTTATTAGAGCTCACCATGGCTTTTTTTTTAAGCACACCTTCCAGTAAAACCCTTTTTTAATTCTGTTAATGTGAGATTGAGGTGGGATAGGAGGTGGGGGCAGAGTCTTACTGTGGAGTGGAGGGAAGCCCAGAAACAGTCTCACTGGGGGGCTGCACAAGGATAAGGGCCCAAATAAAGCAGAAGCTATATCTCATGCTGAAGACTGACACAATCCTTTTTCAACAGCTGTTTTAGTAACCATGGCTTGTTTAAAACTGGTGATCTGAAGGCATGCAGGCTTCCTGTGAAGCTACTTGGTATGTGTTCAGTTTCTTGAGCAATGAGAGCTACGGCAAGGAGACAGGATCAATTCTTCCAGCGGAGAGATTCTTCCTTCCTAGACAGCCTTCAGTGCTCAGCTGGATGATCTTGAAAACCTTCTAGCACCTCTTAAATTTTTCTGCAGCTATGCTGGGATTCCTGTGGAGGTCAGAAAACTCAGTCTCTTTATTCTGCTTGCTTTTTTTGTCCTGAAAGCTTCTCATGTTCACAGTTGCAGACCAAACAAAGCAAATTTTCTGATCTTGGAGTCTGTGGTACCTCCATCTAAAACTGAGATGGACTTCGTAATAGTCTTGATGTAGTTTGTTTGCTTCGTAGGATTGGAATATATCTGAATTTTCCTGGCTTTCCAGCTGTTCTGCCGTTAGGACGCATGCTGGACAACCAGTGTTGAGATAGACTTGAAAGTTTGATTTGCTTGGCAAGCAGGCTTTCTTCTCTCCAAATACTTGCTAGGGTTGTTTCTCAGGTTATGGTCACAGCGGATGTCTCCTTTGTCTTTTGGTCGGGTGTCTTGAGCATCAGTACAAGGTGGGGATAATGCGAATTCCTGTTCCCTGTCTTGTACTGAAGACTGGTGTTACATAGCAACCACTTCAGAGGATTTATTTCTTGAGGATGTATGTGCAGCTGTTTCTTTAATAGAGCAAGAAATACTCTCATTATGCTACAAGCGCGAGGTAAATCTGTCACTGCTAGGATTTTTATTAATGCATTAGTATGTACACATGCTGTGCATCCTTGGCAAAATTTGCAATGCTCTGGGATTGCTGGCTTGTCCTTGCTGAGGTACTGTAATTCATGGTACTGTAAAATACCTGCAGCATGTGAGTTTCTCAGGCGTAACTGAGGGCAGTGCATCTTTCTTATTCACAGATCTGAGGTTCAACATTACCTTAGAAAGAAATTTTGAAGTAAATGTGTAGTTTTCTTTTATTTAGGGAGACAAAAATGTGTGTGGTCAAAGAAGAGATGGGAGACAGAGGTGGGAGTTGAGCAGTTGGTAATTGCTGGGAATGACTTTGCTGTCCCTCCCGAGATGACTACATTGATTACAGGAGAATTAAATATCCCCAATAAGATATCAGTTTGACTTTGTTAGGAAATGCTGTCTGCCAATTCCAGAGGTCTAACAGATGGCAAAAGAAAAACAGTACTCTCCTACAACTATTTGTATTACGTTGGGGTTACTTTTTTAATCAGGGGCATATTAGTAGACTTGTCGAGTGTCCTTGACTGTGAGACTTGGCTCTGCAAGGCTTCCATCAGTGTTAAGCATCTTTCTGTAACAACCAGAATGAAAAAGCAAAAGCTAAAATACTCTTAAATCAGTTGTTTTGGAAAGAAATGAGGGTAATCTGTCCAAGATGTACAAGGCAGCATGTGCTTTTACTGCTGAGCTGCATTAAAAACAGCAGTGATGGGGATTCTTTGAAGAGTTTTGGGGCACATAAGGGACTTGCCGAAGAGGATGTGGTAGATCATCTATGAGTGTGGGGTTTTTTTTCTTCTTCTCCTTATGAGGCAGTGAATTTTCCCATGCTTTTTCATGGGGAAGGAGTCTTTAGAGCGGTTCAGCTGAAATGTGTTCAGTACTCATGAAGAGGGAGACTTAGAGGTGAATTTGTGATGTCTGTGGAGGACAGAAGATCAGGAGGCAGCGCTGGTGTACGCAGTGATGGTGTGGTGTGGCACCCTACAGGAGGAGTTAGATGAACTTACCAGTGAATTGGCTAAAGTAAGGGACACCTCTGCTCTGCCTCTGACCCAGACATGAGCAGTAATGAGAATTAGATTTTATGTTGTGTGGTACCTGTTCTCTTCATGGCTCTTCTTGGTGGATTTCTTTTTGTATTTGTTTTTTGTAGAGTATCATCATAAATACCCCAATATCCAAAATATACTTTGTAATTCAATTTAAATGGTTCAGTTTGGAGAATTCTAGGTGTTTAATTTGATATTAGTTTGTGTTGCAGTACTCTGGCACGAGGTGGAGGGGGGAGGATTATGACTTCCGGGTGTTAAATTTGGCAGTACTCCAGTAGGATGTTCATAGGGGAAAGAAGGGGAAAACAACTGTCCTGCTTGCTAACAGAATATGGTTAACAGGAAAGGAAAGCAGATAATAAATCATACTGTGTAAATCAGTCAGAGGTTGATTTTTGTTTTAATATGAGTCAACAGCTAGTTGCAATGCTTACCTTATGTTGGAGAATTGATGAACAGCCCCATAATGTTTCTTAGGTTAGGATAATAAAAGATTCATAAGAGGATCTTAAAACTTGATGCCTCATATAGAAATACTTTTTGTTTTGGCCAAGATGCTGAGGCTGATCTGGTAGCAATGGAATAATAACTATAGGTGCCAAATACAGGAATAAAACTCACGAATACACGCACTTGAGTACAAGACTACCATATGCTAAATGTAAGTCATAGTGGCAGTGTGTCTTTTGCTGGAGGTGACATGGATTTTGTGCTATGCGTGTGATAGTTGGTCTAAGCTAGAATTGAGCAAGACTAGTTATTTTGGAGTGGCTGAGATAAATGATTTCTGGTAACAGTTGTTTGTGCTGAAGTTAAAGCAACATTTAAAATAAATGCAACTTATTTCTATTTGTTTGCTTATAATGCTGATGAATCGGACTAGATATACTCAAATTTGTGGAAATAGATTAAAGTGAAGGTTGATCAGAAAACTAGAGGGACAGATTTGTTTAGATTGCTTCCACCATCTCACTAAATCTTCCCTTGAGTTTGTTCTACTTAAAAATAGATATTGTTTTGGGGGATTGAAAACTGTTCCCCACTTACGTTGTCACTTCAGCAGTTCAGTTCTGTTTCTGGCCAATATGTGAACTCAAGCCTCTTGAGACCTGGCTCGTGCTGGAAAGAATTGATTTTCCAAAAAAAAAAGAGGCAATCTTTCCTTCTCCTTGTTTGCTAATGACTTGGATGTCTTGCAATGCAAGACTGTTAAACCTATTGGCTAACGTGTCTGTGGAGGTATTCGAGGTAACTGAACAATTTTACAGATAGAGTATGAGGCTAGCGAGGTGAATTGGTGATGCAAAAATTAAGAGCTTGCCGGAATAAGAGACCCATTATAACACTATTCGGTAAGGAATCATTTGAAAGCTAATGTATGTGGAGTCTTCAACCCCTTTCTAGTAGAGCAATTGAAGGTGGCAAAGCTCCGAGTTTAAATTTACAGGTGTTTTTCTTCAGGTTTTTCTTCTCCCTACTCTCAGGACTAGTTCTGAATTTTGGGGCTGTTGGCGAGCTGCATGCTCATGTGCTTTTAGACAGATCCTGAATAATTCTGGGTTGGATAAATTACTGCTTCATTGGGAGTATTATCTTAACTAATTCTTCTTGTTTTCTGTCATTTTGTACCCTTGTGACTACCAAGGAAAATTATTTGATGGAACTAGCTCCAAAAACTGTGAATGTATATATGATTTTTTTAATCTAGCAGTAATTGGGTAAGGAACCTGTGCTTCGTAGTAGCTTGCATCTGAAGACAAAGAGGCAGGTGGGTGGTGTGGCTGCAGGGAGATGCTGGTGTCCGTGGGCTGCTGGTGCCCTCCCGAGGCAGAACTGCAAAATGTCGCGGTCTTGTGGCTGGAGCTGCTGGTGCCTGCTCCGAACTTCTGAATAGTCCTTACAGCCATGTTTGTAACCTGGTTTTATTAATTTCTTGTCTTGTAGGTGAAAATGCTAATGAAGATCTGCAGGGGAAGAAAAGCCTGAGCGAGAAAGTCTCCCTGTATAGAGGTGACATCACGTTGCTTGAGGTTGATGCCATCGTTAATGCAGGTAGGTGGTAAATGTTTTATGTTGTTACGTCTTGAAAACGCGTTATTGTGAGGATACCCACATTGCAGGTGTGAACTCTGGAAAGCTGCATAAAATTGCCATGTCCTGGGAAACCCGTTGGAAACTGTTTTTTTCCCCATTTTCTCTATTGCGTCTGTTCATCCTGTGTGCCTTTACTGTGACAAGGATTATTCTGAAACTCCAGTACCATGGTCACCACGGGAAAAAATAATCACTTCGTATCCGTTGTTTGATTTAGCTCCTATAGCTGGGACTTCACACTTGATGCTGGCAGAAAACTGAACTTTGATACTCAGCTACTGCAGTACATTCCACTTGTTTTTTTACATCAGGCCATTTGTGGACTAGATAATGTGAAACTCTTTTAACGATAAGGTGATAGGAAAAGTGACTTACAGTTTCATGTGATCTGAATGTTTGCTTTTTTGTAGGGAGTCTGTCTTTTGAATTTTGGTTGTGACCTACAGAGCTCTAAATGTTTTAGAACCTCTTCTAGTTTAGTGACTGTGTCTCCATGTACGTGACTGAAGTGAAGAAATGCGTGTAGCATCTTCCTGTGACCAAAAAAAAAAGCTTATGCAATTAATTTCTTCATCTACTAGGTTATAATAATAACCTAATTTAGCTAGTTGGGAAATACTATGGGATGGTTTCCCCCTGTGCTCCCCCCTGCAGATCTTGTCCCCACTCCCCACCCCAAAAAGGGAACCGAGCTGGACGTGTGTGTGTTTAGGGGAGGGAGAGGGGAGTCATTTGGTCCCCCGCCCCTTCCCTATTTAAACGTGTTGTATTTGTTCTGGAGGTGATTCCTGATAGAAGGTGTTTCTGTGGATCAAGTGGGTTGTGTGAGAAAAATAGTTCCAGATAATATTGGAATATTGACACCACAAATGGGTAATATCAGCACCACCCCCTCCCGCC
>VXAL01019905.1:132889-215469 GCA_013399475.1 Chauna torquata
TTAGCACTGATTTTTTTTTTTTTTTTCAACTGAGCTAAACACACAAATAGTAACTCGCAGTGGGAGCTTCTTATCGAGTATGATGTCTAGTAACATGTTTTCTAAGCACGTCCTAGAAGTTTTATCTACAGTGTGCAGGTAGGGGAACTGAAAACTTGTATTGAAATCACAAAGTCATCTGGCATCTGCCTATGTAACTTGTGCTGTTGTAATTTCCTCGGGGAGTAGAACCAATAATGCTTACAAATTGTTGTTAATTTGGTTTTCATCTTTAGTGTGAGCAAGCTGAGATGTTAATCAAAGGTTTCTCAAGTTAATTTACAGTTGGTGCAATTATACTTACAAAAATGAATCTGGGGTTATATACATATATTTCCCAGTTACTCATCAGAAAAGTCAATGTTAATCGTTGAGGGAATCAGTCGTTCTCAATAATCATGACATCTGTGAGTAAGCTTATTACTGCTTTCTGTTGCAGATATGTTAAATGTATCTGGTGAGTAGTAGACATGATTAAACTTTTTGTCTGCCTTATTTCGTCTAGTCTGATTTCACTGTAGTTCTTCCCTTTGCTGTTATACTCATTTGGATGAAAACTAAAAACTTGTGTAAAGTGACAGTGATCAGGAGAAGGAAACCAAAGAAAAGTATAATCTAGAGGTGCAGTTGAATTCAGGTTTACTTTAGCTGCTGTCTTGGTCAAACACCTTGTGCTTTAAGGATGTGACAGAGGCTTAAGATTGAGGAGACTAACTCAGAAATGCACTGCAACAAATGTGGTCGCAGTATATTTGTAAGTATCCCAACTTTACATTAATGTAACTCAAAACTTAAGGGGCGTGCGGGGGTGGAAGGAGCAGCAGTGCTATAGACACATGGGAGGAAGGAACTTACTTCTTTCTGGAGTGCTTGGGGTGGAAGGGAATGAATTGCAATTAGTTTTAAAATGCAGTTTTCTCTAGAAAACTAATACATATATTAGTTGGATACTGGCTGATTCGCTGCTTTGGTTTTTTTTGGTAGTGACGCTAGCACGGCAAAAAACTATAAGGAAGGCAGACGCCTAAGGAGGATCTTGCCCTCAGGTCCCTCAGTGTTGTATCCCAGCTGGAACCAAAACTCAGCTGAAACTTCAGTTTCAAAAAAGGAGATGAGCTTTAACATGAAACAAATGGTGTGGTTTTTTTGTGTTGGATAGGTTTGTCACATGTGTTGCTCACCTGATGAGAAGTTTGAAAACCTGACCGTGAATTGTGGTGTGATTAAATCAGAAAATGTTTTGTGTGCTTGTATTCGACAAGTTTGCTTACAACAGTATCGCTTAACTAGCAGAGAAGTCTTGTGGGTGCATCTATTCCTCAGACGTGGGCCTGAGCGCTGCCCTGCCCGACTGCATTGCGCCTGAGCCCCAAGATTTGTACGTTACATCACCTGACACTAAAGCTTGCGTGCCTGTGAGGAAAGCTTTGCCCATCAGCCTGCCATATGGCCAGATACTGCAGACACATAAGCACTTCATGTTAACAAGCCGTGGGATGCCAGTGTTCGGTGACTTACTGAGGAGCCATAAAAAAGCAGTAGAGAAGAAAATACGCTTTGCATTGCAACAAGGCACTTAATTAAAAGGCTTCTTACACTAGCAGATTGTGGACTGAAACACAGGCACTGTCAAACCAACTGGAAGTTCAAAGCAATGCTATTTGACTTTCCAGGTTATTCATCTCCCCACACTGGCAAAGAAATTGGAGTGGAGTGAGGTGAGGGTGCAGAATATCTGAATACCCTGGCACAAAGTCAGGTGGCCAAGCATCTCCTCTGACTGCGTTCAGCATAGTCTGATAGTTTTCTGATCATCTAACATAAAATTTCTTTTACCTTGCCCATTTTAGGAGCCTCATCTAACCTGATGGTCTATGGTATGTACATTTATTTAACAATTTGGTCTTAATCAGTGTAGAGCTTTTGGGCCACTGTCTGTTCACTGAGAACAGTACGGTGTCCTTATTTCTTTGTGCACCCATTGTTGAGCCTGCTTATTGTTTCATTATTTCTAGGCTTCCTGGGGCAAGAATTGTTTATATAAATCATGCTGATATTTTTGTGCATTTAAAAAAACAAAACCCTAATCGAACTGCTTCAGTGCTTTGCAAACACAAATAAAACATTTCAAGTAACTTTTTTGACACTTTCTGGAATAGAGAGAGAATGGGTGGCAGTAGAAGACGTAACTGGCATCATTCCTGACTTGACAGGTTTAGAAGTAACTCTTTGAATTGTAGTATGGGAAACTACTGTCTTTCTGCTTTCATTTGATCTTGCTTCTCGGGTTTGTGCCTGGCCACTCGAACTTGGCACATTTTGATCCGTAAAACCAGGGACACTGTAAGTATTGCGAGCAGGGCAGAGCTCTGAGGGCTCTGCTGAAGATCCAGATTTCTAGCCGTGTTCATTACTTAAAGGTAATAGTGACAGGGTGTGAAATGCCAAGCCTTTCATTGTAACATCTTGTCTTTTAGGTTCTCTGTCTTCTGACACTGCTTCATTTTATCCTTCGTGGTTTGGGGGAATGGTGACTTAAAATCCTTGCTCCTGTTCATAGAACTTCTTTCCTGCATTCCAGGACTGTAATGTGGATTTTACTAAATGTCAGACCACTGTGATTAGTGATCCTTCATGCCATCGTTACCTGGGACGTTTTCTGTATGTCCTTTCTAGAGAAAGCTGACAACAAGCAAGCAAAACACCGGTAAAGTTGGATTTCCTCAAGGCTGTCTGTCTTGCAGCTGGGACATGTGAGGGGTGCCATGAGTGCTTTCTGACAGCAGGTGGCAATAGTTCTACTGTTATTGTGAAACCGCTTCTTGTCTCTACACCTTAATTTTCCTGGACATAAAATCAGTAATGACTTAAGCAGAGGAAACAAAATGCATGTATTCTAAGGCTGCTTTCTGGATGGACTAGCGTTATGACTCGCAGTTATTAAATGTCTGCTCCATTTCATTACATGTGTTTAGTGTGTGTTTGAAAGAATGCGAGACAGACGTGGTTTGGAAGAACCTTAGGCATCTCTTTTACTTCATAGAGGAATGTGTTTAGTAAGGACCTTGCTTTCAACCTGTTTTGTCCTGCATCTGATGGTGGAACTGTGTCATCTAGAGTGGTGTGATGGAAGTGTAAGAAACTAGTTGAGATCTTCTTGCATAATTATGCTTTGTTTCATAATATTAAATCCACTTTTAATCAGGACTTGTGGGGGATTATCCAAAGGATTTTTTTTAAGCCAGTAGTTGCAACAGTATGTTCTGAGTTAAGATATGCATGCAGCATGGTGTTTTTTTCAAGAGAGTGCATTAAAAAAAAAATATAAACTTCCGGTAACTGAAAACTGATAAGACACAGAAAAAGGCTTCTTTAAAGCCTCCTCTCTGCAATACCTACAAAATCTTGACAGCAGGTGGCCAGCTGGTGGGCTGAGATTATGCATGCTGTGATAATATTGTCACCTCATACTTCTCTGTCCATGCATGTTTGCTCTTTCTTACCTTTTATATTGTAATTATAAACTCATTGGGATGGAGTAGGTTCTGGATTTGTACAGATATTACGCTGACTGAGATCACGTTGGGCTAAGTAATACAGTATTGTTAGCATGCGAATTAGTATTTCTATGTAAAACTTAATCCCATTAAACACAGGCACTTGAATAGGGAGAAAGTGCACACTGATCAGAGCAACTGAACTTCAGGTTTATCTCGTCTCTCTTCCTATACCCAGAAAACAGGATAGCTGCTCACTAAAAATTGTAATGAGAGTTGATGTTGAAAAATGCTGTTGTGTTAGGGACCGGCTGACCATTTCAGTCTCCCCTTCCTTCCCCTTTGCCAGGAGGCATTGCTTTGGCTTAATTCTTGTAACTGCCAGGAAGACGACTGATGCCTCTTCTTCCACCCTTCGTTATAATTTCTGGCTGCCAATTTGTCTAGTGTTTAGCCATTTGCTGCAGATTTTCGGAAGCTTTACAGGACTATTAGTCACTTTAAGCATGTCTTCAGTTAACTTGCTACATAAATAATCATGGACTCCAAAATGTGAGTTAGGCTTGGTTTTGACCTATGGCTATTAGAAACTGACTTTTCTGACAAAAGGAGAAGACTTCTGTATGATGTTGCAAAAGCACAAGTTGCTTTCTTTCAGAATTCAAGGTATCTCTAGTTCCAAGACTGCCATTAAGAATACAGCTTGGCTTTAAAATGTGGACTCCAAACTCCTTTTTGTGACCTGCTGTCACAATCACTACAGTTAGTAACTGCAGGTAAGTATATATTAAAGCATGGTGGAGGTTTGCAGAAGTGGTATTTGCTTGTTAGCTCAAGCACGCTGGTGAGCGTTTGCATCCTGTGCAAGTAATAGGTACTCAGGCACCTGTACGTTATACGTTGTTCTGAGTTGTGAAATATGCTGCGTTGTTTGGTTGTATGCAGGGATTATTTTAATTATAGGACAGAAGATGCTGTAAAACCCTTTGCTTTCTTCAGAACAGCGCTGTGGTGAGCCACCAAAGCTCCCGTACATCTCCAATTCCCATAAAGTTCGTGCTTCAAGGTGGCGAGAAGGTTCAGACATGGTTTTAATATCTCCTGACTGGATTGTGGCTTGCACAATGTGCTCGAGTGGCTGAGAGAGAACATACATAGTGCTGCTCCTTCCTCCTTTGGGTACCCTCTCCTTGATACTGGCCTGGTGGCTGCAGAGGAGCTAGTCAGAGCTCTGGGCCTTCTCCCCTGTGTACTGACCAGTCTCTGAGCTATCCTGGAGGGCAGGCAGTCTCATAAAGAAGAAATTACTTGGCTTTTGTAGGAGCTATGTTTTAATGGCCCTTATTCTGTGGTGGTTTCAGTGGTGATACCTCAAAGCCCAGGGCTCTTATTGCCTATCATGTTTGAGTAGTTGAAGCTTGTGGGGAAAAAAAATATTGATTCAGAAAACTTCTTAGGATTACTGCTCTCTCTCTTTTGTCGCTTGTGTGCCTACGCAGCAGTAATTTTAATCTGGTGTACAATATGAATCACTTTAATATGCCTCCATGTTATCTTTTATGCTTTAAAGTTGGATACTGTATAGTAATAAATGGAAATAGTTGGTATCTGGTGTATCTAGTTGTAGGCTGTCTCAAAAAGATGGTTGTCAGCTGCATTGGATTTGTATTTACAATCTTTTGCATTCCAAATCTGCTTTTAAAAGCATAAGAAATGCTTTTAAATTTGAAGTGTGAACCATATTGCTTTTCCAAGAGAGCTGTGCTCTTGTGTCATGTGAAATAACTTCTATTTAAGAAAGATACGCTATTGGTTTCAACTGGATCAGATCAGGTTATAGAGGAACATAAGTCTTTCCAATGACTTAGCATGTTACATAATAATAATTGGCAACCCATTTCCTTTACATTTCTAAGAATTTGTGGTGTATAGCCCATTTTAGAGAAACTGGTTGGCTTTTTATCCTGTTGGTTTCCATCCACTTTGTAGTGATTATCTTAAGCAGTATGGTCCAAGTCACTACTTGACTAATTCTGAACTACTGCAAATCCAACTACTGATCTTATTCTTTCTGGACTTAAAATTGTTTTATACTGAGTTCCTGAATAGTCTGTCAGTGAAACCCAGTGGATTTTACCCACTGAGTTCTCTAAACTATGCTAGAAGAAGTAGCAGAAAACTAGAATTTATGCACGACCTGTTTCTGAGGTTGTGCAAGAGTTTTCAATTTAGGTTGGTTATGAACTTCAAAATAAAGCGACTGAATCTGCACTGGGGGTGGATTGGACTGGGACATACAGTAGTTGTTAATTTTGCTTTCACTCCTTGGATAAGATGCATCTCAAAGGCTGGAGGCTGGATGACTTTGGCCGTGTATCACCAGCAGAGCATTGCCTACCAGAACTTCTGGCCCTGACCCAGTTCACTATAGCTGTTTGCTGTTAAATGACAAAACCTAGTCTTTCGGAGAGCTGAATGATCCGCTTTAAGGCTGTTGGGCCACAATTCCTAATTTGTCCACTTTGCACGTCCTTTCAGGCAAAAATGAAGCTTCTCACATGGCCCAAACTTCGTGTTTTGGTAGGGCTTAGAGCCCAAAGCTTTAGGTCAGTAGTTCACAGCTTCAGAGGCTGCAACTCAACTTCAGACTAGTTCCAACGCCAGCAATAGGTTAAATGAAAACAAAAACTGTTTCCTAAATCCAAATTGATGGCGCAAGGGGTGCGTTCAGGTGGGAGCATTTCTCTCTATATTCCTGTCAAGAACACAGCATAAGGGTTTGGTTCCCTACTTCCTTCTTAGTGCTCATGGGTTTTAGTTAGATCTGGCTTCTCATTCTTTCTTCATGCCGGCATCATCTGACTCAAAACAGTTTTTGAGCCAGAAAACATAGCTTAGCAGCATCTCTGCCACCTTCCTCTCCTCTCCCATCCCCTAGCGCTAGCACCTAGTAGAGCAGCTTATGTTGATTGCAGCCGTCCTTTTTTTTTACTGTTTCCATTCTTATCCTTCTTGAGGGAAGGATAGACAACAGTAAGTGTACACTGTTGCCTTGTTTTTTTCCCCCCTTCTTAAAGGCCACTGTGAGCTGTTATCAGATGTAGCCTCATAATTGCAGATAAGCATCTCAAATCGCAACCTTCAACCTTGGTTTCAGCAGCAGTGCACCAGCAGTCAGTGAAGCTGTAGTGATGCATTCAAAACACATTTTTTATTATTATTTGGGCCAGTGCTAATCATCCCAGAAAGCTGAGTTTTGTTCTTCTCATTGGCCTGTTTAGAAATCGAAGGCTGCTCTGCTTTGCCTGGGGGTGAGAGTGAAATGGATGGCTCCTCTGCGTCTTTGCTATAGACACCGTGCCTTGGGGATCTCCTCTGAGCATCACTGGAGTCACTTCATATTTCATAATCCCCTGCTGACAATTAAGTCAATTTGCTGGTGCAAGCATGATGGAGCTAAGCTAGGACATGTGCCTTTTCTAGCCAGGACATGGAGTGAAAAGTTGACTCTTCTGCTTTGATAGAATCAAAAACTGAAGCATATCGTTCACTGTTGCTGGTTTGGAGCATTTATTAGGTTTATCTGATTTGTAAGAAGAAGATAAACCTTCACTGGACTTCTTACTCTAATTTTCCATTTTTGATTTAAGTGGAGAAGGAATCGAGGCCAGCATGAGTTGAGTTTGGTGCAGTAGATGGTAAGGCATCACCCTTCAGCAAGAAAGGATCTGGCCATGAGCCAGGGCACCTTGAGCTCAAGCTATGGACCTGTGCGTGGGAGTGGGGAAGGACACTGCCTCGAGACCCTGAGCTTTTGGAAAAGGGGACAGATACTTTGGATCTGTGCAACCAAGTTTTCTCCTTTGCCTGACGTGGTCTCTGACTGGATCAAGGTTTTGTTTTTGAAATTCCCCAGCTAAATGCAGCTTTCCTACTGCTAGAAATACTGCTTAGACTTTATGATTTTTGTTAAAGTTATTGTGCATAGTCTTGCTAAATATATAGCTTGGTTAATATGTTTGTGTTCTAGCTCGGGTATAATTTCTCTTCAGTCCTTGCCTGAATTATGTTATCAGTTTGGAGTTACTCTGATGAAATGGAGGATGATTTAACTGTAAAAAGCACAACTTCTGGCTGGTTGTAGAGAAATCAGCTTACGAATTGGCTTACATTTTTTTTGCTTGGGGTTATTGCATTTTACAGACATGGGATCTTTTAGTTGATGTTTATACACTTTTTTTAGTGTAGGATTTCATTCTCAGTGTCTATACTGCAGCATTTAACATGTATATCTGCACTCATTTTTTTTATTTAGCTGCAGTTTTAGGTGTTTTTCTAAGAATAGAAAAGTAAATATTCTGCACCATCAGCAGGTTATTTGGCACTGTACAAATGCCAGAGATAAATCCTGTATAATTGGCAAGACTGGAGAGTTTTAACATCATGAATTCTGTTCACTTCCAATATACCTCTTGAGTGCATACAGTGAATCCATGAATTAGATTAGAAAGCAAATATGCATATGAACCAGAAATAAGGTTCATTTTCTCCTTTGGAAACCTTGCTGTGAGAAGCTGATATGTTAATGTCTGTAGGATTTCAATCATTAAGTATCTAAAGTATTTCATCTTAAGAATCAGAAGTCCAAATCTGGTACTTATGAAGCAGTTTTCTTCCCCTCTGGCAAAAATGTTTGGTTTTCAGAATACATGGGTGATTCTTTTTGGTACTAACACATTATTCTTAAGTTTAATATCTGCACTGTATACAGCATACCTGCATCATATCAGATAGCTTGCAAGCATTATGAAAATCATAAGGTAGTCATGTCGATTTGAATAGATCTGAGTTTAAGCCCTAAGCCTGGAAAAAGCTGCACAAGTACTTAAATTCTAGTGTAGGCATATGAACAATTCTACCAAAGTGAAAGTGAATATGTAATTTAAGGACATAGCCCTTTTTTTTTTTCCCCAAGATTTGTATATTTCTCATCAGAGTATTCTTCCAGTATTTAATAAAAAGGTGCTAATTTTTGTTCTTTTTAAGAGCTGCTCCCTAATCACTGTAGTTCATTATTTCAGCTTCAAAGTGTACTCTGTACAGAGAGGCAATGAGGTGTATCCACATCGAGAAATTAAGCAATAATCATGTAGTTTGGTGTTTCAACAGGCTTTGTTCATTAGTAAGTACAATGATCCATTGTAAGTACTTGCTGTAGTCATGATGTTCTTAATCTGAAATTTAGACTCTCTAGAATATATATTCCTGACTGAAGCGGTACTGCCAGGAGTACCAAATGCACTTCCATGTGTCTTAATGACTGCAGAACAGTTGCCATTACAGTATGGGAAGAATATCAGAAACTGTGTGATGTTCGCATGCATGTATGGCTTTGGATTTACCAATAATTCGTGCTTGCACTACAAGCAAGAACAACATCTGTGGACGTGGTAGAATGATTGGAAAAGCTTTAAATAAAACACGATTGAAAAAATCAAAGCACAATCGAAAGACAATTGAAAAAATTCTCTCAATTGAATTGAGAGAAATGAAGACACAACAAATAGAGGAAGATGAAGAAAGGGGGAAACAGTGGGAAAAGGAAGTCAGCACTTAAATGCAGGTGGGCACACGCAGAAGAAATCGCTAGTGGTTTGGGTCTGAATTACTGAAGCTGTTCTTGCAACTCCATTGACTCAAATCTTAGTGATTTCAGATCTTAGGACAATGCTTACAGATTGTGAAGTTCTTTTGGTAAGGGTGCTAAGAAAGGGATGCTTTGAATTCATGAGAACATTTGCATGTGCCAAAGATGTGAGTGGGAGGGAATGGGAGGCAGTCACTTGAGCAGGGTGTTGTGGGTTGGGGCTGTAATCATTCAGCAATTTGGAAGCTTCTGGGCAATAAAGGCAATTAACACTTCTGTGAATGAGAGGGACCTGTCTGTATGCCCTAACTGCTCCCTTTGACACTGCCAACCTAAGATTGTCCCAGGCAAACATGAAAACCAGGAAGTCAGCCATTCAGGGAACTTTGTTTCGCCTTTCCAACCCTAGTGAAGCAATTCAGCTTGAAACTGTGTATAAATAGATTTTTGTTAATGGCGTGTGCAAGACAATTATAAAATGCTTGCATGTAGCAAAGGAGGCGGGGAGTAGCGTGTGGTTTTTCGCTATTTTTGGTATTGCAAACATACTGTTTGTTATGCAGTAACTTATTCTCACTCTATGAAACTGAACCACCTGTAAAAGAAAACAAAACAAAAAAACTGATGATAATTGGTTGTGTTGTATAAGCCAGGATGTACTCATAGCCCAGAAATCATGCGTGCCAAGATCTCTTGAACGTGGTGCCTTTGTACGAGGGCTTCTGGTGCAGAGCTTGCTGCTAGACCTCCGGTGCGGTGAGCGTGGCCGGGGTTTCTGCAGGCAAGTGCAGCACGGTTGTCTGATGCACGCCAGTATTTAGCCAGCGAAACACAGCACAGAGTGGTAACTCAACTGATTAACTATCAGTGTTTATATCTGATCCCAAGAAGTGGCAAACTGTATGAAAACCACCATTGCCTTTGTATTTTATTGAGAGCAAAAGGTTGGTGATCGCAGACCAACGCTTGTAAACCTTTTCCTTCCTAACAAGCATCTAATGTTTTATAAATGGAGGCAGAGTTCAAATCTCTATTCTGTAGTCACTTCGAGCACAGCACTGAATTTACCGTGGAGATTTTGGGTCGCTAGAGTGTGCTGCGAGCCCGGTTGTGTGCGGCACGGATGCTCTCCCTGCTGCTGCTGGGCGACCCTGCATTTTTCATCCTGTTGCTTTGCTGTCTCCTGGGCAACTCGAGCGAGTTCCCTGCTATTTTCTTTTGTGCTGCACCCTGCTTCCCTGCTCCCGCAAGGAGTGACCCGGCGGCTTGTCAGCACGGTGCCTGGGTGCCCCAGGAGAGAGCATCGTGTCACGAAGCTTTGCAGCGCTGCCATGGCCGCCCTTCTTTGGCCAAGCAAGCAGCTGATGCGGGGCTGCCTCGCTGATGAGTTGGTATCAACGGCATTTCATTAAGCTTCATTCATGGGGATGCTGCGTAGTAATGCTTACGGAGCTGGGCTTTCGAGCTTTGTGCTGATAAACGCGTGGAGGAAAACGCAGACCTGCATGGGCCTGTGTATGGAAGAAAGGTGGTGAATACATTCCTTGGAAATGTATTAATTTGCTTTATCGAAAAGGTTTAGCTCTGCTTCTCAAAATAAATGTGGTTTGTTTTCCATGTTCCTGCAAGTTGTTCTTCGGTAGAGATGCACAAATTGATAGTAGTAATCTTTTTGGACACTTAATGCTTTTTCTGCTTGGTCAGGAAAACCTTGTACAGCTAAATTCTTTTCATATTTTTGGAAAAGGCTGAGGCAGTTTGACTGTCTAGCTTGAGGGCAAATCCAAAAGTGTAAAAAATGCAATTAAAAGATTTTTTAATACTTCTGCTGTCCTCTCTTATTTTAATTAAGTTCATCCTCTGATGAGAATTGCGCTCTGAAATATAGTGGGAAATCTGTGATGTCTCCTCATGGATGAAGACCACAGCTGACAGTTCTCCTTGGCGGGTGTACTGTGAGTTTCTGCCATAAAAATAAAAGCTCAGCTGCACCAGGAGCAGTTTCCTTAGGGACAGGTCTAAAGCTGTGGGGTTTCATACAGTGATAAAGGACCATTATGGATCCTCATACCTTCTATCTCACGTGTGAGATTGACCTCTCTTCCATGTAATTAAATGTCTATTTTCAAAGTAGTAACTTCCAAAACCCAAAAGCCTGCTGAGAAAAAGCACTGCTGTGTATGCATTTCTGTACCTACACGTTGCAAAGATTGAAAAAAAACTATAAACTTGGGCGTGTTGTTTAAAGCTCTACTGGAAGGCAACCCAATAAAAGCCTGGAGTCAGTCTGATGACCCCTGTGCACACAACGGATTACCAGCAGTTACCGAGGATCCAGCTGCTGCCAGGGCAGCCTCTGCCCCATCACTTGCGGCTGCATGTGCTGCTGCGTGCTCTGCTGTTAGTCCCGTAACGCATTCTCTAAAGCGGGCAGGCAATCTTGTGCAATTAAACAGAAAACTGTGGGGAACATGGGCCTGGATTAGTACAGCTAGGAAGAAAAATATATATATTTTGCATTGTCTCCTCTTCTGCCCCCTCTGATAATTCTGACCTTGCACAAAAGCAGGTTGTCCAGCTACTTTGTTGAGCACATGGGTAAAGCGGCCAAATCAGGCGGGCAGAATCCCTAAGTGGGATTCCTGTTTTATGGCAACATGATAACGCTGTTTAATCTGGAAGTAGTTACAGCTGCTAATATGTCTGGAATTTCTGCCAGATGGTCATTTTCTTGTCTAGAACGATGCAAGCTAAAAGTGGTGGTGGTGGTGGGGAACAACACAAAATGCCCTTGCAAGCAGGTTCGCTTTGTTCATGTAATGCGTGGAACTGTTTTATCCAGTGTCTGTAATTGGACGTGATGAACCTAGGTTTGGCACACAAAGCTTTGAAAAGTAAAAATTCTCTTTTCAGGTCTGGGGGGGGATGAATGCTTCTTACTAATTTTTGCTTCACTAATGTAAGAAATATGTTTTTGGTTTGGTTTTTTTTTTTGAGCCCTGTGTTAAAGTTGTGAATTTCCTTGGAAAGCTAGCAAATGGAACATGCCTGTGAAGAGATTAAAGTAATTATACTGCAGTGCTCCACTAGCAACAGAGAGCAGTCTGGGATAAAATTATTTGGATAGGTGCCAAAGCCAAATTTTGTTCCATTTTAAGCTAAAACTAATTAAAGTTGTCAGGTCTTACAGTGGTCAAAGGTTGCTTCACTGCTACTTGAAATAAATGAGTCTTTTTTCTTGATCGCTAATGCTACCAGCTACATGTTTTCAAATGTCTTCATAACCAAAAGAAGCCCAAGAACCTTCTAAAACGAGTATGTGTGTTTACCTCTGCATTTGTCTACTTTAGTGTCAATTAGGATATTATGGTGATCATATGGAGTTTACTGCCTCACCTTTGAATGCCTCACTGGCTCTACCCATTAGTCTTTTTGTCTATGCCTGCCTTCCATTTGTTATTTTATTTCATTTGTGGAGAGGAATTCTGATGAAGAAACTTCACCGGGAGGCTATTTTAAGACTATTTCAGAAAAGCTGATTAGGGTGATTCTGTATATTTAAATCCGCTTTACAAGACTGAGATCAAATACAATTCCCTAGAAAATGAAGTCTGATAGAATATTAAATCTCTAAAATATTCTTAATTTCTAAAATGTCAAATACCAAATATATCATGAAGACAGTTGTGAGTTTGCCAGCTTTAAGCACTGTAAGCATCCTGAAACTCTGGATTTTTTTTTTTAAATTGCACTAAGTGTATTCCTCCCTCATACAAATGTTAACATGTAATAATTCAAAAACATGCTTACAGCATTTTCAAGAATGGAGAGCCTATACTTAGTGTCAGTAGCAGGGTTTTTAAAAGAAACTGTATAGGGAATCAAGTTGCTTAAAAATCTGAAGTGGTTAAAAAGAATGGAGTTGGAATTTCTTTGCTATTACATTTGTGTTGACATGGAGGTAGGTGTTTGATACTTAGGGTTTGATACCAGAATGTTAACAACTGAATTTTTGCAATCATGCATTTTGTAATTTGAGGGTGGGGGGTTTGAAAATGTGTTTTCCATTGTCCAACTTGCTGCATTTACCTACCTGATTCTGGCTTGCTGTGTGATGCAAAACAGCATGAACCTTTGGAAGCTGCTTTGCTTATGCGCATGTGCGTGCACACACTCAGACACAGAGGTATTTAAAAACATAGCTGAACAGGTCATTCCTCAGTGCTTTTCTTATCAATGAGATGCAAAATTTGGGCACTAAATATATGTATTTTAAATATATACATATGTTTTTTTGCCTGAGGAACAATCTAAAAATAAATGTTTGCATTACTTGTCAGTCCAACTGTTTCCCTTCCCCTCAAAAAAAAAAAAATTGTTGCATAATAAAGCTTTAAATGAGGTTAAAAAATTATTATTAAATGTAGCTGAATCTGTGTTTGGATATGAGGAGGTAAAAGAGCTGGGAAGACGTGGAGTGAAGAGGCTGAGATCAAGCAGAGCTACTTGCTGAAATGCTGGATGTATTTCACTTTTAAATACCACTTTTTAATAAACTTCTACATCTAAAGTTTCACTTAGCTCTACTGTAGACTTACCATAAAATTTAGATGTCAGGCCTGACTGGCTGAATTCCAACTCAGATAATTAATAACTTGCCCTTGCAAATTCATCTGGGGTTTTTTATACCTTGGTTTTTTTGTTTTTTTTTCCCTGCCCTGAGCAACTTTGAAGTATACTGCACATATATTTTACTATGTGATATCCATTCTGCATGAATACCCTGAAGAGCACTGAGGAGATGAACCTGAAAGCATGAGTTGGGGTTGGATATCAGTTGACTTTCTGTGCTTTTTGATTGTCTCAACCCTGATATTTTGTTGAAGGTATAAGGTTAAATTGGCTTTGCTTGTTAGTCTTAGGAAGTAAAACAGCTTAGGTGGATATTGCAGGTTGCAGAGGGATGCTCTTATGGCTATTACCTGTGTTGCCAAGATATTTTTCATATATTGCAAACGCTAAACATGTGAGATCAAACAAGTTGTGTAAGATTTGCTTTGACTTTACAGCGTCTGTGCATAATTTTAGTAATAATGCTTAAGCATAATTGTGAAGTAATACTGTTGCCTTTCCTGTGATTTTTTTGTTGTTGCAGAGCTAGCACATAAATCTGTAACTATTCACTATGAGCTTTCAACAGTGACTGTGCAGAAGAGACTTATTTGACAGGACTGCAATGGCAATCTAAAGCAAGTCTAACAAAGCCCGCGGGACCGGGATAACTCTTAGTTACAGCAGGTGCTTGCTAAACCAAGGTTTAGCAATTTGTTGCCTCAAACTGTGAGGAAAGCAACTAGTCTGACCAGAACATCAGTTTATAACATTTCCCTGGAGATTGCTCCAGAATGGCCAACGTGTAATGTTAAGAAGAAACTAAACCATTCTTATCTGTTAAAAGGGAAATATTATACTTGCGCTGAGTGGAGTGAGGAAGTGCAATTGCTATACTTCATCTTTCAGTAAAAGAATCTTAAAGGTATTTAACAACAATTAAAAAAAAAATCTTGGATTTGTTATAAGCCCAGTTAAGCTGGATGTTGTTTTTATGTGCTGCCCTACTGAGGTACTTGCCTGCTGCTAAGTCGTGGCACTTCATCCGTGTTTGCTCAGAGCTTCCCTTGGCTTTGCAGAAGAAAAGCATGGTTTGAGCATGATGTGCTTCCCCATGTAGATGGGGATGGGGGACTTGTCCTCCACCTCCAACATCAATCAGCAGCCTTTATATGCCAACTTTATGTGAAATTGGTTTTGTTTGCTATGATTGCTGCAAAATTCCCAGACCAACTTTTTACCAAACCACTCCATTTTGGCCATCTCACTCCCTGTGGAGTGGGAGGGAGGGCTGGCTGCCTTTAGTCTTTGAGAACAGAGCTAACTTGGATGTTAAAGTTCTCAGCCTCTAAATCTTCTTACTGTAAAAGTGATTAGACAGATTCATAGTCAGTGGGTCATAAATGGATAGTAAAAGGACTGGACGTAGATGTTCTAACAATCCTTAATGGAGCAGTTAGGGATGCAGGGGGATATGTGGGGAAAGGACCGCAGGCACTTGCCAGGCTGACACGTTCTCCCTGAGCACTGTCCCCTGTTGCTCCCATCAGGGAGGAAAATCCTGGGCAAGACAGACCATTAGCCTCACCTGATAAGGCATTTCTTCCTCTTAATAGTATTTTTGAGTAGGTATCTCTCACTCTTAAAAATTAAACTGCTCGGGCTTCTCAGGACAGGTTCATTTCCCCTCTCTGCCCCTCTCATCAAGAATCAGTTTAAATTTGCATAAAATATGGAGGAAATGCTGCTGCATTATTTCTAATAGCACTGATGTCTAGAACCATCTTTTTCTTGTAGGAATAAATGTCACAAGCTAAGTCCACCTTCTCTAAATGTTTTTTTCCTTTTATGTTCGCAAGTTGTCTTGTGATGATTGACAATTCAATTATTTCAGCAACATATAGTTATCTGGGATGTCATGGTATGATGGTATGTATGTTTATATACATGCACTCTAGTAGTTAAAGTCAACCAGAGCAGTGACTTGAAGCTGTGTGCTGTATTCCTAGAAACAGGAATATCCAAGTGGCTTTAATTAAGTGAGCTCAATGTAGTATTTGTTGGGGATTTGCTGCTGGGAGTGTTAATAAGCAATAACCATTAAAATAGAGATGACACGTGTATGTGGATGTACTTTTTTAACACAGAATTTTACTCCAGTACCAGGTATGCAGGAGAAAGTATTGTCTCAGTGTACATAGCACAGCTAAGACTAGAGTATTTTCTTGTGAAGCTCACAGTGGATTGCCAAATTTGTTGTAAATTCAGTTTAAAAATCTGTGCTGTGACAAACTGTGCTTCCTGTTCTCAGTTGCTAACAATATCTAGAAACCTTATGTTAATTGCGAAAACCCACAAGCCCCTGAACAAGCAAAAAAACCAAAGAAGTCATGGATTAGCTTGTTACGCTGTCCTGGATGACTTGTTTTTCAGTATGCTTGTGGGGATCGGTTTCTGCTGCCCACCAGTTATTTAATCCTGTTTTTAAAATGGAAATTTGGTGGAAAATCTACTAAATCTTACTTTCTAAAACAGAAGGGCTTTATTGTTTACTGTGCGACAATTAAAATGAATATGAATATCTGTTTATGAAGGCACTACAGCTTGTAATAGCTTTCCTGTTTGTTTGGGCGTTTGCGTAGTGTGGTTTTTTTTTTTTTTTTTGAAGATTACCAGTGCCAGGTAGGAAATAATAGACTTTTGAAGCAGAAACTGCATGCTGGGATTTTGCAACTTTTTGTTGTTTTGTTTTGTTGGAATTTCAGGATTAAGTTATGAGGATAAAGGAGGCAGGCCTTCAGCGGGTGCCAGGACAGTAACTGTGGTGTTTAAGTTACGTGTCTTGTTTAATGAGTGAACTTTCAGTACTCCTATGGTACAAATTTTTTGAATGAGATTATATGCACATACACAATGCTTTCTTTTGTCACCGGGTGCCTCAGTAGAAGTATTGAATACTTCACGCACAAATCAAGTGGGAGTTTTGTGGTGTTTGTGGTTTTTTTTTTTTCCCCATTTACTACTGGTAGGTAGTAAATATACTTTTCATATTTCCTACTAGAACTTGAATAAATAATCGACAGCTTAAGGGTAGAACACCCTCAAAGCTTCCAGGGTGCAGCTGGTGAGGCAGGTGATGCTTCATGTCTGAGAAGCGATCGACCACAGCCACCCGTTCTGTTCTAGTTCAGCGATTGCCCGTAGGCCGACCAGCGCAGCGCACGCAGCGAGGCCGCAAGCCAGGGCAGAAGTGAAACTCGTGCTCTCCCTGTCAGCCTGAAGCAAAGTGGATGCTGCCGGCCTCAAACACGTGCTTTGGCTTTTATCTGTGATCTGCAGCTGAAGGACAAAGGGGAGACTTTCAAAAGCCATCATGAGAATCAAGAGCTGAAATCCCATTGACTTTTAATGAAGGCGGGGGGCAGGCGCATTCGTCGCGCATCACAAACTTCCCTCCTTTTCCCTCAGTGGTCCGAGTTGCTGACGGTGGCGATGTTCCTGTGCTACCTCCTGCGCTCCTTTGGCAGCACAAGTTGTCTCGAGTTGCTGTTTGCAGTGGTGCCCGAGCCGGAGCACAGGCCCCATTTGCTCGTGTCCACGAGGAGCAGTCTGTGATCACGTGCAGATCTCCATCCCTCTCCTGTACCCCGTGTCTCCGTACAGTACAACTGCGTTACAGACGAAAGCAGTGAGAACTTACTGCTCTGTTATGCTGTGCAGGAGCACTGAGTATCGTGATAAAATACGGTTGAGATTTTTTGAAGGTGTGTTGCTATTCTGTCATACGGGAGAAATTACATCTGGTGACGTGCAAAAGATGTTGCAGAGGTCTCTTCCAAGCAGTGTTGGGAATGTCTTCCAACGCTGCTTGAAATATATCTTCCTGTGCCTCTGCTTACAGGAAAGGTAGTTTTGTAACTTTAAAATACTTCTTCATTCCCTGAATGGCTGAAACAGTTCAGGGAGCTAAAAGGATTTCTCCCTTCACCTCCTTCCGTTCTCTCACAATATGTGAGGACACTGTGGCGTTTTGTCTTTTACAATATTGCAGTCACAACCTTGAAAAAAATGCTGCTACCATATAGAAGTAGTTTTATTTTCTTTAAACTTTTGGATTTTCCTCTTCAGGGTCACTTTTCCCATGCTGATGGAGGCTGCTCCCATGAAAAGGACGGCTCAGCGTGCGCGCTTGCAGAACTCGCCTTGCAGCACACAAGCAGCTTTTCCGTTTTCTGGTGCTCATGGAGCAGGGTCGCAGCCTCCCTGTGTGCAGGGGTGGGGAGGGAGCATTGTTATTGCTTTGGGGAATATATGTGCGATGAAAAGACTGATTTTATTGAGATTTTAAATATTACTGGGTATTGCATGGAATCAGACCTAGTTTTAAATATTGGTACTCGTGCTCTCCTCATCATCAACTGGCTTCTCTCTCTCTCTCTCTCTGTGCTGTGAGTGCATGGTGGGTTAGATGTCTTGTGTGCCATCACCTCTGAGAAAAGACTCGAAATCACCTGTAGTTACTTTTGGTAAAATTTTTGATCTGGTTTTTTTTTTTTTTTTTTTTTTGTCTTTGGAGACCTTTGTATTTGGTATGTTTATTATAAGTGCAGCATTTGGTTTTAAAACTACAGGGATCCAAGAATCCCACATTCAGTCTGGTAAGTCTAGTCCCCTCCAGTCGCTGTGGGGTTGGGGGGGAGAGCATCTATTTTGCTATGGGGAATCTACAGTGAGTACATCTATTTCCTTTATTTCCTGAATTATTTTAGGGGTTAAGACAGAGATGCATTGATGCATCTGGCTAAGATGTAACCCTTGCTTTATTTTTTTTGAAAAAGGTCTTTGGATGCATTATGGATGAAGCTAGAGACAAAGTGCTTTTTAAAAAGTTTATCTTGCATAGTCATGCTATATATGAATGTACAATCTATACTCCTTATAATGACTAAACTGTTGTCCACCTTTTTGCTTGTGGCTTTCCTCCATAATTCAATAATCATTGTCTTTATTATGCATATAGGAAATGATGAACGATCACTTTATAAAACTACACAAGTACAGCATTGCAAAGTATTGGGATCGGTGTAGGCTTGCCATTTGTCTTGAGTTAGGTTGCACAAAATGCCTGCATCTTGCCTGAACTGATTTTTGGCGAAGCTGCTCTTCCATGAGGGCTGTAGGTGGAACAGGATGTTCTTGCAAGTGCCTCTGCTTACCTCAGTGTGCAGAATTTACTGTTCTATTGCATATGGATTTTACTTTACCATAACACATCAGAAATTTCAGTATTGCCAGAAACTAACACAGTTTCTGTAACACTACAAAGTAATCCATGTTGGTGGTGGTTCTTCCTAAAAGTTGGAATATATTTTTCTCAATGTGAACAATTACTGCTGGAGAACTAAGTTGAGGTCTCTGGTTTTGGCTATTAATATTATGCCCTTCAGCTGTTCCGTCTGTATCTTTATAATTATGTAACTTTGTTTTGGGTTTAATCTTTTCATTATATAAACTTTTGTCAGTTTTAGAACAGATTATGAAAGCACAAAGTCAGGCGAAGCTAGTCTTGGGTGCTTCTGAAAAAAACTGAACATAAGGCAGAAGTATGGTAATATCTTTACCACTGATAAAAAAAAATAAAATAAAATAAAAGATTGGAAGGGAGAAGACGGAATGATTTTAACCATCTGAGCAATGTTTTCCTGGCTATAACCAGTAGTGTCTTCATACTGAAGATGTACAGTTACCTCATGCAGTATCTTCCCTATCTGTGGCTTACGTAACGTTTGCCCAAAATCTAAGCTGTTTTCTGAGTATTTTGATAACTGAGAATGTGACAGAAGGTTATTAAAAAGTAGAGATCTTGAAAGTCTCCAGAATAATTAAAATGCATAAAACAAGTAAGTAGCAGATGGCAAGCAAGTGTTTGAATTAAACCAATAACTCTTTAAATACATAACCTTAACAGCTAATGTACTGACATGGCAGACTGTACCAGAATTCCTATCAGCATTGTTTTAATGATTGCAAGAAATCATGAAATAGTGTTAGAAACTATATTAAAAATAATAAAAATAAAAATCATTAATTTGGTAGGTTTTAGGCTTGATCTCATCATCCTCACTCCCCCCACTCACATGGATTATGTTTTTCCTGCTGGAGTTGCAAACTGTTGCATGGGCTGAAATGTTGCAGGATTTCTTTTGGTTTTGGACTTTGCACAATAGTATTATCAGCTTGAAGTTTTTCATACTTGTGTTTTTTCCAAGATTGGTCAAACCAAGGGTCTGCCTCCTGCAGTAGTGTCTAGTGGAAGAGCCGATTGCTGTGACAGCACATACAGTATTGTAACTGTTCCCTGCCTCCCCAGCTATGAATGTACAAACAGAATTGTGCTGTATACAAGTTGGAGAAACCAGTTCTCTCGCTAATTCTTCAGTTTGAACTATAGAATAAACATTTTAATGGTATTAGAGTCATTAAGAGCGTACATAAATATTGTCATGGCAACAAGGACACTTGAACTAATACAGATCTAATTGGATTTTTTTATTAGCAAGGTTTTGGTGGAGTATTATCTACTTTTTACTTGCCTCCATAGTATGTTTACTTGTTTTATAAGAAAATGCATTTGTTCAGCCTCGCCTGCCACCCCAACTCCGCCTGATTTCTAGCCTCGCAGACTCCTGTGGGTGTCCACGTCAGGCTGCGTTGTGTTTCTGATCAGTCCTGTATGAAACTTCAGGACGGATCTATATATGTAACTTTCAGCAGGCTGTTGCAGTGTTGAAGTGAAAATGTTAATGATTTCTTTTGGGTTTTGCAAATACAATGAAGTATCCTGCTGTTCTTGTTCTTTGGGACATGGGGGGAAAAGAAGGGAAGAATAAAGGAAGGGGAGTATCGATCCATGTTTCAGTTCATTTGTGTGCATATGTGCATTAAGTTTGTCATCTTTCTTTCCTCCTTTCCATCACTTCATATTGGAAAAAATATATATATAAACAGTATTACCACAGGTTTTCTTACAGGCCCTTCATAACTTTTTTTTTTGTCGCGGTAACTTCAATTCAGCAGAAGTCCTTGGAACAATTCTTTGGTGTTGTTGGATGGCATAATTAATGGGAATTCTCTGGAAGCAAGACAGGCAGCCAGGGTTCTGGAAGCCCTTTGTAAGTAGGGGAGAAGCTAATGAAACAGAGACAAGGAGAAATGTGGTAGCAGAAGCATCCACTGTAGTTCTTAGTAGTTTTCTTTATGCTAGAGCTGCTCTGTGCTTCCCTTTGAGTCCTGACTCCTACACCAAAATGTTTAAACCCCAGCCTCCCTCATGTTTCTGCCTCTTCTTACGGAAAGGATGGAGCTGTGTCTGGTCACTTGTTCTGGACAGGACTTTCCAAACTGTTTTCAGTCCAAGCAATGCAGTTTCATCAAAATAATAGATATATTGGCAGAATGATGATTTTGAGGACTTTTTTCCTTAAAGTTTATATGACTTAATAAAAATTCAGTGTTTTGAAATGTACAGGGTTTGTGAATACACATACTTGGGCTTCTCTTGGTCAAATCTTACCTTTTCAAATTTAGAAATCAACAACATATAAATATCTGAATAATTAAAAAACGCCTTTAAAACAATTGTATTATGAAGATTTCCTTTTCAAAATTTCTGCAGCAAGGCAAGATCATTCTTGTAGAACTGAAATGAAGAAGTTCAGTAGGATGTCAAGACACTTCCTGAAGCATATGTTAACAGAAAGGTAGCACCAGGTGGTGCCTTTGCTATGACACAGTAAAAAGCTACATAAATATTTCCTGTTCTCTCTCATGGAAACTCATATTTTTACTTGTCTTACAACAGTAATGCTCACCTAGCCACTGGAATGCCTTTGCCAGATATTTTGAATAAATTGTTTTCTTTCAGAATGAAAAAATTATCAACAAATTCAATCATGTAATGAGTTATGCCAGAAGTACAAGCAAGAAACTTGAATATGCGTAAATAATTTCACTTGGATTGCTGATGAAGTTGACAGGCAAGAAAACAAATGGCATGCGTTTTTATTCATCCAACTCCATTATTTAATTGGAGAATTTTTAAAACTTATTTGTGATATAATGACTACTCCTTGAACCTTATCCTTGTATCAGTCTCTTCTTAATTGCTTTTAATTCCATGTAACTTTTTTTCCTAGCCTCTTGAAGCATTGTACATGCTCTGAATCCAGACATGCGGGATCTGGGTATCTGAGTTATGCTGAATGTGTTCTTTCGGTGTTCTCTGTGCTTTTCACCATATGGGTATCTTTATTTTTCTTTTCTGAGTCTACTGAAAAGCTTTATCACTTACTGTAAACAAGAACACTTGCTTTTTCCTTATTCTGTTTGTTTTCACTTCTCTAAAAATGTTAATGCTGGCAAATACTAAGAATAATAATAAAAAAAGTCATTCCTACGATGTTAGTTGAAATGAGGTTGTGTTGCATTGACAGCCCAGAACTCCTAAGCGCCTCTCTTGGGCAAGCCTGAAAATTTCCCTCTTGGTGTTAGGGAAGAAATTCAAATTTTTTTTTTATGATAACATACTAAGAAAGTATCTGATGGTGTTTCAAACATAAATATCTTTGTATAGCAGCATTTTATTGGGCTTGTTTGACAGCTCTATCCAGACTAGGTTTTCTTCACTGTTCATAGAACTAGTTTTCTTTTGATCTCTTCCTCAGTGTAGAAATTACGAAATGATACTTACATACAGCCAACATTGCATTGGAATGCAAATTCAAAGGGAAGGTTCCTTTGCGACTGAATTTTGGTTTGAGATGGTAGTGTAATCAAGAGGGATGGGAGTAGCGATAGACCTTGGTCTTTTCTAATTACATTAGTTTTTCTTGTAGCCGCATTGTACAGTGAGGTTGCTCAAATGTCTTAGCTTGACTAAGATGAAAACTTCTTCTTGATTCTTGTGGAAAACTTCCGTTAGCTAATATTTGGTTAACTGACAGCAGAAAAACTGTGGCTTTCAGGTGTGTTTTGGCAGGCTGTTGGCTGAGCCTCTATGGTCTGCATTGGTATTAAGCCTCAGGATGGAGTTGTCCGTTGCCTTGGCTGGGTTAAATTTCCCTCTATCAGGTTTTACTTATACCTTTGTATTTTAAGGATTTCATACAAGTAGACAAGTTCTTTTGAATTATCTGTGTCTCGAATTCAAGTGTTTGGAAGTTGTCTTGGTAGTTGTGTTCCTAAAATATGCAGTCGTCTGGGTGACAGACTGGAGAGGCATCCCCCAGATGGGAGGAGGAGGATGAAGGTGCACTGACGAAGCCAGGGTGCACGTCTACTCACATCTGAAGAGCGTGCCTGTAACAAGCAGTTATGGTTTGGAAATTGAAATAAATTTGAGAGAGCAAAAATGTCAGCTGCATAATAGGGAAGATTTTGTAGCATTCTCCTGAGCGAAATAGTCTTAGCAGCTGAGCTCAGTAATGTGAAAGGAAATGCAACACAGCGTCTGCACCAGCTCTGAGCTGAGGCATGGCCCGACCTCCAGCAGCATCTGCCTCAAAGCAGCCAGGACAGCTCTGGGCATTTGCATTTTCTGCCTTGAGAAGCAAGTTACTCAACACACGTCTAGAACTTTGGAGTGCCAATCAGTAATGGAATCAAAGCTACCTTGTGGGATTAATTTTGTAATGAAGTGCTGCTGTTACAGGGGAGGAAGTCCACAAGCAAGACTTCTATTTCATTCATTCATCAATTAACCAGTTACAGAATTGAGCTTTCACTTGATTCAAGTGAGATGTTTATTACCAGGTCTTCGTAAAGCGTAACTGCAGATTCAAGTTTTGTGTATTGTAAGCAGGAATAGTACCCCTTGGCAAATAACTTACCAGGCTTCTTGCAAGTCAACAGGTTCTTAAATGAAACGTGTCTTGAAACAGGGCAGCACTGAAACAATTTACGGGGTAGGTTTATAATCAACCGATAATTTAATTAATGTAGCATCTTAACTGCTTGTCTCTGATTTAACTTTTTCCAGATGTTTAGTTTTTAATGAAAAGCTCTTTAGAGGCTCATGAGGAAGGCAACATCTGGGGAGCGTTTATGGCAAGTTTGTGCGGAAATAAAGAAATGGTCCTTTAGTCATTACCTTCTGTGTCAACACAGGCGCTTCTGAGATTTGGACAGGTTATACGTATTTTTACAAGTATACATATATATAAAAGAATAAAAAATGAAAAAGCTTTGTTTTAAGTAATGTAGTAATGTGTTGATTTTTAAAGCAAACCCACAACTGTCTCTAAGCAAGGGCTAAATGCCAGTGTACACTGGCAACGTTTTTGTGGACTTGGATACAAGTACAGTGGGTGTTATGAAGTGACACATACAGTGGTTGACCTTCAGGTTGGTCAGCTTTGCCTAAAGAAAGCTAAACTTGCTCCTGCGTTACCATAGCCTATGAAGCAGAAGAGTTGATCTTCAGTACCCTAATAGGGTTCAAATGATACCAAGAACTGTTAGCGTTGAGTCTTCTTCTGCTGAAAATTTTTACCTTAGTGTTCTCTCAAGGTCCTTGTGTTAGAGACGGTGTGAGCTGGTCATTTAGTAGCCTGAAAGAGAACAAAAACCAGCAGGACTTGGAAATGATAGTGTCAAAACATAAAAAGTAGTAGGAAATGCTCTCCTGTAGTCCTGTGCCAATGGGACAAACAAAGCATTTTGCGTTGTTAAATGTGCTAGTACAAAAAAAAAAACCACCTTTTTTAAAAAAGCTTTATTTAAAGAAATGTATTTGTCCATATGTTTTAGGTAAGTTATCTTTACTTTTGTAGAAAGCAAATATTTAGTAGAAATTCAAGACTTGGCAGCCTTTCTTAACAAAAGACATTTGTGATCTGGGGTGCTGACGTCCCAGGGAGGTCCCATTACTGTAATTCCACAGTATAAGCTTTAAAAGTATCTGGAGATTTTAATGGATTGCATAGGAAGTAAATCTCTTTGTACCTGCCTTAAACCATATGTTACTCATACAAGAAGTTGAACTGCCTATCTCTTTTCACTTGAACACAGCTGTGCACTTCCGTTAGGGTGGCTTTTTTGAACTGTAAGGAGAAGTTTCAGATTCCATTCTTCCATTCCATTCTTCCCCCTCATAAAGGCAGTCTCATGCTCTGTAATTTCAATTGTGTAATTTTATAGATTTTTCAGGAGTAGGTAATTTTTTGATACATTTCTAAATCTAATGATGCTTTAAAAATGCTTTATAACTTTAATGCGTTCACTTCATTCCCTAGTTTCTGTATGCCTTTCCTGTTGTTGATCAAGTTTCTTTATGTTCTTAGTATTTAAATAGCATGCACAAAACCTATTTGCTCCCGATTGATATTGCTGAATATTGATGCAAAGCAAAATTAAACATTAGGTTTAAATAATGGACTTGTTTTTCATACTCCTTGTTTTATTGTTTTCTAATATAACTGTAATCAGTGAATATTGTAAACAATTCATATAACTGTGACACAAATAAAACAGGATTGAAATTTTATGCATGATAGGACACACAGACTGTTAATGTCTAAGATGCAATTTATTTTTAATAAACTAACAATTCCCATTTGCAACTCTAATAGCTTTTCTGAATGTGTTTTATTTGTTTTTTTTAGAAATCATACTAGTTACTTCACTGTTCTTTCAGGGATGCCTTAAATCACTGGTGGAACTCCCACTCTTGAAATCTGACACTGTTCTCCTGAGACAGCCAGGCCTGTGATAAGCAGGACTCTGCTTATGAATCCTAGAAAAAATATTTATGGCCAGTAATTGGTAAATCTTCAATAGGGTAGGAAGGCTTCTTCCACCCTGAATATCTTGGTAGTAGTTGTAAACCCAGTCTTGCTCTCCTACACGTGACATGTAACTTGAAGCATTTTGTTTCACTGTCTGTAGAAGGTTTTATTTAAAAATAAAAAATGGGAGGATGAGGTGTTGGGGAAAGAGCTTGGAAATACATTCCACTGGGAGCTGCAGGTAGCAGGCAGCTCCTTTCTTAAAAACATGTTTTAAATAGCAGAGAGAAGGCATCTTTATAGAGAAATTTTGAAGTAGAAGGAGAGTGGAGTGATGACAGCAGAGAGTAATTTCCTGCTACTTTTTTTCTTGGTAAGGAGAAGATAGGTTTGTGGAGAGGATAAGTGGAGGGGGTATGATGACGCAAAGCGGCTGAGAGGGAAAGAAGCGAAGGGACAGATAAAAGGTGAATATTGGTGACAAGGTGCAGAGGAGAGAAGAGCTTGATGAAGTTTACCTGTTGTTTTCAGGATAGGGTTATTCCAGCCCAAGATGTAAAAGCCTGTTTTTATGACTTCTGTTTTAAATGAAAATTATATGCAGTAATACCAATGATGTTTATACAGGATGCACAGGACTCAGTCTTAGGTTTAATGAGCTAAAGTAATTACACCATGCCATAACTAACCAAGTAAAAACAAAATGGATTTTTCTACAAGATGCTCTGGGCTTCTAGTTCTCTGATTTAATATACTCATGTAATTGCGCAGTGTTATAGTTCAGCAAGTCGTCTGAAAGCATTTAGGTTGTAAGTAGTGTTAGGAAAGTGTGCAACTTCTCCACTTGGTTTACACTTAAGTCGGCACTTCTGCTTCTGAGGAAAAGTCTTGTTGATGTAAAATAAGCACAGAGCTGCTGAATTTCTGTTGTCTGCGTGCATGTGGGGAAGAAATGCTTCTTAATTTCACATTTTCATTTCCTCTTTTATTTAAATGAGTCAAAGGCTAACTACAATGTTTCTGGCATAACGTATTTCTTCTGTAGAGTAAATTTTACAGGTGAAATTCACCTCAATTTCAACTGTCCAGGTTGGCCTTCTGCTTCTTCTATACACAATGGAGCAAGAGAGCATCTCCCAAAGGCAATTCAGTCTTTCCCACAATGCGTGTCTCATAGCTGAGGCAGCTTCTCCTTTGGAGTTATCAACTTCTCTCCATTTTCTGTAGACACAGATGGAAAGTGTTTAACCTAAGCAAAATATCTAATTTAGACCTTTATCTTTATTATTAAGCATCATTTCTTTAACTTCTTCGTCACCTTTAATGGAAGTTTGCAATAACTGTCTATTTCAGACTCTTATTTCTATTTAGTTGAACTTGGCTTTAGTGGATGAGACAGCCTGTTTAGATTAAGTGATTTCTTGTTCAGGAACATGGGCAGCCTTTGAACTGGGACACCTTGACAAGGTGCTTCCCCAGCACATTCTCCATATATCCAAAGGGTAACAGTGGGTATCTCCAGATAAGCTGTGTAGACATGGTGGAGCAGATGTGGAAGGAGCCTGGAGGTGCTCAACCAGAGATGTGACTGTTGGTGACCAGGAACGCTGCATGACACAGTAGGATTTTGGAAAACTTAAGTCCGTGGGGTAATGAGACTTGTGGGTTGTTTGTTTTAATCTGGAAGTCTTCATTAGTTGATGTGTCTTGTGCTCTCTCATTTGAGACAAACATGTGACTTTCAATCCTGGTAATGTGCTGTGGCGTCATAGTCATAGTCTGCTGTTGGCTCTGCTCCTCGTGATTTCTAACTTGTCTTTTTTTTTTTTTTTTTTGCTTAGATTAAGCTTAATGATGTTCTCATCTTTCTGGTTACCTTGCTTTAGCAGGAAGTAAAAAACAAAGCAAAAACCCTGGTAAAATAACAGCTTGCTTTTTTTCCTTGTAAATAAGAGTTTGCAGAGCAGCAAAGACTATTTAAAATATATCACAGAATATTTCTCACAGATAGAAAGGCCACCAAGTAAGTGGATTTAGAATCATAATTTGACCAACAGTGGGTTCCTTTTGAATGCTGACTGATTAATATCACTTTGAAATAAAAAACAAAGCAGCAAAAATTGTTTCCTCTTTCATGTTTTGAGTGAAATGTGTTGTGTTTAAACTTTTTCATCAACTACACTCCTCAAATGAGATCGAACTGTTAAGCCGGTGGGCAAGTTGGCCATTATACTTGTCTTTTTAACCAGCTGAAGAAGGCTTAATTTTACCAGCAGTGTAATTTTTGTTTCCACTTTCTTGAAGAGTTGGCAGAATGTAAGTGATGGATACTCAGCAAATAGATACCTGGTATTTCCTGTCATTCAAACTAATGCTGCTTTTGCCATAATGTTACAAAAACGCCTTCAGTGCATCTGTTTTCCTGGGACTGAATTCCAGATATTAATTCACAGTCCGCCAGCTGCTTGGTTTCAGTGGTTTTGTCAAGTTGCAGGTCAAAATTACGACTTGTTCGCTGTCAAGAGAACGTCAGCATTTATAACACCAATATCTTACGCTGAATGCTTTTCTGTAATTGTGGTCTAATTTGCGTTTCTGCCTTAACTTGGTAGATGAAATGCATACACAGCATGAATCTGGAATCTGTTAACTGGATGTGACCCTTGTGGTGCGTGTATGCCGTTTAGATTACGGTGTACAAAGCCTATTGACTATACAGCTCTGAATTTTATTCTTTCTGAGCTTATGGAAAATAAGTGTTGTAATCCTGGGAAGTGGACGATGTCCTGCTCGGCTTGCAGAAGTGTTGAAACTCTTCCTTGACGCAGTGATCAAAAGCCTGGCATCATCTCGAATCTGCGACTGTAGGAAATGTTGGGTTTATTGCTAAGTGAAAACGCTTTCGGCTATTAACTGTGGAATTGTAAACTATGCCTTCATGACAGAAAAAATAAATGTTAGTGTCACATTTTGAAACATGAGTGAACAGTATGTGCTAACAAATAGGCTAGTATGTTTTTTGCTAAAAGCCTCTATTTGAATTAATGTGAAATTAGTGACACGCAGCCTTACTTAGAAACCCATTATGGTTTCAATCATTACGTAATACTTCAAAAGAGAAGTACACTTAATCTCTTCTGACCTACATTGATAGTTTTTTTTCCAGTATTTGTCATTCATCTCCCACTGTACCTTTTACCTTCTCCTGTGCCCTCCTTAAACCCAGGTGTAAACTCTTTCTTCACATATTTTTTCCTGTGATTTTTTTTTTGTCATCTGTTCCTGTGGTAGTTTGCCAAGCACAAATAATATAGTTAGTAAGGCCTATGGATACTATTAAAGCCCACTTTACTTAGTTTTTCCTTCCATGTTACTGAAAATGATGTTTTTTTGGAGTGATGTTAGCGTAATGGTGTCAGTGGTGCTTTTAAGTTTGGTGTTTCATGTAAAGTGCCTTAGCTTTTTATTTTTTCACCATTGGCTTTTCAGCTTGTAGCAGCTCCTTTAATTTAGCTTGCACTAGCTGTGGGCAAGTCTGTACTGTAACTTGTCATACCTGCATTATTACAGCCATTCTCATTGCTAACTATTTTTTAAAGCTGTAAAGCAACAGCTGAGGATGCTCTGTGTTGATAGATGAGCTCTTGTGTTGTCTGATGTGGTTTTCATTTGCTGATGAGCATTAGGCTCTACACTTTCTTTAAGAAGTGACCATCTTCACTTTTGCAAGATTTGCATTTAAATGAATTCTCTTTCTGTAGTGTAATGTCACAGTAAGAAGTACATTGCGTTTTAAAGTATTGGGTTATAAACTCTACAGATGACTAAAAACTTTTAACTTTCACTGATTTTAATATCCCACAGTTGTTTTTTAGATGTATTCTTTTCTTTTTTTTTCCTGGCTAGAATAGGTTCTGACATTTTAACTTAGCTTGCTGCTTAAATGATCTCACGTGAAATGATGAAAGCTGATATTTGATCCGCTCTTTTGAAATGGACAGTAGGCTTACTTTGAGACCCTCAACAGTAATCTGTTCTGGTGGGTGTTTTTAGCAATTTTTTCAGCTACTGAGTTAACTTAATTCTTGTGTATCAGTGCTGTGAGTGGTGGTGTACAAAGTTTTTCCATCCATTAAAATGCTTCATGCTTAGTGTTACCATGCAAATGAAATAGTGCAAGAGACAACTTTTTCCATGTAATTTTTTTTAAATTGGAAAAAGCAGTAGAGCAGTAAAAAGAGACAACAAAAAACTTCTCTCTGCTTTTACAACCCAAAATCTGCGTAAGCAAATATTCAGAATAGAAAAGCATTTACATCAGTATAACTAATATTTTTTTATAGAAGAAACTGAAACTTGTTTTGACATAGTTATAATGGAAATATTTTTTTCTATAAAGGTTAAAACACAGAGAAAATAAGACCTTGTTTTCCTTCTCTAGATTTACTTCCATACTTTGGCTTCAGTCTATTTGAACTTTGTTGTTCTTGCTGGTATTCCTTTTCTTAGGAAACTTTTATAATCTTTTATAATGATCTTCTATAACAGAAGGTTGCCAGTTGGGGTAATATTTGCCATTTGTGTTCGTCCAGGGCTGGTCCGTGCTTCTCTCTAACTCCCCACCAGCTTTGCTCTGCTGCACCTTCATGCAGAGGCACCCTGTTAAAAATGCTCGTGGACATCTCAGTGTTCCCCTGTTCAAAACCCTGCTATGTGGTAGAGAAGGCTTCATCTGCTGCAACTTCTCGTGTCCCGTGGCACGGATCAGAAAACTACAGCATTTTCAAGATGATTTGAAACATATCTTCATATAAACTATTGCTCATGTGCAGATACTGGCACCAAATTCAGTTCTCTTGCCATGCTTGTAGTGGTTTATGCAGATGTAGGTATGCTGGTAGTTGGCAGCCCTGGCTTAATTGCTATTTTTAAGAGCTAAAAATCCACCTCTAATTCTTGGTTATGATAGTTATGATTCAATCAGGGCTGCCAGTTACCAGGTAGAAAAAAATCATCTGTAATTTTGCAAACTCAAATAAGAAAAAAGTATTCTCCACGTAACTTATGTTTTCTTGAAGTGTTGCAAAAGAGCTTGAAGTTTCTGGTGTGTTTTTTTTTTTTTTTTCCTCCTACCATGTGTTCATTGAATTTCATTAAGCGTAAACAACATGTGTTTAAAGAACAGAGAAAAAAAAAACAAAAAACAAACCCTGGAACTGCAAATGATTATCAAAAGAAACCACAAGCTGGTTGGAGGGAGTGCTTTTCTCCTGCCCCCTTAGCTTTTTTTTCTGGAGCATTATTATTGAATGCTGGCTGGCAGTACTCTTCCACTTGTTCAGGGCTTCGCTGTGGGGATGGTGGTGGTGAAGTATCCAAGTTTAGGGACCGTCTGTGGGATGCAAGGCAGATGGGCTTCCCTGCCTCTGCTTCCCTTCACTCCGGGTGTTAAATTTTTTCCTCTGGATCACAGTGGTCTTAGTAATGCTGGTTTCTGCCAGTGTACGTCTGTATGCACTGGCAGGCCTGATGTTTGTAGCCTTTTGCTTACCTTGTTGTGGCCAACTTTTCAGTCTGGTAGGAAAATGTGACAGAGAAACCTTGTATAAGGTTTAAATAAATTCATACGTGAATAGGCGTTTGTTCAAAATATTCAAAACCAGCTTGCCTCATTTTTCTCCTGCTCCTTCTCCCGAGCTTACTCTTTTTCAGCAGCTCCCAAATACGATGTTGCAAAGCAAAAGAACTTGCAAGGCGCCAGGAATTAAGGCTTCAGTATTACTGTGGAAAAACTTTGCCATCAGATGCATCTGTGTCCACAAGTAATTTATGTGGGGTTTGGTAACAGATGTGAAATTGGAATTTGTTCTAACCTCTTGTTTTGTCTTTTGATGCTTTCAGTGGATTTTTCTTTGGTCATGGTAATTGTCATAGATTGAATTCAGGTTTGTTTGGATATCTTCTTTCCCAGTGCTGTTATGAAACCAAGATTGCTTGTTATGGATCTTGTGCTGCCAAGTAAGCATAAAAGTTAGTAAACAGTTTTCAGAGCAGACAGCTTTCCTGTTGCTGAACATGAGCAGAAGCCATCGGCAGGAGCTTCTGGAGCTTTTCAGTGGTGACTGTTGCAGTTTTCACTTTTAACAAAGTACTGTGTATTTTTGGCCAAAATACCCCACTTTTCTGAGAATTCTTGCTGATGTCCCCAGGGGCACCACTCCCAGCCATGGAATCGGAGTAATAATCCTCTTTGCTGAACCTTCTTCAAACAGAGTTTGTGTTAGAAAACCCTGTTTGCTGGTTGTTGTGATTTATAGTCCGTTGGTTTGTAGGTAATGGATAAACACCCCAGCAGGGATTGAACAAAGATGAAGGAAGAGGAACATCCCAGATACCTGATGTTTAAACTTTGATTAAGGAATATTAGTGGGTGTTTTTTCTTTAAGGAAAGAACAAGGTGAGGGAGAAACATGAAGTGTTGGTGACTACATCGTGTTATTTGTTATGAAAATGTTCAGTTTGTATATTAATAGAAATAAAAAAGTAGTCATTGTTTTTGCATAAAAGCAGCTGGTACTGTTCGATGCCAAAGAGCCTGATGCCAAACAGAAGTTCCAGCAAATCCTATTGAGCAGAAATAGTAGGGGAGAGAAAGGATGATTCGTGGCAATGAAGACGTTACGGTAGAAATAACACAGAAAGGTAGCTCTTGGTGAGGGCATTTTCAGGCAGGGACGTTCCGCGTGGTAGAGTGATGCTGATCCCTGTGAAGTACCTTAATAGTGCTCAGCTTCTTTCAAGGACATGTTGGGAACCTGTAGGGAATCCATTTGATGCCTGTGCATAGGTGGGTCCAGTATTTGCATTTGCTTATCTTTGAAGGGGATACGACTGCATAGTATTTAAAATTCCTTGCCCAAACTATTGAGGCATAGTTTACGTGTGGTTGTGCCAAGTGCTTTTACAGGTATATTTGACTTGCCATTTTGTGTTAAGAAACACATTGCTTTAATTCAAAGTTTCTTATTGTTTTTGCAGACAGGTATGAGAAAGGCCGAACGCAGTGGGTGTCTTTGTGGGGGCGGGCGGGGAAGGTTACTGAAGCTGAAATGGAATTTTATCAAAATCCCTGAAGACTCAATGAGGTGTTCATAAGGTTTGACAGATTAATCCCATGTAGGGTAGGCACTAGCAAAGCTCTGAACTGCCGCATCTAGGAAATGTGAAAAACCATGGCAGATTTGTAATGGTTTATAAAAATAGAGTCCGAAAGGCAGACTGTGTTGGTGGCTAGACTGGTGAGTTTGGCCTCCCTTAGTAACGGTGCCATGACGGCACCATTCAGCTTACTTGCAAAATGTTGTGATCGCTAAAAGCAACAAGCTTTTTCAAAAGTATATTGAAACTTAGGATGCTCTACTTCAAAGCAAGGGAAGAAATGACACATCTGGAGCAAGCAAGTTGAGATGTATGGTATCAGTTTGTAACTCTTCTCCCTTACCAAACAGTCCTCAATGCAGCTTAACAGCGTACAATTTCATGTAAGACATCAGTCACTAGGGAATACTTTGACAACAATAAAATTATTACCTTACTAGAATTGAAAAATACATGATGGAATGTTATTTTCTGAAAGAAATTGATTTAGAAAAAACAATTTTATGGGTTGTGCAATAGGTAATGTAACACTTTCAGTACAATGCTTAAATACTGAATTTAGCATGAAATAGTTGCGTAAAACAGACCGGTAGAATAGAATAAAACTCATAGGGAAAGGTAAGCTAAGACAGCGACACCCAAATGACAGCTTGTGGAGTGCTTGTCTTAGAATTAATTACTCATATATATGTGTGTCGATTAAAAAGTTAAAATACCTGGAAATAGCATGATGGATGTGAATATCAGTCAATGGTTTAATAACTTTTGCCATAAAAACATAAAAATTTACAAAGTGCTCTAAGTAGTAATTCACTGGAACGTTCATTTTTGCACAGAGTGCACAAATTAGCATAGCAGACTTGCAGAGAATTGTTTACATGATGTCAGTTTTCATGTTTAAGGTACTGTAAAATCTGTAATTGTTATTTTCTTGTTTAAGCCCAATTAGTGCAAGAGCTCGCATCGTTTGAAGAGCAGTAGCCTTTTTTACCACATGTAACTTCTGCTGCACATCTAATTAGCAATAACAATAGATGTGTATCAGCACTTCTTACAAATATGGTAGTATTTTTTTTGAAGTAAATGCAAATAATTACCTCTGATACAAAATGTTAAAAATTTTCTTAGACTGTATTTATGAATTACATGCAATAGAAGTTAGTTTCAGAGTTTATTAATTGGGTAAATAACAATCATTGACTAGTCAGAACTGTTGTTTGTTATATCTGTAGGGTACCAAAATTACCAGCAGCTCTTTGTAGCTCTTCCCCTCTGAGAGCGCGCACGCTGGCAGTCTCAATTAAGCGAGGCATCTTGACATTGCTTATGTAACAAGCGTTGTCAAAAATGTGTATTATTACTGTGGTGTCTGTCATTGTTCTAAATTAATAAATTTTCTGAAGTAAGTTCCTTACCTGCAAGTAACACACAGTAACCATGTGTGACCCTATCATGTGGCACTGTTCTTGGCTTCTTACACAGGCAATACTGTCTGTAGGGGCCACTCAGAAGCTGAAGGAAGATCAGTTATCTTAACAAAGTGGTGTTTAAACTCATAAAACCATCCTAGAAACTGAGATAATTTAACTTTCTCAGTAGTTTGATTGAGAATTCCTATTTTATATATCCTATCGCTGGTCTCAAGTTGTGTCAGGGGAGGTTTAGAATGAGCATTAGGAAGAATTTCTTTATGGAGAGGGTGGTTAAGCATTTGGAGCAGGCTGCCTGGGGAAGAGGTGAAGTCCCCATTTCTGGAGGTATTTAAGAGACGTGTGGACTTGGCACATAGTTCAGTGATGGGACTTGGTAGTTCAGGTTGATGGCTGGACTCGATCTTGAAAGTCTTTTCCAACCTAAATGATTCTTTGATTCTATTTAGCAGCCTAGGCGATAGCGTCTGAATTTGTTTGATATACCCTGGAATCGTAAACATGAGCTATACGTTGATTTTATGTATGCTTTTAGTTTTCAAATATTTTCGGGGTTTGTATGTATAAAGTTGGCTTGTTCTATAAACGTTTAAAGTTGGTCGGTCAACAGGAGAAGTACTATTCCTAGTATGTAAAAGGATGGTAAAATCAAGGTGTATTGGGTACTGTAAAATGTTTACTTTCTGAGAGAAAGAAAGGAGATGAAATAGGAGATTGTTTTTTCTCTTGCTTCTGTGGACACCAAGCTTGGATTGAGTTTTAGATTACCAAACTTGAAGTGTATTAGTCTTCATGGTACTTTATATCAAAATTTAGTTTAGACTTTGCAAAATCTAGATCTTGATTAGATTAAAAAAAGTCTATAATAATCTTGGTTAAGTTGTTTGAACCCATTTAAAGTTTGTTTTGCAACTTACAAGAAAAATTCCTGAAGCATGAAGAATAGCTTTTTTCCTCTATAGTTTCATTGTGTTACGAAACCAGAGGATAGCTGTGTATTTTGTGCTTTATATAGCTCAAGAGGGTCACCAAACTTTTTTACTGACTGCTTGTCATCCCCTTCAATGGGCACCAACCAAAAGGAATAAACCTAATGCCTTGAGTTAGTAAACTCAGTAGAACTATGTCTTGGCCTGTTTAGTCCAGGCATTGTTGGAAGAATGAAAACAGTTTTCCAGTTCTTAAGTCTAAAATGTCCAGCAGTTTATCTCTGGAGTGTCCAAACAGCTGTGAATTAAGATAACTACGTTCTTAAACCCAGATGCAAGAGAGCATCTTGCCCTCCTTGTGGCCCCAAGTGCTGTCTTTACTCACTTCTCCACAACTTCCTCATTTTCCTTTTTTCTTTTTTTTCTTTTTTTTTTTTTTCTCCTGGCTACCAGCTGGCAGAGATGGTCTTGTGTGCCCTGGCTGACTATGAATGCATGCTGCTTTGTAAGGCTGTGGTGCTTTTTTCAGGCAAGATGTTAACCTGGGTCTTTGCAATCCATGCTGACTCACTGATTTGTTGCCAAACATACAGCTAAATGCCTTTAAGCTCTGTGTCTCTGAAGTTGCTTAATAAGGTTGAAAGTTACTGCAGGGAAGCATGATCACAACTGCCTCTTTCCCTATAAAAAACAGTTCAAAAGTACGAACAGAGTGTCTTCTCCTGCCCTTACAGTGACCTGAGCTTCATGCCTCCAGCTGCCTCCTTGTCTGCCCAGAGGGAGCATCTGGAAGTCTTGGGGATGCATCTTGGTGGATGTTTCCCCAGGACCTGCAGTTCAATCGCACACCTTTCAGACTATAACCACGTGGCTGTAGTGAGCCCTGTACCCCTAGGTCCTGGGAACAGAGGTGGTGGATTGCACCTGTTGGCATCTCCTCCAGAGACCCTAGTATTAAGAACGGATGGCCTGGGTAGTTCTTGGAGCCGTTGGACCCTGGGGAACTATGCTCATGAGCTTAGACACCTGACTGAAATGCCGTTTTAGATGCCATAGGGTGGGCAAAGGTGTTTATGTGGGACAGGGAGACTACAGCAGGGAGTTATTGGAGACCAATGTCCTTCTGCTAGTAGCAGCAGCTGGGTGTTAGGACAGGCCAGGTGTCTAAAATGGCACAAGACACCAATGTTTTTACACAACTGAATTCTTTTACCACTCCTTTTTCCTAATACCAAAGATTACACTAGCAACAGTTTGCCTGTACCACGATCTAATATATCTCTATCAATCAGAAGTGTTACCGTTTGCTGCTGTTCTGCAAAGTATTATAGCTCCCTCGGGCATTAAATTTACCGTCTTGATTTTAGTGTCATGGATCACTGTGCTACTTGAATTCTCATTTTCTACTTTTTTTGATCCTGGTTGCAGCTGAACTTCAGAGTGTAAAGGCTTGTTTCAACCCGGACTGGTGCTGATTGTCTTGTCTACACATGTGTTATGTGGTGCACTTGCTTCCACGCTGAATGAAATTAAGAAGGTTATTTCGTAAGCCTCGCTTACATCTTATGATACAACCATTTTTCAAGAGCATTGGCCAATATCTGCCACTCCTTACCTTGGTGGAGTAAGGTTAGAGGATGGGGCTTCCAAAGTCTGCTGTGACGTAGAGTTCTAGGAAATGTAAACAAACACACAAAACCCCCACAGATTTCTCATTACTAATAGTTCTTGGTTCTGCATTTAAGAACATTGTTGATGTTTGTTCAAATGATTTCTTGACAAAGTCGTCACAGATGAAAATAAACAAAATGTGTTTTTTAAAAATGCAATAAATTCTTGATTTTTTTTTTTTTTTTTGTGCATGCACACAGGAAGATGTTTAAAAACCTTAATGCTGCGAAGTTCATGATATATCCTCCAGGTTCCCAGGCTCTTTCACTCATATATCTTGTCATTCATCAAAATTTCTCATTTCTCTGTAATGTTCTGTAATTGCAAAAAGGAATTTGGGATATGGCACTGGCTGTGGCCTTGGTTCTCAGTCCTATTCATGCATAAAAATTTCCATTTCCCTTTCTCAGGACAAAGTTCATCAGACATTTTCTGTATTCATTTAGGAAAATTTCTGATGCTTAGTATACCAGATTGTTTTCTCTGATATCACCAAATTGCAATGAATCTTCTCTCTTCAGATATTCCTGAGGAGAATATGTTGTTGTTGGTTTTTTTTCCGTATCTATGTCAATTTGTATATCTTAAGACCTCATATCCTTCAAGCTTGCTTGGCTTTTGTAGTAATGCCAACTTATTTCTCAAGGTAGTTAAGGAATGATTTATTTTCTTTTGCTTTAGAGTTAGTTTTATTCTTCTGAGGGGAAAAAAAAAGTGGAAGGAATAAAGCAGAGGAAAATTGACAATATTACAGAAAACCCTGAATGTAAAACAGCTGCAATGTGTTCATATGTTATGGGAACTCTTGGCTTTATGAATTGACTCCTTTACCAGACTTTTGAAGCTGATGAATTACTTCTGAGAAATACTGATTGAGACTGTAAAAATCTGAGGTCTTGTAACTGTACTGCTATAAAATAGGTTATGAATAAGCTTATGAAATTACCTCTTTTTTCTCCTTGAGGCATTCAAAGATAACAGTATGTCTAATTTCTCTGGGTAGTTCTGTCTGTTAAGTAGCCCAGGGACTGAAATACTTAATTTGTTTGCTGTATGATGTATGTAATATCTAGTTTGTAGAAATGGGCTTGTCAATTTAGCGGAAATGGATCTAAGATCATCAATTTTATTCCCTACCATCTGTTAACCCGGCTTCTTTGTTTACCATGCGATGTCTAGGAAATACAAATGTAAGAGGGCTGGAGCACTGGTAGAAATCTTATTTTGAATCAAATCAGAGCAACCTAATTCTATCGCTGCACAGGAAATTAAAGCTTAAATCCTGGTTTTCCCAAATGATTGGTGCAGACACGTTTATCCAGCAGACACGACTGAAGTAGCAATGGCATGTCGTGGAGAAGATGGGTCGGTTTCTCCCTCAAGTCGGCATTTCTTGGAACATATGGTGGGACATATGGCTCTCACAGGACTCCTTGCCTGAGTGTTAGCTGGTGGTAGGTGACGAACTCTGGATGTGCTAGGGGGAGGTGCAAACCACACCTTTGATGGCTTTTTCTTTCTCCACAACGTCATGGGGGAAGTCTTTAACTTGGATTTCTCAGTTCCTCTTTTTCGGAAGGTTGAGAGAAGGCGTGCCAAGGTACCTCCAGCAGTAGCCGGCATCTGTGTCCTCTGACCAGCATTGCAGTTTGCCTCTACTACCCGCATGGCAGCAAGCTCCAGAGGTCCTCTGCCTGCTGGGTGAAGAATTATTTTACCTGTTTAAAATTATTATTTTCTTAGCTTTTAAATGCACTTTAACATTGTGCTGTGCATCCAGTTTCTCCACCACTTGTGCTTCTTTGCAAACCTGGATTGTGTCCCATCTCAGCCTTTTCCTTTCCAGACCAAAGAGCCCCAGCCTTCCCAGTCCCTCCTTTTAATGCAGCTGCGTGCGTGTATGTTTTTAGCTGTATGGTTTTTAAATTATAGCCTTCTATGTAATCTAGTCGATCCACAGGACTTTGGCAACGTTTGCAGTCTGTGTTTGCTGGAAGATAAGCAGCAGTCAGACTAAACCTTTTCACCTAAGAGAATAAATGTCCTTGTAGAGCGGTATTTTAGAGATTTGTAAAGAATTAAAAAATGGTTTTAATGAAAATTCTCAAGAGATTTTCTTGTAGCACTTATGGATGACAAAAACATAATGTAAGAGTGAGGCTAAGCCACTCTGTGCATTTCTTGATTTATACTCAAGTAAATCTTCTGTGCCACTAGAGTTTTTTAAAGAAACAAAACCAGAGAAAAACAATAAACCTCAGGTTCATGGAAGTGGTTAGGTTTGACATCAGGCCCTCTGGCACCTCCGACATTTTTTTCATTTTGTTTTGTTTTCCCCCAACCCTTGCCACGCAAGCATTACGTCCCTCAGATGCCAGATATTGTGTTATTATGTGCACAGGAAAAGCTAGGAAGCCTTTATAGCCATTTTCCTGCAGTGCGTGCGGGGTAGGCAGCCCACGCAAACGTCTGCCTGATGCACAGCGAGTTGCAGACTCGGACTTGAAACCATCAATCTTGTTTCAGTCTGAAACAGGCCGTTCTTTTGGAGAGTTCTACATCTCTTACAGCTAGCTGCTTTTTTTTCCTGAGAGTATTTTTTTCTGTCCTGCTTTTCTTGTAAAGACTATTTTAAAAATTTTTCTTATTTTGTTAAATTTGCCTCTGTTACATGCCAGTATCCAGGTAGCCAGTGACGGCGGCCGGGCGGGCTGTATGAAGAGACTGGGTTGTCACATAGCGCACTGGGACAGGATCTCTCGCTGGTTTGGAGCGAGGCTCCGGTGTCACCCATCAGCATCTTCTCCGTGTCCTAGCAGAGCTCTGGGACTGTGTCTCTGGTCTTAGGAAGTTAGCGTTTGTGTGTTAATTCTGGCAGTAATGTTTGAGCTGAGCAGATTAACAAGCATACTTTTAACTCTTTGTACCCAATCCTTTTTTTTTTTTTTTAACTCTCCTTGTGTCATAATAAAGCCTTGTATTTGTCTGTCTTTACGTTCACTGTTGTCTTGCTGTGTACTTATTCCCCCTTCACAGCCTGTCTTTGTCAGTGGCTTCTTTCATTTTTTTGCCTTCCAAGTTATTTTATCCAGACTTTTCATTCTTTGTTTCTTTATAATCTGGCAATTTATACTTCACCTATTCTAAAACTTTCCCCAGATATGTATTTGCTCTTACCATTATCTGTGCTTCTTTCACGCACTGTTCACCAGGCTTGAGCACGCTTACATCCTCTCATATGTATCGTGCTTTCCATTTTCTAGCTCCAAATATTCTGTCTCGCTCTGGTTCCCTGCTGCTCTACTCCACTTCTCTGTAATCTTACAGAAGAGATGTTAGATTGTTGTTTTTTTTTTTTTCCGAAGAGAAGTAAAGAAGAGCAGGAACAGAGTCCAGCCTCCCCAGCAGTACGTGCAACTGTGGGGAAACAAGCTCAGCCTCAGCACTTCTTGTGAAGGTGTTGCTGATGCCCCAAAGGGAAAACCTTGTTCAGTACCTTCCTTTGTCTGTCAGGTGAAGCTTTTTCCAAACCATCTTGACGTTGCGAAATAATAACTGCTTTTCCATAAAGGCTTGTTTTACATATGGATATGAAGGTAACTTCTAGATGGCTTGCGTAAAACAAAAACTTGAAAAGAAGAAACATGCTACTTCTTATTTATCTGTCTGCAAATGTAATGATGGCCAGAAGATGTTTTGAAGGCCTTCCTTCTTTCCATGATCTAAAGCAGCGTGCAGTGTACAAGGACTAAGTAAAACTTCATTTTTTATTTTTTTTACCAGGTTCTGAAGGTTTCAGATTTCTACAGTAACAAAGTAAGGGAAAATGCCATTCTCTTATTTCAAGATAGGATAGAAATTACCCACAGATCTAGAGTAGATTTATGTATTTAAGTTTTGAAGTTTTTTCTCTCCCTTTTCCTCTCTCATTTTCCTTGCAACATCCCATCATAATTTTTCCTTCATGAAAATGAATCTTTCAGCTTTTTGGAGACAGTGATACTGAGAGATATGCTTGGTTGCACTCAACAGAAATGGTGTGACTAATGTTAATTTTCATCATCTTGAAAACCTATTAAAGGAAGTTCAGATGCATCTAAAATTCCTTATTAATGTTTGGTCTTTGAGTAAGTTGTGGGTGTATCAGTTCTGGAAGCGGTGCAGGTTCTGCTGCTGGGCAGAGCTTCGAGGTAGATTTGTACAGAGCTTCTCTCCAATGAACGCTGGAAGGCTTTGAAATGGGCGGGAAGCGGGTTTTATTATACTATAAACTATAGTAATTGACTGTTCAGACAGAAGCCAAATGACATGGGAAGGTGTAAAAGAAATTAAGAGGTTCACAGACAAATCCTTCCTTGTCCGTCATGTCCTGGCAGGTGGATTCATTCTCCCAGCCTTGATTTCAATTGCTCACTGGCTTTGGGGTGGCAAGCCCTTACCTCGAGACACAGTGTTTGCTCGGTTTAGTGTTGTCTGTGTTGTTAATAAGGACATGAGAAGGGTTACACTGGTCCGTGTATGATTAACTGCAGTGGGATGCTGCATGCGAGAGTGCAGTAATATATTTTCCTGGAGTACTCTTTCAGGCTCCTTTGACTTGTAGCTCAGATTCCTTGAGTATAGGTGGTCCATCTGTTGTTAGTGTTTGTTATTTTTTCTGCTGTGAATTTATCCAGCTACTTTTTGCGCCTCTTCAAACCATACTGTAGCTCCACTACAGACATCGGTTTCCTCTGACCTTGCTGCTTGCTAGTTTCATTGGGTTTTTACCCAATTGTTGCACTGGAAAAGATGGGGAAGAGTTGTTGTCTCCCTTGCTGTCTCCTTTGTGCCGGTTCCACTTATAAGACTTTTACTTTTTCTCTTCACAGTTGCTTCTTTGCAGGTGGAAGATTTCTAGTGTTTTCTGCTTAAAACCATCAGCAAACTGCATCATGTCCCTGTTTTACCTGCTCCCCGGGTTGTGTATGAATAGTGAAGATGGCAGGTCCCAGCTCATATGCTTGTGGCATTTCCCTGATGAGCCTTTTGTCCCTGAAAACTGACTGCGTGCTTAGTCCTTCCACCTGTTGTCCATCTTAATGACTTTGATACACATGTGAGGACCTTCAATAGCCCATGGCAACCTCTTGGAATTTCATTAATGAAACAAGATATTGTAGTATACGGAAGCACAAATCTTGCTTTACAGTAGTTTTTACTGATCACCTGAGAAATGAGAACATAACAGTGGACACCTAAAATTGTATTCCTTTTTGAGTTTCAATTTATTTTTGTTCTGATGGATCTTTTTTCGCTTCTCTCTTCAACTTTTGAAAGGCAGTTTGTTTTCGGTGCGTTTAACATTAGTTGATCAGGAAATACAGCCATTTTAAAAGGTCTTGAAAGTTAAGGAAAATTAATACATGGAGACAGGAAGGAAAGGATGAAATCTATTTCTTCTCTTTGACTTAGCTTTCTACTTCAGTGGTAAATTGCAATAACAATGTAAAAGTAAGGCAGCACTAGAAAGCAGGAAAACTAATTGGTGCAAATCATTATTACTTTTGAAAATAACTATGTCAAAGTACATTTCCAAATGGGGAAGGCATCTGGTTTCACAGTGGTGATGCAAATGGCACAAATCTAATAGGAAATTACAAGACTTCTCTGAGGGACTTAATCCCTTCTCTATCAAGTGCAGGCTGCTGCATATATTTGCATTAGAGCATTCTGTTCTTGTTAAAATAATTGTGTGTTTAGCAAATTTCTTGGTGAAATGGCAGCCTCTTAGGCAGCTTTGCAATTACAGATCAACAGTGTCCGTATTTAAAATGAATATGTATTTTGTTACATTTACTGGAGCAACAATACTCTAATATGTCTTCTTGTCCAAAGCAGTGTGAGAAATGCTTAATAACATAATTGTTGTATTCAAAGGATAACTGTAGTGCCAAGTATAAAGGATTTATGAAATGAACAAAAATTTTAAACTTTCTCAAAAGGGTATTATTGAATATTTGGATCTTAATATACTGGGAAAAAGAATTGTCTTTGATTAAATTTCTATTAATTTTTTGAAAATTTGGAAAGAATAACTGGCTCTTACTTGGTAAATACATTGTATTCCTAGCAAATATAAACACAGCCTTTCCTATTTTGAAGTGGGTTCACTGATTTTGGCACTTTAAATGCATGTTTTTATCTTCTGTGCACTTGGAGAGAAAGGTTTGTATTTTAAAGAAAAATGATAAATTCTAAAGGGCAACAGATAACATCATTTATTTCCTTTAAAAGAGAGAAGGAAAAAAGAAGAAAACAACAACAAAACCCCCGATCTATACGCATTGGCTTTTTGCTTTCTAATTTGTATTTGGGAAAGGGGAGGAAAACCACATTGATATTTTGTAATCAAATATACTGATATATTGAAGATATCAGATGTATTGAAGCAGAATGAGAGGTCATCTGTGTTTCCAGCTAGTTTCTGCCACTCTTTTCTGAATTAAATATGTTAACGTGACCAAAAACTTTGAGTCACAGACACATACTTTAAAAAACCTTGAACCTAGAGGCCTGTTCTTATTTCATTAATTTTCCCTTAAATAGCGGTGCCTAATTATGAGATGCATTAGAGCTTATATAAAAGGGGAAAAATCTAATGCGAATAAATCATATTTTCTTTTCACCTCATAAGCTTCCTAGAGGCTACTTTTGAACTGGAATAACAATAATGACAATTAAAAAAGCTCTGATTTCAGGAGCCTTTTCTAACCACAGGAGCTGGACAAATTGGAGTTGAAAGGACCTCTCCAATTAACGTGTCGTCTTCTGCTCATGTGTTGGACAATACACCAAATAGCCAATTAATTACAGATGTTTCAGCCTGTGTGGTTTTAGGTCAGATCATGGACATGGCTTATACCTCTTGATAGTTTTTTCTCCTCTAATAGCACAATGAGAAAATAAGCACTCCGGTGACACTGGGGTAGGTTAGTAAGGCAGCTGGTACCTGAACATCCCAACTGCAGCATTGGCCTGAAACCTCTCTGAGCCTGGGAGAAATGTTGAAGTAGAGTGGCTTCCTCGCAGCGGCATCCTTTCTCTTCTGCACAAAGGCCTGAAAAACAGGGGTAGCACTGAGAAATTCAGGATAGTAAAGAATCCGCATATTGAAGTCTTCTTAAGAAAATATTGATAAGGGTAATTGCACTTCTTTTTTTTTGTAGTTCATGAACACTTTATTTTTGAGCTTTTTTTTTTATTAGAATAACGTTGGGGTTAAAGGGTTGCTTGACTGGATGCAGCAGTTTTAATGCCCTGCCTATTTGTAACCTCAAAAATAGGTGGGCTTTGATAACGTTGTCTACAGATTTAGAGAAGGAGCCCAATTTCCCTTTGAGGTGCAGGTTTACTTTCATCCATTTCAGCTTGGGTTTGTACGTGAAATTTAAAATAATGTGAATAAAGGTGATAACAAAGTAGGCTGAATATTCAAGAAGCTTTCAGTGTATTATTAACGCTCTTTCAGAAACTATTGTCATCCGAAATTGTCCAGGAGCCCAGAACAAAGGCTATTAATCCCTATGTATGTATTGTATGCCCTGCCTCACTCGAAGGCTGTGCCGCAAGAGACATGCTTGACTTTTCTCTTCTTGCAGTATGCTTGTTTGCAGGGTCAGCAGTTCGTTCCACTGGATGCTGACTACGGTTTTCACTTGGCCTGTAAACTGTATTTTGCACCCACAGAGCTGAAATCTGTGCACCTTATGCACTTATGTATCACTTCCAACTTTCAGCAGCTAAATCATGGGTTTGAAAAAAATGCAGTTCTGAAATCAATTTTTTTTTTCTAACTTTAACTAGTGCACAATATTCTCCCTTACCGTTCAAACTTTGAGGAAAGTGTGCAGTCGGTGACAGATGGCTGATTAGGTAGAAACTGTGTGCATGAGCCGTATTAATAGAAATGTATGTGGCTGAACCACATTAGTGCTAACCTCACTTGTTGAGATCCTGAGAGAGGTTGATAACGCTTGTCGTGAAATGTTGGAGTGACAAATTAGCCATTAGGTTTTCATAGTCGACATTTTCATTAAACGCTTGTTGTTTTGGCCTCAGAAATCCATGTGCTAAATGTATAATGTTCGTTCATATTCGGCCACCTGGAAATGTTATTCTTGGGGCGGAGGGGGGGAGAATCAGTGGTCATCTAGATGCAACACCTTAAGCAATACTCAGGATATCAACATACACTTCTAATTTTGCTCAATGTAAGCGGCTGTTGCGGGCTGTCCCACGAAGAGGTGGCGGGGTTTGTTTAGGAGGCAGAGGTGGAAAAGTCCTGCCTTTCCCTGCAAGACGAGGGTAAAGGACTTGCTAGGGCCTGGGAAGAGGATGTTGAGCCCAGGTTCTGTGGTTGAACCAGAAAAAAAATACTTGTTGGAGATGCTTTTCCCCTTTGTTTTGTCCTGTGGGCTGGGCAAGGTTAGGGGACAGCAGTACACGGCTAAACTGTGCTTTGCTGACCACTGGAAAACATACTTGGGTGTATATTTAAAGCTGCCATGCTCAATAGCTGTAGCAAATATGTGGTTTCCAAAATGCTGATTGCTGTGGTGCTGGTGGAGATCCGGTGATAACTTCTGGACATTTTTAGTTCCTTTCGTTTAGTATGCGGGAAGCTGTTAACCTGATAAAAAAGGCTGGAAGTTCCCAGGTCCTAAATAATATTTTCTTCTTTTCTCCCTGTAATGGAAGGAAGGGGTAAAGAGCTCAGGAGTGGTTCTCGATCTGTAAATTTGTATTGGAACAAATGAAGTGCCTCTCAAATGCAAAATAAATAGGTATATATTGATGTCATCTACTGTTAAGCTAATAAAAGATGTCTGCTGCTTAAAATCCATTTCATTTTCTTATATCCGAACCTTCTAAATAGCTCTGGCTTCAATTTATTTTGTTGACTTCAAGAAAAAAAATGTTTATTTGGACATTAAAAATTGAATTGTCAATTCCATTATCCTCCTCGTGCACTTCAATTTCAGGCTTATCTGCATCAATGAATAAGTGTTCCAGGAGATTCTTTTTTTTTTTTTTTTAATTGAAAAAGATCTATTATTCCTTGCAAAACCTATGTAGAAAGTTGCACAGTTGCTAATAATCTGGGATTTCCCCAGTGTATGGTTTTTGCTTGCTTTGAGTATTTGCGATTAGAAGTCTCCATCTCAATGGGATAATTAAAAAATAATTTACCACTTGGAAGGAATGGGTCTCTTTGGGCAATCTGCACTGCTATTGGTTAATTATTACTAATTTTTGGTTATTTGATACAGTTCTTCCTGACCTGACATCTGCATAATGTAGAGGCTAATGAGAACAGAAATTAAGCCTGATAGTTGACATGTCCTCTGTTCAATTTGAGAGGGTAAGGTGGAAAGAGATTAAAAATAAAATTGTTCAAGTAGGACTTCAGCATTGCTGGAAATTTTATACTATGCACAGAATTTTTATATAGATATAATACATAGAGAGATACACATGATTTATCAACTCTTCAGTTGCTCTTTGTTGTACTAGTCGAAACACAAACTACAAAATCTGAACATCGCAGTGTACTCTGCATAAGCTGAACACCTCGTTGCTGTGGGACTTGCTATAAAATCTGAAGTTTCGTGGTTTCTTTGCCACAAATAAGCTTTTTACCTCGGTTGCTGAGGAAATACTTGCATCGCATGACATGCAGTGATGTTTTTTGTTATTCTTTTAATATATCTGAGTATCATCACTATTCACGAACTGTGCCAGGCTATCAGACTCCTCAGCTGACGGCACCTTGCTCGAGAAGGAGAGACGCTGCCGCGGGCTGTGCCGGATGCTCCTGTTGCACCACGCTGGTACTTGCCTGGTGCTGTACCTGATGTGCCTCCGCTGGGCTCCAAAATGTTTGTCTTTGTCAACGTTAAAACCATCGTGAAGCTCACATTGAGCCATGATAGGGGCGGAGATCATAGGATCTAACATTTCAAAACGCTCTGTATGCCTGAATGTGAAAACGACCTCGTTGCTGGCACGAGGCTCACGCCCGCGCGGCTGCCCGCGGTGGGCGAAGCTGGTGTTTGCTCCCGAGCACGGGGCTGCAGGAGGCTCGCGGTGCCGGGCAGCCCGAGCGTGCTGGATGTCCTGTCGTCCGGGGCCGGGGAGGCGGGGGAAGGAAAAATTGGCTTTGCTAAATGTTTGTACTGCATCTCTCCCAGCAAACTCAGTGTCCGGGCACCGCTTCGGCGGAGCTGTGGGGGAAGGAAATCGGTTTTCTGGGTAGAGTGGGGCAAGCGGAGAGCCTGGAGGTGGAAAAAAAGTTTTGGACCCAAAAAATAAACTGCAGCGAAGCTGCGCTTCTGGTAGCCAGAGGAAATGGTGCTCCACTGGCGGACCCCAAAGCATGACCAGGATTTTACCGTGGCTTGACAGGCGGTGCAAGGGCAGGGGAGAGGCAAAGAGGAGCAGTTTGCAGAGACAAAACTGCCATGGTTTCTCTAAAAGGAACTGTTCTGCCTCGAAACTGATTGCAAAACTCTTTCTGAATTTTAATCTCTGTGCTTGTTTTTATTTTTTCATCTAATAGGAGTCTTTAGTGGCCCGTGGGCACACGGAGACCAATGACATAAATGGAGTGCTTGCACAAAACAGTGTATGTGATTTTATTTTAAAGCAAATAAAGGTAAAATACATGACAAGACCATTATCTGAGATATTAATCTGATGTTCAGTGTGGGTCTCGTAGCTCTTAGTGGTAAAAGGTTGTTTTATTGGGCTGAGACCAGGTTATTCCAATTAGCTGTGACCATGGACATATTTATTCAGATGCTAAAGGCCACCTATCACATTTCAGAGGTAGCTTACCCATGTAGCTGTGACCTTTAGTGATCCAAAAAGCATTATTTCATTTTAAAAAATTCTCCATTTTGCTTTTGTTGACTGCAGAGCAATAAAATCATGTTATACTGTGAGTTTTTCTTAATGAGAAAATTGCCATCTCCCAATTGAGAGAATTATTATGATAAATGGGCTAAATCTGCTTCCATCTCAAAAACTAAACATTTTTTTCTATTCAGCAGCCACATAGCTCACAAAAATATGACGACAGATGCAAACAAACAAGTTAAAAAACCTATACAATAAGATCACAACAGAACTTTAAAAAAGGGGGAGTGCAGAATATGAAATGAAGCCATCTGTCTCTGTGCTACAAAGCATTCATTCTCTTTGAGTGTGTAATTATGGATCTGGCTTCTCTGTTGCTGGATTTCTGTACGAAATTGTCCCTAAGAAAAACAGTTGATTCCATATAATGTAAAAATAACTTGTGTTAGTGCAAATTCTCTGGAGTACTGGCACGGAGTTATAATTTTCATTGCTGTTCCCTGTTCAGTTATCACCATCTCTCCAATGGCATTGCATGAGAAGAGCCATATTTGCGTTAGCAGTTTACTGACCTGGTGCCTTGTCGGTTATAAAAAGCTCTTTTGTGCTGTATCAATAAAAGAATTTGGCATGCTGGAGCAATTCTTTTTGAGACTTCAGGTAAATTCTCACTCCTGGTCCTCTAAGTGACTCATGGCTTTTGGGTCTGGTAAATAGTAATTACCACTCTTTAAAAAAAAAAAAAAAAAAAATTGAAAGAGCTGCATTGTATTCTTACAAGAGGGAAAAATGAGCAAATTTCAGTTTTTGACCTAGAATTCTGGAACATAATTTAACCTATTTTTAGATAAAATATTAGTACTTCAAATAATATGCATAAGTATATGTGAATCATTCAAATTAGCCATGCCTGGGGTCTTTCAGTCTCTTGTTTCACTTAGTCATAAATTACTTTAAAAAAAAAAAATTATATTAAGACTTAGTGTTAGAACAGACTCAGGTCGTTTTTACATGGACCACAGCTGAATTACGGTGCTGTCCTAAGGCCAGGGAAGGCGGTGTTCAGGAATTTCTCACTGCTCTGTGTAAATTATTTTATTGCTTCTGTAATTTCACTCTACTTAAAAATGAGGCTTGTAAAAGTAATACAGCATAAAATAGAATCTTCTCATGTAAAAATAAGATGGTTTTCACCTCCTTACGTTGGCTCTGAACTTTGTTTCTTGACTGAGGTGGTGTCAAGTGTGAAAGCGGTGCTGGGATGTGTCTTGACACAAAAACTAATAACGCAGTTAAGGGAAACATTAGGAGGAGTGAAGCGTGGTGATCTTGAAGTGCTGAATGCACCGTTTTACTCGGAGAACTTGGGAGAGTTCAGCAAGTTATTAAAAAATAAAGAAGCTGCTTTTTGATTTGTATGTACCTATTCTCCCCCTGAATAACTTTGTTGTTTGTTACAGACGCGCAACTTTTCTGCTGTGTTCAGTCCGCACCCTATCGTCACTTGCTGTTCCCGAAGCTTAGTGGAGTGTCTGTGAGAAGCCTAGTCCTTGAAATATTATTATTTACTTCTTCAGATTCCTGTCAAACCTTTTAGTGAGGTCAGATCTGCCATCAGTTAGCTTAGCAGCTTTTTATCAGCTCACCGTCGTGCACCCTCTGTGTGCTGGTTTGCTGTTTTCATTTCTGGGCTAGAGCTGCAGTAAGCCCAAGGAGGTGATGTGGGATGGAGAAGAGAACAGGAGGCCCTTAAAGTATACCCATGAACTCCTCTGTCTCCGGCTTTGGTATCAGCTGCTGCCTGACTGCAGGTGGCCCAGCAGCTTTTGGTCGATGGTAAGAAGGAAAATCTCTTTTCTCCATGTACGGGCAAAATCTCTTGGCTGCTGTGAAATCAAGAGTTGGCTTCGATCTGTATTTTACATACTTGTTTAAGAGCCAAAACTGTGAGCAATTTTTTTGTCTTCCAAGTTTTCTTTCCAGTCACTTAACGTATGTGAGAGGTCTTCCCTTTGAGCTTGCCCTAGCGAGGTCCTGCTTTAATGTGCTTGTTGCCCTGCAGTGGATGGACAGACGCCGGTGTTCTGCACTCTTCCTTTTTCTGGACAGTAGTGTAGCTTTGGGTGGCATCTGTTCTTCTGCATTCTTCCAGTAGCAGATGCTTATTTTAAAAACAAGTATTAATACATTAGTATGCAATGCTCAGAGTGGCAATTTGAGAACACAGTTAATGTAATTTTCCTGTTCTGTAACAGTTGTTTTCCTTGTATGCAAACTCTGGTGGAGTAGCTGTGACAATCTTTTCAGTCGAAGTTTGCATATTAATTTCGTGGTGGCTACAGGGGCTGGTAACAACGTGGGCTTTAATAAGGCTGGCACTCCGAGGCGCTGGAGTGTAACTTGCACCGTCTTTCGAGAAGATGAGAACTCTCTCCTATCACCACGGTGCCGCTGAAGTCGAGAAGAAGCCTGCCAGGTTTTGTCATCTTGACAATCTTTTCTAGTTGGTTTCCCTGAGCTCAATCAATCTTCAAGAATAGGCAGGGTTTCTTGCATTCTGTATTCAAGATTTTCTTATTAACTTAGTGATTTGCCTTCTCTACAAGGTGAAAAGTGAACGCCCTTTGTGAATCTGGTTGAAAGCAGTTCCCTGACATCAGAATTTTGACAACGTAGATGCTACGGGGAATGGAGGCTTCTGCTTGCTGACAGAAAACAAGATGCTCTGTATGTGAGCTGTATTAGTAAAGATGTTTGAATACCAGCCCCATCCCATGCTGGGGAGGGGACTTGTTTGAAGTGATAATTGTCGTAGCTTTGCACTGGCTAATCTCAATATTTTATTTCCATGTCGTGAGGCTTGCGTTCCATTAATTTAGCAGATAACGCTTGACAGTAAGTTAAGTTCCTTAATGTGAATTTTGCCAGCAGTTGCTCCCTTCCAAAGGCTGCGAAGTAGGGACCTGTTTAATCATCTAAAGGGTGGTGGCCTGACCTCCCATCACTGCATGCTGGACCCTGGCTGTGGAGCTTTCCTGTGGTTCGTAGCCACAGCTGCAGGAGCTTGCTAGGGATGTGCTCAGGTATTGAGGTTTTGGGGTAGCAGTCTTGGCTTCCAAAACAAATGCTCCCAGCCTTCTGCAGGAAAAATGTGTTGAGCAACACGGAAGCATTGCGTTGGGCTGTGCTGATCTAAAAACCAAAAGTTTCTCGCACTTCAGGGTTATCTCCTTTGAAATAGATTTTCTTTTTTTTTTTTTTTTAAATCTGAAGGGATATAGCTACTAATGTTCACAACTGTTCTTAAAAAATAATAGTAATTAAAAAAACCCACCCTATGAGTAAAGAGCCTCCCCACCCCCTAAAGTGTTCAAAAATAAATGGGAAAAAAAGCAAACCCACAATACCATTTCTTTAAAGGATCTTGTGCAGTCTTTGGCTGTGGAGCTTTCAGTATTACATGCAATAGCGCTATAATTTGCAATGTGTTTGTAGGCTTTTTTTTTTTTTTTATTTAAGGTTAATTGAACATATTTTCAGTCTAACCAGTTAAGGAAATTGAGGTAAATTCAGCTTGCTTTCTATCACCAGTAATTTCTTACAGTGAACAGAGCTGCTTTTCTGGAGAAAAACTCAAGCAGAATTTGGGCTGTTATGTATAACCAATAAACATTAAAATGACCGAATCTTAGCAAAATGTGCAGTGACAACTGGGTGCAGATGTGGTTGGTAACAGGCAGGGGGACAGTGTTTGCGTGATCTCACCGTGTTTCCCACAGGACCTGTGGGATGACTGAGTTCTTCTCCTGCTGAGCTGCCCAGAAGCTCTAGTGATGCTCTGTTGGGTTAAACAGATACTCGGAAGAAAACTGAAGGCTTGAGTTTGAAATCTGTGAAAGGGTTCACAATTAGAGCTGAACATAGGCCAGAGGATGTTCAGCACTCTTTGCAGTGCGTATCGATTTCCTACCCCTCACCCTCGCCACCCGAAATCTGAAGACTATGGCCACTTCTTAATTATGTAGAGTATTGCATGAAATTCAGAGGAGGATGGATGACTGACATAACAGCAGCGCTAATCTGTAATGTCGCACACGACTTGTTCTGTACGGACACGGGCAGTTAAGTGATCCAGTAGAGTGAATTAGGAGCAGAGGAGTCAAGGGACAATCAGCAGCTCTGCCTCTAATGTGTGCCGCTCGGGACAAATCGCTTCAGCCCGGAGTGAAGTATTGTTTTCATTAAATGGAAGGTACACTTCTGTTGCTTTCAGTGGAGCTTGGTTTCATCCTCTGCAGTTCCTTGCGCTTTCCAGATATGATACGTAGGTGAAAAATGTGTAATGTTGAACCTCATCGACGTTATTACAATTCTGCCAGCAGAGAAACAAGCAAATAAAACCTATTGTGGCTGCATGTACTCAGACTTTCTTTGCACTGATGCTTTCCTTAGTTATTGAACAATTTTGCATTCCTCATTTTCATTTCTTAAAATCCATTGTTTTAATGACATTTTAGTCATTTCTTACATTTCAGGACATTTTCTTTCTGATAGATTTGCCTGTGGCATTTGCATACACAAGGTTATTTTACTTACAAGATGCTGTCTTTTGCTCACTGGAAAAAAACACTTTTTTTTAGGAAATATATGTAATAAATTAGAGCCGTAAGTACATATTTAGCCTTACAAACAATCAGAAAAAAAGCATTTTAATACATTCTGGTCTCTGTACAAATATTTCCGAAATATGGCATGATACACAATAGACTTGGGTTCCCTGAATGAATGTGTATCTTAGAAATGGTTATTGAAGATGGTTGAAAAATTGCTGGGAAAGGAGGATTTTTGCTTCATGTTAATCTTAAAGCAGGTTATATGAACTTGAAATAAAACCCATCTTCTGCTTCCCTGCGCTCATCCTACCCAGTAGTGCAGTCCATGCTAGTCCAGCCAGTCTTCCCTCCGCTGTTGCACATCGGTTTCTAGACTTGAGATAAGTTGTACAGTGTGCACAGAATGCTTTTTATTTCTCCAGAGTTGGAAGAACAGCACGTTGAGACAAGAGGTTTGCAGGTACCAGTCTCCAAGTCTTTAGAGTGAAGAGAAAGATATTACCACAGAATGAGGCCATCATCTCATTTCCCATAGTCCGATAACTTTCAGCTACTGTTAACCGTGGCCTGATTTGAATGGGCCACATGGTTGTTCACTTACGGATAGGATTATTCGCTAGTGCAACTTTATTTTGCCTAAACGTGTCTTTAATTTGCCATTTCACATTATATCATAGAAAATTACAGAAACTTAAAACTGTGTAAGCAGACAGGTTTTACATATTCCTACATAATATTTTATGCATTGTGCCCCTACTAATGTACGTGTAACATGAGTTGTAGAGTTACCTTAAATTCTTAACTACACGAGTGTTCTCAATGTTTCGCTGAGCTTTATTTCTTCGTACTGTATTTTGCTTTCCTTTTACGACCAATTTATGCAAAACGTCAGTTGTCATATTCAGAATGAAATGGCAGCGTCATTGCTGGCGTGCCGAAGAAGCGCGTGCAGTTTGTATTTCAGCCTAATAATACGTGGGGAACTGGTAGATCGCTAATGAGAGCGGTGGGCTGGAGTCTAGTTTTGTTGCTGCTAAAGCAGTGGTCTCCCACCTGTTGGTTTTTAAACTTTGAAGAAAACCTGCTTCATTAGGCATGTTTGTTTGAACCTACTCTTTCTTTATCTTAAACACGATAAAGTTAAAGCCGACACTGCCAACACAGTTCAAACAAAAGGTAGAATATAGTGTTGTTTTTTATAAAGGGAGAAAGAAGATTTAGCTATCAGTAACTTGAAGAGGTGAGATGTGTCTTTACTCAGAGATTGAGTATGTGAGAAGGGAAAAATAGTGGCAGAGAAACTTCTTATTAGGCGGAACAAGGTCTCCTCCCCGACCTCTTTTTGTCGGTATACTTCATACGGCTCAGTAAGGCAGCTGCTTGCTTAAAATCCTGGCTATATGAGAAAACAGGAGACACTTCACATGTTTCTGGGCAAAAGCAAGCTGTGAAGTCCATAGATTATTGGCACAAGTAGCTAAGACCCGGAACGTTCTCACTTTCTGTGGTGGTTTCATGGGTTGCAGATGCCAGAGGAAAGAAAAATATTTTTACGTGCATCTGCAGTCATTCCGCACGTGATTTATAAGCTGCGCTCCATGTTAAAGAGCAAACTGAGGTTGATGGCTAGAAGGACACCTTTATGGCAGACGGCTGAACTCGCCTTTGAATTTGGAAGTGAGGTTTCTGTAGAGCGCTCTCAGACACCCAAGTGTTTTCTTCCGCAGCGCCTGCTGGGATTAGTATCTCCCGAAGATGACTGTGCTGAAAACCTTCTGCGTGGCAGCCAGAACTCTCACCTCGGGGAGAAGTTCTTGGGGGATTCCCCCTCCTCCAGGGACATTTTAACAGTTCTGCCTCTAACTACGTGAAAGTGAAGTCAGATACGTATGAACGTGTCTTACTGTGCTGTGTGGCAAATTGAAGGTATGAAAGTAAATCCTACTCAGATAATGGTTTGCTGTATCTCAGTTGTAGAGAAATTAATAGAAAATCCATTAATAAAATTAGTTTTTGTATTTTTTTTCTAATTTAAAGTCTAATCTCTTTGAACTAGGTACTTGCTGCCTCGTTGAAAAGAGCTTAGTCTTTCTGAATCCAAGTCTTTAGTCTTGGAGATGTTTTATATAAATATTTTGTTTTTAAACTATGACTAGAATATTGTAATATGCCACCCAGAAAAAAAATGCTTATGAAAACAATTGTTTTTCTAAACGTGCCTGCCGATACAGATGTATATCGGACTTTGCAAACAGACATCCTGTGCGGCTTTAGAGCTCTTTGATGTGCAGTCTTTAAGGATGAGAGATTAACCTCTTTCCCTTGTAGACAGAGTTCTTACTTTTTGTCTTTTTATGGGACCTTATCCTGAAGCCATCAAAGTCTATGGAAACCACCCTATTTATTTCAATGGGAATTGAGTGAGGGACATAACTTCTGTGGTCCAGTGTTTCAAAAAAACAACAAGCAAACAAAAAAACAAACAACAACAACAACAAAAACCACCCCCAACAAGTGAATAACAACTTTGCAGTCAAGTAATAATTGCATCCAGATGAGTTTCTCTAAGTGGTTGTGAAGCAGCTGGTGGATACACATTGATCTGACCAAATTCAGCTCCACTTGTTTCTGTACATGGGAAAATCAGACACAATCTGGAAGTAATTAACATGAAACCAACAGCTGCCCCTGAGCAGTCCTTTTTAAATGACTTACAAATAAAAGGCCAGAAATTCCTCAGTACAAGGTACATCATCTGCAGCGCACTGTGGAAGTTATTTTTTATCAGTAACGTGACTTCTGGTTTTTTGTTTTTTTATACATCAGGGTGTAGGTGCAACGCGTTGTACAGTACTGGTTTCTTCCTATTGCTCTGTTTTGTTCCGTCTCTCTGCGTGTGATGCACTGTGCAGGCTTCTGGGTCAAAATCTCTTCTTACGCGTATGTCGCATTCAACAGCGGGTTTGCTCCTTGCGCTGCTCCTCTCTTAGAGCGGGGCACGCTGTGATTCCTTCCCAAGCACAGCAGTCCCGAGGCAGGGCATCATCCTGCCTCTGGCAGTGCTCAGGGGCAGGTGTTGAAGAAAGACTGGGGAAAAAAAGAAAAAAAGACAGTAATATCTCACCTGATCTGTGCTCTCATCTCTAAAAGTGGACCATAAATCTATCTCAGCGATTTAAGTGCAATTATTTGTAGTGCTTCGAGTAAGGGAAATATGAAGGCAGTGTCCCTGTGTCTTTTTCCTATGAGGTCTTGTGCTGAACTGCTGAGCTGTTACTGCTTTGACCAGAGACCCTGAACATATAGGCTGGGGCAAAAAAAAAAAAAAAAATTGAAAGTTGCTTTTTTTTTTTTAGAGGCAGCATACGCAAGAATGGAAACATTCTTAAGTATGCTTTTTAAAATAGCTATAGTACATCAGAGGCATTTCTTAAGGTAAAGAGGGGAAGAGGGAACAAAAGAGGAATTTAAGAAAAATGCACTGATGGAAAAACAGCAAGATGCAATATAGTCTCAAGCTTCTAAAAGAGAGAAACAAAATTAACTTCTTAAAATTATATTATGACTAGCTGAGCTGTAACATAATACAGTAAGTCTCCAAGTATTATGTAATAAAATTAGTCAAAAGATGACAAAAGCATAAACAATGCACTAATGAAAAAGCCTTGCAGGACTCATATTTAAATTGGATTGTGCCAGTTTGATTTATGCGAGCGTATAAGTACGCTCAGCTCAAACGTTTGTGGAAGCGTTGACATTATCCTCGCTTCTGCATTCTCTCTTTTTTGTATTTTTTGTTGAAGAATTGGAAATATAATGCTAAATATAACAGTATTGTCAATTACACGTCTGGGAAGAGAGAAATCTTGTGTAGTCTGAGAATATAATTAGGAGCAAGCAAAAAAGCTGCATATTACTGGAACATGCTAAGTGATGGAGTAGCTAGGTTGAGTTCGCTTGGCTCAGCTTAGATGCACGTAAAGCCCGTCAGCAGAAAGCTTCTCACTTGAGCAGCGCCAGTGCTTTAAGAGGAAGCATTCCCCTGGTGTAGTTTAGATCGCAGGCCAGAGCTCTGCATGTGCTGTTATTTCAGAAAACAAAATGCATGCAAATCCCCTTTTCTTCCAGCATTGTTTCTGATGTGCTGTGGTGCCAGCGATGGTGGTGACTGCTCTGTTCAGGCATAACCTGTGTAAGCCTGAGAGCAGGGCAAGCCCTGATAGCTGCTCGTTATATTTAACAAGTCATAAAGATCAATGTTTAATTTATAGCTGTGAAAAATGAGAGCAAACGGAGGCTTATCGAGTTCCATACCAGTTCCTTGCCTTTTGTCCTGTCCTTATTTCTGCTTCCCCGATCTGCTGATGGAAATACCACTTGATGCTTCATCGGTAAGTTGTTCCCACAGCGGCGTGCAAATGCTGTGCTCCCGCGTGGAGGGTGCCCGGCCTTCTTTGAGCTTTCCGCCGTGGTTACCGAGACACGGCGAGGTAAGGCTCTTCCCTTCCTGACCTCATTCCACCCACACGCAATTTTCCCATAACGCATGGCTGTCTGGATGCATGCGATCTGAATTTAGGCAGTCGCGCATACCCTTGCTTTTCACATACAAACGCTTATCTATGTAATTTATCTAACCGAAGCTAATTGTTGAACACCTGAATGAGGCTTTTTGTTGCGTTTGGAGAATGTGATGTGTCCTTTTTGTAATGAAGATCTTGATATCTGGTATCTTGTTTTCCTGGTGCTTGATTTCATTGGATATCTTGCGTTTCCGTTGATTAAAATGCTCTTGTGGGAGTTTTTATTAAGTGTGACAATATTGTTTGCAAACCAAGTTATTTTATTAGATGAATGCCTGGCTTTTCAGAAGTGCTCCATGTTCGATGAATCCCATCTCATTTACATCGGTGGTAAATCCTTCGTTAGTGTCAGAAGTAGCACAGTTAGGGCAACACACGAGCACTTTTCAAAAGCATGCACTAAGAAGGTGTCTGTCTGCTTGCAGGACTGACGGGATAACAAGCTCATTGCTTCTGCTACAATACTAGAATTTGGCTCTTTGCATAATATGGAGCAGGAACTTACTTTACAATTCATCAACAAGCCTTTCAGACACTAGCTTCAGACACAAATGAAATTTGTGAATGCTTCTCAAGTGAATTGCTGGGTTTGAGTGCGTTTTGTTATGTATCAGCAAGCCAAAGTTATACTCAGATACCCAAGCACACAGACAGAGCGTAATTTGGCATTTGCGCGTAGTTTCTGAACAAGGGTGATGGGGAAGTACCAAAATGATGCTGTATTTAGTTGTGAATATTATAGGTAAACTCAGTTATTCAGCGCTTGCATCGTAAATGCATCAGTTGAATTAATTAGGTGGCTATAAAGTCAGCAAGGTTGCAGTTAATAAGCGCAACAAGATAAGCTGATTTTTTGTGTGCGCATACTTGAGCGTGCTGGAGAGGCCCTGCTTGCTTTACAGCTCTGCTCGGTTCAAAAAGGACTGCTGCGCGTATTCAGCATTCCTCAAATCCTAAAATTGCTGGGGTTTTTCCTGCGGTTGCCGCGCTGGCCTTTTGGTTAAAGCGCGAGCTGGGGCCTGGGAAGCGTCTGGCGGCGGCGTGCCCGTGCCGCGTGAACCTGCCCGGCGGATTTCCCCGCGCCGTGCGGGTACGTGGGGCTGGATGCAGGAGGACTCGCGGCTGTGCCGGCGGGAGAGCCGCATGGGGAGCTGAGACGCGGGTAGAGGAGGGTCAAGTCTTGCCTGATGCCTGCATGATAAAAACTTGCTGAGGAGCCTCTTGGGTTGCAGAGAACTTTCTGCCTCTTTCATGTCTCACGATAATTAAGCGGTCTATTTTTATTTAACTTCTTTTAAATAGGGTTATAATTAAGCAATAACTTATGCAATAGGAGATTAAGCATCAGCAAACTTCTGCAGCTCGCAGAGACGCGCCCAGGGCAAAGTCCAAAACACTTCTGTAAAATCAGTGTTTGAAACAAAGCAAAAAAAAAAAGAGTTGTTATAGGAAAAGGAGAGATTCTGTGAGTGTTAATGGAGATTGGATTAATTTTTGTAGTGTTATGCTGAACTGAAAAAATGTAAAGTTAACTATGTATCCCTTTTAATGTGGTTGCTGTACCATCACCGCAAATTAAAAAAAAATAAATGCATCTGTAACCAGATAAGAAGATGCTATCAGACCCTTTTAATTTTAATTAAGTTTTATCCTATTGGAGGAATATATATTTGAAGAATTAATTTAAATGTTCACTGTGTAAGAGATATGAGTATAGGAAGTGAGTTAATTGCGGTATCATAGGGGATCAGTGCTTCGCAAGCTGTTTTGTGATGCCAAAAAAGCAGCTTCATGTGGATGATATGACCTCTTGGGAAGACCAGAAGATGATGATGGCTTTCTTTTCTTATTGGTATAAATAAAAGTAATCGCTGGTCTTCCTGTGTCTGTGTGTCAAACAGGCTGTTTCTGGTTTTCCCCAGGGTGGGTGGCTGGCACAAATGCTCAAAATACTTGAGATAATTGGGTATAATTTGACTGCATCACAGCAATCCCATATCTCACAAGAAGGATTTTTTAGGTGGTTAAAATATCTCAAATACTGAAGTCTTTGATAACCTTGTAACTTGTACCGTTCTTGAGGACCTTGCGTCACTGTGAGTTTATTTTTTTCATTCTGCTGAACATATGAAGTTACTGCTGGAGTTCCTCAAGGATCAAATCACGCCTTATTTAATATTTTCATTAGCAGCCTTTACAGAAGAATTAGAAGCACGCTAAATAAATTTGCCGATTCCAAAGCCGAGAGGCCTTGGCAAGGTGGAGGAGGACTGGATTATTATGTGCAAAGAACTACTTTCCTCTGTCGTTAATTGGTTTCAGGAGAATGTCGTGTGCTTAAGGACGGATGATATTAATTTCTTCTGTAGGCTCAGCCTCACCATTTGGGAGCAGCAAAGGCAGAAGGTGGCCTGCTTGTCTTTAGGCAGATGATTTAAAGTGCCGCAGGTCACAGAAGGGCAGTTGGGCTGATGGTGGAAGGGTTGGCAAACCCTTCGTTTGGGGAGCAGCCTGGCAGAGCATGACTTCTTCAGCCTGGGAAGATGAAACCTGGGAGGAGGCAGGATTGCTCTCCGTAGGTGTATGGAAGGGAAGAAAACAAACAAACAACAACAACAAAAAAGCATAGAGTTGTTTAAGCTAAAGGAAGGTTTGGGTCCAGGAGAAACGGGGTGTAAACGTGCAGCCCGTCCAGGCTGGAAGGGAGGCTGCTTGCTGAGGCCGAGGCGCGGGGTCCTGGGCAGCCTGCCTCCCGGGAGAGGAGCTCCATCCTCTCACGTCGCTGCGTGACGTTTTCTAGCAGAAAGCCGAAGGCAGGCAGGAAGGCAGGCAAGCCGCCTGGGTCTCGCAGCGCGTCCCCTAGGCAGATGTCGCTCCTGACGACTGGCGCGATGTCCCCGGTCCTGTTTCCCGTCCCGGAGGGCAGTCGCGTGGTGCTCCCCCTGGGCACGGCACCGTGTGCGTTAACGAGCTTCAGCACACCCAAAGGTCAACCGCTGGAAGCAGTTCTCTTCAGAAACCCCGAGCACGGCGATGGGGGAGCTCGCTTTAAACAATTTATCTTAAAAGAAAGAACAAAGCTTCCAGAGGAGAAGTATTTTAAAAGCAAACGTAATGTGCAGGCAGACCCATCTTCCTTGAAGATGAACTGCTCCTCTCGGTGGCTGCATGGACACGCCGGGCTTCTTCAGACACCTCCGAGTAGCTGCCAGTCTGTCAGATGAGCTCGACTAAAATAAGCCTTTCTCCCACTCCCTGCCTGCTATCAGCCTTTTGAGAGAGAATTACCTTTAAAATGTGCCGGGGTGTTCGTCGGGCTTGTGTTCTGTGGTTTTAAACGAGTTTTTAAATGAGCAGAGAGGAGGTGAGAAACGTCAGCCACCTTTAATACTGTCACTTAACGATCTCAGCTTTTTGAGCCGGTGTTTGTAGGGAGATGGCTTATCTTGAGCCCTTCTTTCCTTTTCTTGCCCGTTTTCCAGGAGAGTGTCTCATATTGTGTTAAGCCAATAACCCTTTTTGTATAGGTCAGCGTACGGTATTAGTGAGCTTTTGTACCCTGGTTATAAATGCCACCCACGTTTCTTGGAGTAGAAGTGGGGAATAGAAAATATTGCCTGGATTTGTTCTTTTCTTTCTAACAGTAGATGTGTGAAGCAGTTGACCTTCTGATAGGAAAAAAAAAAATCACTTTGATTAATCAGAGCCTTTTAGCTTTTGTCATTTAAAACGCAATCCCAGAGACCAAACCATGTGGCACTTGTCTTCAAAAGCACCTGCTTTAGGAAAAAGCTAAAAAACGAAGTTGCTATGAGATGGGTGTACCTGTGACAAGAGAATTTCACAGGACAGCTTGTATGCAGAAGCTGAGAGCTTCTATTTTTCTTCTGAACCCGCGGTATGTTCAGAAGTGCTCAGCTTGGATGACGCTCGGGTTGCAGCAGAGCAACGCGAGTGTTGTCGCTGACCTGAAAGGCAGCAGAATTAGTGCCGGTAGACACACAAATGAGGCAGGCTTGGTTGACATCAGGAGTGCCGACGTGTTTGACCCAGTGTAACGTGTCCAGTCTCTATGGATGACGGCTACGAGGTGACGCATTGCGTACCCCAGGAAGCGCGCTAGTGGGAAAGGTACCCAAGTATTGCACAGACGAGAGGTGGCTGTGGCTCCCCAAGGCTCTCGCTCTTGCTTGTTGTGTGTCTGGATTGCAGAGCATCGTGGTAATGCCATCTGTAGGAGTTCCTGCTATTTTATTTCCTCCAGCAGCAACCACTCCAGCACAGCACTACCCCTGGTAAGATGAGGTAGCCCCCATGCTGTCGCCTTTATTTCTTTTTCAGCCCCAGGTATCTTGGCAAACAAAGGGCTGAACATCTGCAATTTTGTTTTATTAAACAGCCCTGTAATGCTGCAAGCAAAGAAAAAGGGGAAGCTGAATGCATTTGAAGGTAGCTTAACAAATTAGCATTAGTGTTGTAATTTGCACCGTCTTTACTTTTGGATTTTCGCTATTTAGCAAAAATTACTTGGAAGAGCTATTAATTTTAGCATAAGAGTGATGATGCTGTATACAGAAAAACATCTGACCATATGTTTGTATCTTTATTTTAAAGGAAAAGGACTGATGATATTTAATTTAAAGAGAAATATAAACCGTTGTTTTACATTTCTCTTTCAAAGAAAATGGAGAATAAAAAGATTGAGCCCTAATAATTTTTCTCATTTGTACTATGGCTGCGCATCATACAAGTTTTTGAGTTCAGAGTAAGTGTCATCTGGAGAGCATTCTTAAATGGAAAAGTAAGTATCACAGACGAGCTGATCTGTACTTGCTTGCATTTTGTAGCTGTTTTCATATCTTCAGTACATGTTGTGTTCCTGTGCAATATTGTGATGATTCCTTCTATTGCTGCTATAGTTCAGCTAAGAATTACTGTCAAGTTGTAAGGTTACAAGATTACAAACTGTAAGACTACAAGTACTTTTAAAAATCATTAGCAAAGGAACAGTATTATGAAAAGGCCTCAAACTTTTTTTACTTTCTGTGTCTAGAACAATCTTTAAATACTTCCAGGGTTTCTCAATCAAGTTGGAATATGGAGGTCAGTCACTACAGTGAGCAGGAGGGATTTTTCTTTTTTTTTTTTTTTCCCTTCCTTTTTATTTCTTGCTAGTTTTATTCTAATGAGACATACCTGCAATTACCATCATTGCCTTTCGCCTTACCCAGAATGTTTTTTCTAGGCAGGTACAGTGATTACACCTGCAAAACTGTCAATTCAACAGCAAAACCCCCAGCACTCTGCAGTTTTCAGGCAACCTGCATACTCAGCATACAATAACGTTTCCCAGGTATTAAGTAGTGAGCAATTCTTCTGCCGTTAGAAAAATAGTCAAATCTGGGTCAGCCCACAGGGGAGAGTAAGGGTTTAAAGGTCTTGGCTCGTGTCCTTGTGCACGCGTGTCCGTCGGACACCAGCTTTCGAGGCCAGGGGGTGCCTCGGGCCGCTGTGCAGCGTCCTGGGGCTGGTGACGTGCTGCTCGCTGCGATGTGGCTCCCGCGCCCTGAACGGGTGATGCTTGCCCCGTGAATTTATAACGTTTGCTCGTGTTACATCATCTGGATGCATAATGCCCGCAAAATAACCTTGGCGCTCCTCTTCATTTTTTGCTGAACAGATGTGGAAAAAGGAAAAAGAAGGGAAAAAAAAAAAAAAAGAGGAGTTGGGTCTTCTGTCTCAGCAGTGTTTGCACATCCTTGGAGGAACTGAGGAGCACTCCTTGCCTGCCTGTTCTCGTTGCCATTCAGTCTTTGGTCCTTTTAATTCAGCACTGATCTGCTCAGCCAAATGGCAAATGGCATGGAGAACAGCACTTTTGCTTTTATTTTTTTGGGGTAGAGGTGAAATAAACTTCAGTCATCCCTCATCTGATGACGGAGGGTAAATGTAATGTTGCTCTTGGGCATGCTTACTCTATATCCTCTTTCTTACTCCTCCTGTTTGCTTTCAGAACATGAGGAACCCTAATCTGCACTTGCACAGTTCTTCTGTCTCAATTACTAAGAAGGCTGGGTGATGCAAAGATTGGCGATAATGTTTTGAAATACCAGATTCTTGCCAGTGTCTTTAAAATTCCCTCCGTGCTTCTTCCAGCTGAGCAAGCCAGTAGGTGAGGCACCAGAGGCAGCAGCTTCCTACAAATGCAGAACCAGTAGAAAACGTGATCCCTGGCCTCACCAGATGAAAGTTCATCTTGATAGGTTTGTGTTTTTTTTTTTTCAAAGGAAACAGTAAACGTGGCTGGCCATTGGCGAGACCTAGCAGAGGTGACAGCACCTGCAGGAGCTCCTCCTGGGCTCGGGGGAAATGTTTTCCCCATCCACACAGGCATTTTAGCGGGCTGCGAGGCACGCAAACAAATGCTTTGGCAGGTCTCCAACGCCCATTAAAGCCTGGCACAGCTACTCCCCTTTCTTCAGGAACGCGGCTGAAGCGACGGGAGGCGGTAGGCAGCGATGAAGCGCTGGGAGATACCTTGCCCGCAGTTTGAGCGAGGAAGCTGGTCGTTTGGTTGCTGCTGAGAGGAGACACGGAGCATCCTCCTCGATCGAGGTGGCTTTGCAGAGTGCCCCGAGGAAGCCGTGGCAGCGCGGGGAGGGCTCGAGCATGCCCTGCCGGGATGTTCCTGCTGTGCCAGGGTCGGACCCGAGCGTACCCCGGTGCCGGCTGCGTCTGCATTTGGGCATTGGTGTTGATGGTGAACATTTTGTTCGTAATCTCCTCTTATTTTCCCACTGGAGTCATTGCATCGCCCCATTGCTGCAGAAGTTTTGCGTAATCCAAACCAGGCTTTTGTCGATGGATGCTTCACTAGTAGCCTTTCAACCTGCTGAATGCATTTAAATTGGTTTGGGGGGATTATATTAAAGGATAGAGTTAATCTTCATTAGCACAAGGGGAAGCAACAATAAGTAAATACCTTTTTATTTTAAACCCATCAGTATTTAGCGTGGCAGAGAGTGTTTTCTGTAGCATGGAGGAGAAAATAAAAAAATAGTAATAACAAAAAAAAACCCAAATAGTGAATTCCCTGTCAAAAACGTGCAGATTGGGGCATGTCACCCGGAGCTAAATTCCTCGTACTAAAACCTCCTGGACCGGAACGTGGTGTTGCCTCCCGAGCTGTTTTTGCAGCGTGTACACCCAAAGCAAACGCTGTCAGTCTGCAGAGCACCGCAGAGCCGTGCCGCCGGGCTCGGGTGCTCCCGTCCTTTGAAGAAGGTGTCAGCCGGGCCCCGGCAGCGCCCAGGTCTTTGGGAGCTTGAAAGCCTCGGATTAGAAGAACTTACATCCTTTGGCTTCGTACCGGATCATTGGATCGAAATCATTTTGATAGACGCTTTTTGAGGATTTGGCAGAGCGTCGGTTTTTTTTGGAAGTCTGTGGAACTACATGTCAGGTTTCTCGCCCTCTGGTCTTGCTAGTATCCGCGTCGGAGCGGACACAGCGAAGCCTATGCTTGCCGCGGCAGCGGGCGTTCCTTGGTGGGACACAGAACGTCCCCTTCAAATCAGTAAGAAGCATCGAATAAACAGGCTCCCTTCCCAACGTGGTGTGTCTGCTTTGGGAATTTGGATGCATTTCTTCTGTGAGCACCTCCATAGGGCCTTTTGTCAATGTAGCCAGATTTGTGAAAGTTCTTTTTTTTTTTTTTTCCCCATCAGTAAAACAAGAGATCTACCTGCAGCGTATTGTAGCGTGCTTTTTCCTCTGATTAGCATCTTAGTTTAATGGATCTCCTTCCTTTCCCTTTCCTCCTATCAGTAGTGTCCTAAAAGCTAAATTGGCAAACCGTTTTTTTGGTTTTAATATTTAATGACTAAAAAGATACAAATGGTTTTAAAAAAAGTCAGTTAGTTGATAAAGTAGGGCAAATAGGAAGATGTTGATGAACCTTGCTGCCCGAACATTCATTTACTTCTATGCAGAACATGCATTGAAATATATCAGGAGGCCTGGGGGGAAAAAAGACCTTAATGAAAATGTGCTCGTGATAGCGAGGATTGGATATGAGTTCAAATAGATTAAATCTTAAACTGTATTTTGCAGGTGAAACTGGGCAGTACATCAAACATCCTTGAAAGCTGCCATTTATTTATTTATTTATTTATTTAGGGGGTGGGCTGGGCGTGTTATAGCCTAGCATAGGATAGTGGTAGGACTCGTAATTCGGGGTAGTCCCTGTTACTGTTTGTTGGAGGCTTGGTTGCACTGGGCTCGTCTTAGTGCCTCAGCCTGCAGCCCAGGGATGCCGTGGTCTGGTCAGGGCAGCCCCAGCACCGGTTGGGTCCCCAGGCCAGCAGGTAACTAGAGGACTTACTGGCACGGATGAGCCATCGGAAACCAAGTAGTTGTTTTTATTTTCAGTATAGTTCAATTTTGAGTAGTAGAAATGCTATTTTGTGGTGTTGAACCTCTCCCTAAAATTCTCCTTAACTGACCGTGTTTATTTGGATTTTCTCAGTACAGACACGGGCCAGAGGCAAGCAGCAGTGTTGAGCGCAGCTTCTTAGGAATATTTGATATGGTTTTTTTTTTTTTTTTTTCTCCTTAGCATCATGTATTTGTAAACTCAGGTAATAGTTGGAGATTTCCAGGGTAAATGTTTCGTGATGTGCCTACCTTGGATTTAATAGCAAACTCTTAAAGGAAATTTTAGTGCCTCTCCACTGTATATGAACAAGTGCAATTAGCAGCGAAGAGGTTTTTCTATGCAAATCGGTCATGTTTACCGAACAAACTCTCTCAATAAGCTTAATTTCAAAAGAAAGGGGTGGGAAAAAAAGGAAAAAGAAAGCAGTAAGACCTTAAAGGTAGTTACAGCCCTGTTAGCGCTGAACCTTCTTGACCCTTCGGAGTACCAGCAAAATCCCTCCTGTAGCCAGCCCAGCTCAGCAGACAACTTGGGGAGCTGAGGAGCCTGAGAAAACCATGGTGGAGCTGCTCATGTCCTACCTGCCGCTGCAGGGCTGCACCTCACCAGCGCTGTCGTTTCTCCTTCCTATAAGGAAACTGGTGAGGCTGGCAATTCAGCCCCCCGGCACTGTTCCTCTGTACCTGGCTTTTCACTTCGTTTGGCCACTAAGCGCCGAGTTTCGGCCACCGAAGCAACTTCCAAGATCTGGGAATACCGATTCTTTTTGTGGTACGCTGTATGTCATTACCATATCGGGGAGAAATGAAAAGGTTATTAATGGATGAAATAGGTAGCATGCCTTTAAGGTGCTGTCACAGTAAAATAATTGCTTTTCAGACATTAGGCACAGAGGCTCGGCATTATCAGCTAATGCCCTAAAATTATGTTTACTCGCTGGGTTAGCACTTCCCCAGTATTCGGCTTTCTCTCTGTTAATGAGCTCATGTTCCCTACGGGCAGTCAAGTATTCTGTCAGGCTTCAAAAATAAGCGTCTTCAGCGCTTCTCGTGGAGATCATTGAAACCAGGTAAACAAACAGCAACAAAATGGAGATTCTGTAGCTGTCCACGTTCCTGCGTGTTGTTCAAAGTGTAGGAAAGAGAAATAGTCTCGAGTTTGCTTCTTATTAGAGGAGTGCAGTGCAAGTAACTTTTGTTTCTGATTAATGTTGTTAATTATGTGGGGGATGAGCATGTACTACATGCACTCTAAAGGGGATGAAGGGTCTGTACAGGATTGAGTTTTGTATGTACTTCTGGAGTAAAAGTTAAAAAGTGGCTTCTTAAATCCTCTTCCTCATCAGAACAGCAGCATTCCTTGGTAGAAGGTTTCATCTTTTTGAAATTTTATTTAATTGTTTTCCTATTGAACCCATGGAAAAACACTTAAGTTTAAGGAAGCCAAACTAGTTCCACTTTACACGTACAGAGCCGTAGCCTAAGATGACGTGCAAGGTAAGCACGCTTTCTTGGACTCTTCATTTGAGCTGCTAATGCTTGTCCTAGTAATTCAGAAAATGATGTTAATGTAGTGTTGGTCAAAGGCTTAGACTTGACATGGCTGCTGTGTATTACCTAGCCTGAATTCTTTTGTTTCTAATGCATAACTGCCTACATAACTACAGTTGCTTGTGTGCATCTCAGAATTAAAAACTCCCGCATTTTACATAGGGACTTACAGTGGTGCAAGCTGATGTCATTACCCTAGTGCAATTCTTGTAATAAAAGCAATGCTTTTCAGTTAAAATCCTGAAAAGCATCATCGTGAGAAGAGACGGGAAAGGGAAGTTTTTTGGGTATATTTTACCCACCACCACCACCCCCCTAAGCTTGCCTTAAACATGTGTTGATGTGGGATAGGTGTTGAATTAAAATCGTCAACCAATTCACTTTTATATCCAATTAAAACTGAAAGATTTAGAGTGCAATTATTTATGCCTATTAAAAAAAAATCAAGTCAACAACAACAACAGCAAAGAACTAAACAAAACCAATACCCATAACCCCAGAAAACACTTGCTTTCATACGGAAGTCCAGTTGCCAGGTAGGCATTTATCAGGGACAAAGACTACTGGAGGAAATCGGTATTACAGGAATAGGATGTGCATTTCTGATCTTACAGATCTTTTAAAATATTTTACTTAAAAAGTTCAATTATGCATAATATGTGCATAATTTAGCCCTTCTGTAAATGATGTTCCCATATTTAATGATTAAAGAACAGTCCCTTGATTTTGAACAGTAAGACCTTCCGGGAGTGCATCTACAGATAGGCATTGCTCAAGCTCCGATCGGGAGCAGGAGCGCGGGCTAGCGCTTGGCTATGACCTGCTCCCTTGGTTCGGTCACGTAAGAGGGCTGCTCAGGACAGAGCATCAGCCTGTATGAATGCTATCAGCCCACTTCAACAAGTCAGATTATTTAATTAGCCCTATTAAGACACTTCTATTTTTATACCTTATTTAGGAGTGCTCTTGCTAAGCTAGAAGGTCCAGGTTTAGATTTCAAAAAGTGCTTTCAGCTCCTGGTGTTGTTACCGCAGCTTCATTGCGTTTTCATCCTAAGAAAACACAAAGGGGCAGTAAAAAGTGATTGAAGCTAGCTGATGTACTTCAGTCCCGAAAGCCTGTCTTTCGGGTTTAGTTTGAGATGTGTGTGGAGTGGTTTGAGGCTGCGGTGCCAAAGGAGGGCATGTTGGCAGTGTGTTCCCCACAGGGGTCAGCTGCTGGCCATCACCATTCCTTCCCTGGGAAGGAAGCAGAGCTGCTGTCTTTGCTCACACCTTTGACCACCGTTAATCCAGGGAGCTGCCAGAGGACAGTTCTTTACTCTAACACCCATTTTGTAGAAGTGCTTTAGTTTCCACGTAGGGTAGGAATGTTCCCAGTGATCATTAAATACTGCAGGAAAACGAGCATCTTGCTTGATGCTGGTAAAACGCTGCGATGCTTGCTTTGAACTAGATGCTATGCCATTGTTTTACAGAGATCCGCACAGTTAGTGTATTTTTTATGTGATTTTTTGAGAGGAACAGGAAATGTTCTGATGATGTACTATTAAAATCAAATCCAACATGCATGTTCAGCAAAAAAATTCTTTTAAAGCAGCTGTGTCCAGATGCTGATACATGTGTCATGGTTATACCTCCAGAGTGTTTGAAACAGCTCTAATTTCATCATAAGGGTCATGTCATTGTCATCCACCATCCCCCAAATTAAACTCATTTACAAAGAAAACATATGCTTTAAAGCGTAAAATTTTCATGTCTGAATTCAGTCAATGGGCTCTTCCTTTCTGGCAAACCACTCACGGTTAGTTTGGGAAAAGAAGCTCCCCAGTTACGGAGTAACTTCATGGTTTGTAAAAATTTCAGTTGTGGCAAGTGCTGGCTTGTGGCTTGAAGCTTGTTGTTGTGGTGACACTTAAGAAACAGTTAATTAAACAAAGCTCAGTCCCAAGGCGATGCTGAAACACTAAGCAGTGAGGGTTCCTCTGTGGATTTCAAAGTAAGGTTAAGCTGTTTTGAAAGCAGAGGATATCCGTGCGAGTGATGGGTCCAAAATCCAAAACTGAAACAAATCTGGTTTGGATAAATCCAGGCAGATGGCATTTGCCAGTTCACATTCAAAGATCTTGTCCAACTTCACTTTTAGGTGAACACGCAAAATTGCATCCTCTTAAGTGAGAGAGAAATCTATACATGTGCTCAGTGCATTATGTTATCGGTAAACTATTTTAATAGCAAATAAGGCTTTTTATTACTTTCGTTCTTGCTTTATTGCATTTGCTGCTCTACATTCAATATGTACGGCATTGGCACAATATGCTTGCATGCTAGCTAGTGCATTAGCAGAATAATTGGTAACTTGTGTTCCAAAGCCATAATGCTTTGATACTGGTACTGTTAAAGCAAGGTGGGGGGGGACACCCAAACCCCAACACTTGTTGCATTTCAGGCTGTTGTACAAAGTTAGGAAATAACAGCTTATAACTGAAGCAAACGTAGTTGTGGAAGTTACTGAGATGAGACAAAATTAATACGGCTTCCAGAGTACCAGGTGTTTTTTTGGAGTCAGCTTTCAGGTTACAACAGAACTGTGAGCAATTCAGGATAGCAATATAAATTAAAAAAGGGGCAAAAAAAAAAAAAAAAGGAATGTAAAAGAGATTGGGCGTAGTATTTTAACATGGAAGATACTGATTAAATTAACTCTGCACATAGGTTTAGGCTACATTGTAAAAAATTTCACTCCTTGCTCTGAAATTAAATATTTAACAGGACACTGAAATAACATGGAATTACAACGTTATTTGAGATAAATTTAATGTGGATTAACTTTACTTTGATAAATATGATGAGTAAACTGCTCAATGTAGTAATCTGATTTGTCTATAGATGTAACTAATAGAATGGATTTACGCAGCGTGCTAGAGAGCACTGCATACTCTAACTGTAGCGCTATGTTGAGTACAAGAGTCTTGAAAGAGTCATGGCATGAAGCAGAATAGAAATTTATGTAAATATCGAAAGAAAAAAATAAAAAGTCTAGTTTGAAAGGAATCTTTCACTTGCCAAGTTAACGCATCTTAATATTATGCATGTTCTGTAAAAGTTGCTACAGAACTTGAGGAAGATCTTGTATGTGCGGATGCGCCATGTTTTTTCCATCGACAGCAATTGCTGTAGGAAAATACCAGCTCTGCCTGCAAACCTGGTCTGGTTTTCCATAGGATGGCATCTTTTCTCCAGGTTTTCACCTGCTTTCTGGTGGAGGTGAACCTGGACTGACTGGGCCAACTTGCTGAAGTTGCTTTGGATTTGCATATTCCTGTCTCATAGTACAAGAATTTTTTATGAAAAGTCCTTGTACCTTAAGACTGACATGCAATTATCTCCTCAAATGGTGACTTTTTGTAGCCCATTATACCTCTGCATGGAATTATCCGAGAAGTGCAGGCAGATGGTATGTACCATTACTGGGCTGCCTCCAGCTGATCTCAGTAGAGGCACGACAGAGTATTCATTGAGCTTTTCTTTTACCCTTTCCACAACACCCATTATGAGTCAACTACAAGAGAGATTTTCATGTCAACAGCTTGAAAATCCAGCAAAACCTATACAATTTTGCTACTGGAGAGCTGCTGGCGAAGAACTAATAATCTATTGCCAGTGACCCAGCCATTAAATGCATCTCAGACATAAGGCTGCCTATATGCTAGCTTACATGAAGAAAGACGAGTCTGTTTAGCATGACATGCCTCTGGTACTTCTGGCATGGTGGATCCAGCCGATGCTCCGTGTAAAGGAGACGTGACTGGGTAAGGTCAGTGGTGCGGCACAGTGCTGCTCCTCTGCTGCTCAAATTACAGGCGATATTTTTGAAGCTGGGCATGAGGAAACAGTGTCGTGGCGTGGAAGGTTTGGAGAGAAACTTCTCCAGCCGCTTCTGGAAAATGAGGTTGAAATGAGCTGTGTGTTACTGGAAACTTGGTGTCTGTGCAGTTAGACAGACCTCCAGCAGAAGAGTTGTTTGCTGGTTGACTGCTGAAACCATCAGTCTTGGTCTCCTTCCTGTCATCTTCCATCCTTTATCATGGAGAAACGGACAGGCTGAGCACTGCTAAAATTCTCTTAAAATTGAATTGCATTTGGTATACATTCCTTCCTGTCAGAAATACCCTCCAGAATATTAAGCCTTTGTACGTCCCTCTATCTTTTTATTTGGTGTTTGTTGAAGAAAATCGTATCTCAGAGGGCTGAAACTCCTGTGCTTTCCCACCCTTTCATTGCCAACAGACGTTGGAAGTTGTGAAAACTTGCTTTCAAGGTAGTCATAAAGAAACCCAGGAAGTGTGATACTGTGTTGAACAAAGAAAAAGGTGAAACTTCTGACCTGAAAAGTAGTAGCTTCCGAGCCGATTTCCTACCAGCACACTGCAGACACGTGGCGTTACTCTGTACTAATTTTTCAACTTCATTCATCAATAAGAACAATGTTTTTCATATTTAAGTTCCATATGAAAAGTGGGTATTTTATTTTTTTCTTTAGTTTTTGTTTGTTTTTAAAAGCTTGATACATGTAGCGTTGGATCAAGGCACATACAAGACTGGCCAAAGGGCGTACAATGCACTTTGGTTTTTAGTTGAAGAAACAAATGATTATGGCAACAAAGAGTGGCTTGGGGTTTAAACATGAAATAGCTTATAGTTCAGCAGGAAGGCAGAAATAAACGTTACCTTACAGATTTATCAAGGAATTTCTGGAAAACTGTGACAGTAATGGGCAGTATTCCTGACTGTAATGGCAGTATAGTTAACGCATACCTATATACTGTTTGAGTATATGCTTTAAAATAGCTGTAATCCCCAATTTTGTTTGCCTTTGTGACTAAAATTTTTGAGACCTTGCTTGCGTTGCCTGTTTTTTGTCCTGCTTGTTTTTCTTACGAAGCTGTCCTCTCAGCCCTTTCGCTGTTCTAGAGCAGTTGCGAAGTGTTCTCCCTGTCCCCCTGCCCTTGCCTCCCAAACACCTGTGACCATCCATCACTGTTTTCTCTGTAACAAGCAGACCACTGGTGTCGATAACCAGAAATCTATCCCTAAACCGTATCTACCCCTTGGTTTCCGGAGCCTAGCGCATTTTTTTTTTTTAGAATTCCGTGTTAGAAATTTCATTATCCTTTCTTCCAGGGATCAGTTCTTTTCTTACACGTGTCAACAGTTTCAGTCTCATGCATGTAATTGATTTCATTATTTTCTTTTAAATTGGATTTCACCATTGTTGAATGGATATATCCAGACAGCTGATATTGCCCATTACTACACGCATTTTTGTTTATTGAATATTGTGGTTTACAGATTTAATAGACCCAACATTTAAAGTTCTGTGAGTTTGCAACCACTTCTTGATCTTCTTGATTTGCCAGGTTTAACATTGTTTTATTAATACCAAAGTGAAAAATGGCCTGTGCTTACACTTACAAGGATCTCAGATGAATGTTCTGACTGCTCAACACGGCAAGAAAATTCACTTTCACAGTCAACAAGTCATCTTACTCAGTAGAACACAAAAGTTAAATGGTCTGTAACTTCAATATTAGCAAGGAAAATACAGTACAAATTACTAAAAAATACTAAAATATAGAATTGTGGTCAGGTATCCCCACTACATTAATCGCAGCAGTAGCCTGAAATTTGAAACTTTTAATAAAAAGTTCTTAAATATAAATTATATGGCAAATGTACAGTACATTGCTTTGTCAGTCTTTAATCCAGTGTTTTGCAGTAGAACAGCAACCGTTAAAGTCAGTCTTTCCTTGTTTAAAAAACAAAAAACGAAAAAACAAACCAAAACCAAACCAGTCTTTCACGTCCTTCAGTATCATGAGTGTGAATGATCTGAATCTGGAATACCACTGTCTCTGTAGCTCCTGTTACTACTGCTTTCACTGTGGCTGTTCTTATACAGATTCATGCCGTTAGGTGGGAAAATGGTGTGTATTACAAACTCCTCCTTGGACACTTGGTCGTTGGTGATTGGTATCATCTGAAAAGAAGTCTCCCTGATTTCTAGGATGGAGTTATCCTTCTTGGTTCCCGCTTCGGCGTAGTCATCTTTTCTCCGGCGTCCCTTGCTGTACGCGCAGTTCCGGGAGAACAGGGACCCGTTCCTGTGGACGTACCAGCACACCAGCGCCAGCAGCGCTATGGCCACCAGCGCCACCGCGCCGCCTATGATGGCGGCCAAGGGCAAGCTGGAGTTTTTGTAAGGCTCTTTCTCCTGCTCCCGGTTGAGGGTCGTGGTCGGGTTGTACATCTTCAGAGGTGCCGTCTCGGTCTCGATGCATTCGGGCGTTTCGTCGGAGAGATAGATGTTACTGGTTTCCATGGGAACCATGCACACGCGGTACGGCGATTCTGGCTCAAGAGCTGTAAGCAAATAGTCGTTTCTGTCTCCTGTGACGATGGTTTCAGTTATAGATCCAAAGGCAGGGCTGTGACCCATCTTGAGCCAGCTCAGTCTTAAAGCAGTCATTGGCAGCGCAACCTTCCAGGAGATGTGAATGGTCTCTGTGCTCACAGATTTCACAAATATTGTAATGACTTTGCGTACCGGGCTGGCTGTGGTTCTGTGGTTTTTGTTTAGGTTAGGAGTCTTGATGTCCGGTTGTTTGGTCACAGAAACTGGCCAGTGTCCCTGGGCCGGGTACAGCGTGTTTGGTACTGCGGTAGTGATTTGGATGGTGCTTATATCATCCTTACAATCGAACAGTTCTGCGTTGAGGTCTTTGATAGCCATTCCACGTACTTTTTCCGGCGCCTGACACATCAGCCCCCGTACGTTCACTTTCAAAGGTAATGACTGCAACCAGTCACGGACCCATTTCATTTTGCACCCGCAGTGCCATGGGTTGTTACGAAGAAACAGTTGAGTTATGTTGTCCAGGTCATCAAAGACACCCTGAGGTAAATTGCTGAGATTGTTATTGGACATATCTAGTCGATACAACTGTCTTAAGTAAGAGAAAGCATTGGGTGGCACACGATTGATATGGTTTTCTTGAAGATAAAGTTTTCTTAGGTTTGTTCCTGGCAAATTTACTGGTGCGGCTGTAAGTGAATTGCGGACCAATGACAGTTCTGTAAGATTGACTAGATTCATGAAGACCTTGTCTCCTAATCCATGGTTATTTAGAAGATTTCCATCTAAAACAAGGCGTTTTAGATTTGTAAGGTCTTGAAGGGACAGCTCTGAAATCGTGGAAATACGATTATCATCCAAGCGTAGCTCTTCTATCGTTTTAGGCAAACCCCAGGGAATGGTGCTAAGGTGATTTCGAGAGAGAAAAAGAAGTCTGAGATAGATGTTGTCCCGGAAAGCTCCATCTTCAATGCTAACAGCGGAAACTGAATTATCATCCAAATGCAGTTCTTCCAGATAAGGAATTTGTGAAAGTGAATCATAAGTAATGGTCCTTATATTATTCTCCTGCAAATGCAGTTCTTTAACGTACTTAGGGAGGTTAGTGGGGAATTCATCTAGGCTGTTGTGGTATAAATATATTCTTTCCACCCTAAGCAAGTTCTTCAGTTCTGAAGGAATCCCAGCATTATTTATTTGATTGTTCTGAAGGAAGAGGGTAGTAGCATCCTCTGGGATTCCTGTAGGAATAGATGTCAAATCGCGATCATTACAATATATGAAACCCACATCACAGCGACATACTGAAGGGCATGGTTTGGCACTAACAGAATAAGGTGCCATGTCAAGTAACAGCCCTATTTTAGTCCAAATTAGGAAGATGCTCCAGGTTACACTAATCATGGTCAGGAATGATGAGATTTGTATACAGTTCTGATCTTCAACAATCTAAAAAAACCAAACAAACAAAATTATCCAGATCATCAGTGAAGAAACTGCAATGAAAATTCAACTTCAACATTACAGAAGACATGTGAAACACATACATTAAACTAAAATTCAAGTTTGCAGACATTTTACTTTACTTTCTCTACATCAGTAATTATACTTCTTCTTTTACTAATTCAGTTAATAACTATCCTGCATAGTAATTTAAAATAATATAATCAGGCATGTCTGATCTGTGAATGGTTTTGTTTAAGCAAGAAGGCTCCTTCTGAGGATTCCTCCACGTTTCATGTGTAGAGACAATCTTTGTTCGCAGATAGCAGGTAAGTACAGAGCTCAAGTCAAAACACAGTTCAAGTAAATCATTCTGTATCTTAAAGATAAGTAATTCCTAAGCCAGCTAACTACCTAGGAGCCCTTATGTGAACCATAAAACCCTCACCAAACCCAGAGATTCAGTGGTAGCTATTCTGGAGGTTCAAGAGAGTCCTAATGGCACAGTATAAAATGCAGATAAAAGAGCAAAGACCAGCTAAAGACCTTTCTTGAGTTTTTCTGAGTGCTCAACGTCACATTGTGTGTTTTACAAATACTGCAGCTTACTTTTCTTGTTTTTCAAGCTGGAATGTTTAGAAAGGTGAATGTAACAACTGGTGTGTAGCTTACAAACTGACATAGCTGTTAGAGCTGTGGCTTTCTAGTTGACTGGATGGAATATTTCATTACATGCTTAATTTCATGTTTAAATATTTGTCATTCTCAAAAGTCTTCTTACCAAGCAGTGCACTAATAAGAGACTATTTGGCAGGTTTAACCACATTTTCACATCTTATTAGTTCAAACTGTGCAGGGTAGGATAATATAAATTAACTCTTGAGACTGAAATTGTACTTTGCACTGGTTGTATGTTTGTATATTGAGCTCAGGTAATTAGCATTTTTATAGCTTTTAAGACAACATAATTCAATTACCATTGTAATTAGGGTTGTGAAAACTTCTGTAAGATGACCTATGCATTAAGAGATGTCATGACCCTGTCTCTTGAGGGTTCATATATTAATTGAACTTTATTCTCCGAGGCATGAGAAGGAAAATAAATTAATATTGATCCTACCGTATTTAAAGGTAAGAGTAAATTTTGTGCTTGAGGATATCCAGCAAACGAATTTCTTTCTCTCGAGCCGCTCTTACACTTTACTCCATGGAGCTGCTTCTCTCCCGACCGCGTTTACTCAAACGATCCTTCCCGGCGGTGCGTGCTTCCTGGCGCTACGCCCCGGGAGCAATCCAACAAAGATTTATCATGGTACATAAGCACACCAGGCTGGGGACTAGAAAAGCTTCAACTTCCTTCTATTTTTGTCCTCATGTAAAGTCTGTGAATGGACAGCCTCTTTTGTTTGGTGTAATGCCTTTAACAGGAATTACTTTCTTTGTAGCTCGTACAAACTCGTGTGTGTGCTGTAGTAGTCGGAGGTGGTAACTTGAGCGCCGCGTGATGGAAACTATTCATTATGCTGAGGCTTGAATGATGATCGCCTCTTCAGAGGTCAGGAGCGGGATTTTATCTCTGTCCCAAATTATCCAAGGATAAACTTTGTACAGTGGCTACATCCTGATACATCCACAGCTCTTGGAGAGGACCATTTTCCAACTCTCACTTTTTAACACTTCTGAATTTGTAATGCAGGGAAGAACTCCTCCTGCGCTGCACGCTGAACGTGGGTCGCTCTGCCGTAGGAATGTTATGCAATTCAGGTGGTTTTCTTCATAGGAAGACACAAAAATATTATTTCCTTCCCAGAAAACTCCCCTTTACAGCCTTCCTTGAACTTTTAATTTCCTGTAAATTAAAAACAAACAGAAAAAATTGTAATTAATAACAACTGGTGAACACTTGTATTCAGAGTTGTGCTGCATCCCACTACAAATCATGCTGTGCTTACTGTACATAACTAGTACATCTTGTTATCCCAAAATAACGGTATTTCAGCAAAACGCAGAGATGTTCAGAAACATCTTCTGCTCTTTAATCTCATGTTGTTGCAGTTTTGCTGGAACAAATCTTTTCCCTCCTTCCAGTAGCAAATAAAGCCATCCTGCATGAACAGACAGTAACGAAATGTTTGTGAGCGATGCTTCCCACTTGAGGACAAATGGCAGTCCTGCCTCCTTGGAGGAGGCCAACATGGTTGCTTGCTTTTTCTTCTTGGTAAACTCAGGTGTATCATGAGCCTCTCCTTGGTTTTAAATGTAGAATGAGTTAAACACCATTCAGTAGTTCTTGGATGAAAGAGGAAAAGTTTTCAATCAGAGAATTAGTATTTCGCATCTGCAACATGCTGCTTCTGAACTGTGGACTAGCTAGTAGTCATCTGTATCAGCTTTTTGACAATGGAGATAATACATGGGTTTTCTCCATGAAATGTGCTCGGCATGCCAAGCTGTCTGAACCTTTAACCTATTGTATTTGTCATTTTGCACACTGGAATCACTATTTAGACTGGCATTTTGTTAATCTGATTTTTCTCATTCCAAAAAAGAAAAATAATCTTGGCCTTTCCTATTTCTCGAGGAACTCTAATTATTTGGTTCTTTTTGAATGGTGTATTTTAAGTCTGTCTGCTTCATATCACTATTGCAAAAGTATCCAGCGAGATACCGAGTCTCTGCTCCCTGAGATCATGTAGGCAGTATCTGTCTGAAATAGAAATGGTTAAGTCTGAAATAAAAAAAAAAATCCTTAACATTTACTTCCTTCTCCCTTTTGTGATTGTACGTAGTCCAGCAAACTGAGCACAGCTATGAAGAAATAGCAGGCTGAGTAATGCCTGTTTAGCTCCCTTCATATGGGCATAGGTAGAGTTGCTTCTGGTCCATTATAAAACAACAGACCTAAACTAAAACACTCTCTGCTTTAAAACTCTTTTGCAATTTAAGCAGGCATCATGAAGTCCTCAGTAGGTAGGACAGTAATACTCCTGTAGCAACAGGAAACTGGCGCTGATACAAACTTACTGACATAGATAAAATTATGCTCCTCTTCAACACCAAAAAGGTGACCATTTAAAACAAACAAATAAACCCAACAACAACAAAAACACTTTTAAGATGGTGTTGCTGTTCTCCGAGGCAATAATGAAGCCTTTGCTCTCCTGATGCTGCTTTTATGCTTATCTGAGGGTTTGTGTTTTTTTTTTTCCCACCTTGTTTCAGCAGCTGTGTAGTAGAAATGTAACTTAAAAGGAGAGATGCACTGTAAGATTGGCAGAAATAAGTATTTGAACATATGCTTTATTTAAGGTAAAAACTCTGTGTAGCCAGGTTTGGGAATATAAGGGAATGCACATTTTTAGGGCTAACATATGCAGTCAGTATTAAAAAACAGAACAAAAAGGCTCCACATTCTTAGAGATTAAGCAGTGTCCAGTTTCCTTGGTCCGTATGACTAAAGTGTTTGTGGAAACTTAAGCCCAGGATCTAGTCCTAAAACTCTGAAATAAACAGTTGCTTAACAACTGTATAAAAAATGATGTTTCTCAAGAAGCCGTGATGGAGGGTATTTACTAGAAGTTGTATTGTGAAGTAGAAATAGAAATTTGTTGTTAAGTAGGCCTTGGAAGACTACAATAACTTTTAAGAACTTAGGAAAAAAAAAAAAATCCTGTAAATTGTTCTTCAGAACTTTTAGAGCTGTTAAGTAGGCTGTAAAAAAAACCCAACATGTTAGTATTGATCGAAACAGAGTCTCTGGTATGCATACATTACATATACACAGAGACACGAGAAAGTACGTGCATTGTTTTACCTTTCTAGCATATAAAATATTTCTTCTTTGCTCCATTTGATAGTCATCCCTCCATTTATTGCCGCTATTATAATAGCGGTAATGTGTAGGATTAAAATGAAAGCACTAAAGCTCATTAAGGTCTTGGAATTTTTTATCCCTTCTCTCAAAATTACATAAAAACAAGGGAGAAAAATAAAAGCAGGTCTCTTTGGAGAAGACGACACTGTTTCAAAAATGTGGATTAAGACCATACCCCCCACTCCCTTTTCTACACTTAGAATAGTTTTCTTCAGGTTCCGATTGTTTGATATCTTGCACTTCCCTTTTATATCTCAAGCCATAGCTGAAAACAATGTTTTTGCATATCAAAGGCTCCAGTGATCTGTCTACAGAGAAGAAGGGAATCCTGCTGCCATGCTCCAACTCTCCTCCTCTTGAGCTGTCTCTAAATATTCCCTGACATCCAGTCATTATCGCTGATCCCGCAGGATGAAAAGAGAAGTGACCCCCACTGGGGCAGGCGCTGTGTCCAGGTCCCCGCAACATCAAATTAGGAGGCTTCATGGACACATGGTTTTGAAAGGAGCCATTAATTCTGAGCAGAGCAGAAAAAGATGGATTTTAGAAAGTAGGTGCCAAAATGCTTTTTTAAATGCAAAAATGACTTTTTGGTAACAAAAGTAACGTCGGGACAACTGAACAGCAGCTTTTATGCTTATCTGTACTTGGAGTTGAATGTTTTCATGAACTTTGCTGAACTGCACGGTTAAATTACTTTTCCTGGGACATTGTGTAAGCAAGCGCATTACTACAGATAGTGGGAATGCCCGAGACTTGCGTGTGTACTTATCGCTGGGCTACAGCTACCTAGGGGGACATCTTATTTTAAAATGTTGAAAGTAATTTGCACTATACAAGAAAACGTACCAAAGAACATTGTATTTACTGTAACACGTGGTATCTAGCTGCACTGCCTGTCCTGCACGCAAGCAACAGGAAAAAAAAAAAACCACAAGTTTTGGTATGTTTGAAAAGCTGGGAGTTTTTCTAAAAATGGTGCCAAAGAGATTTCTTCTTTCCAAGATGTGATAAAACCTGAATAAAATCCAGACCTGGCGCACTTCAGGTCACACAATGCTTATTTGGATTTCTAATCCACCTCTGTGGTCTCCGCCAGCAGCTCTTGTAGCTGTGAAAACCAAGGGCTTATTTCTAACCACCAACCCAGCAGGGCGAAGGGAGACATTTGCCCAGTATTTTTAGGTTGTAAATGACAAGAGTAACGTTTAAAGTGAATACTGGAATATGCATATTTGCCAAGCCGAATGATTTACCTTAACTTATACTGCAGAATTACCTCCGTATTGGTTTATAACCTGAAATGCATCAGGAACACAAAACGTGCTTGTAATTGTTTAAAACACTGGTGAGGCCATCTACTGCCAGCTTACTTTTCAAAGGTCACGGTTCCCCTTAAATAGCTTCACAAAGTTCTCAACAAAAGTTCCTCAGTGCTAAGCTGTACTTAAAACAATGCATGTTGGTTTTTTTTAAGTGTATTACTCAGAGTTAGTTGATAGTGACAGCAAAATGCTTTCTAAGCACCCTGTCTAGGAGCTGAAATTTCCACGATTATCGTATTTCAGGAAGGTGCCCCACTCCTTTGTTTAGCGTTAGGCAAGCAGAAGGTCCTCTGACTGTCTTTTTGAGGGCTAAAGAATGCAAAGGTTTTCGTTAAAGTGATAGTGAGCTCTCCAGGTCATAGCTCTGCTGTGTTTTGCTGAAATCTTTTTTTTTTTTTCCCTCCCTGTTGGATAAGGTTTTATTTATTTATTGGCCTTTTTCCCCCCTTCTTGTGCAGTAGCTGAACATAACATTGGCTTTGTCTTTCTAGTTCTAACTCCTGTGTCTTAAAAATGCAAATTTCATGTGATCTTGCCTCAAATGCGATTGAATCTGACTTAGAAATGGGTTCTGAGCAGAAGTTTAACTTCACGCCTAAGGTGAGCCAAACCAGTATTTGCTGCAGAGGATGGAAATGAGCCACGAGTTGTTCAGTGGTCACTCTCTGAAGTTCATTTTTAAAACCCTTCCTTGCTTTGAAGATGTTAGCTTGAAAAGATCCAGAGTATTATGCTGTTGGTACTCGCTCTGTGTTTTGACTGCTCTGCTTCTGCGAAGGCTGCACGTTCAAAAAGCACTTTGAGGGGGAGCGTTTTGCACCGGCTTTGTGTTTTGGGTTTTAGTGCTCGCCGAGTTTGGCCAATTACGGCTTCTAGGTTTTCTTTTGAGCTGCTGCTGAGGTGAGGGAAGTTGCCTGCACTTAAAATGAGAGAATAGAGAACAAATGCTGCCACTCTTTCAAGGGAAAAATCACTATTTTTCCCCCTTGGCGAATTTAAGTGGAATTATACCGGGTATGGAGTTGCTGGCACAAAATGTTAAGCATGTAAAAAAATATTACTCAAATAGCGGATACAGTTGCAGCAGTTTTGCCCTTCCCTTTTAAAATCATCGTTTGCTCATCTACCGACTACTAAATTTGCTCCTTGAAATACAAAACTTGTAAAACCCTGAAGCCGTAAGACTGCTTCCATTCTTGCAGCTCCTGTGCTGAGCTTGCTGTGCTCACCGAGGGCTCCTCCGCATGCCCGCCCTCCGTGCTTCTGGGGTCCCTTATTAAAGATAAACGCGAGCCATCGCATATTAGTTCTTCTGTGCCGCCTCGTGCTTTGAAGCGATTAAGGAAAAACTGCAGAAATAACCAGCCATGAGCATCCAGGCTGCCTGCTGGAAGGAGACAAAGATGGCCATCGACCAGCCGAAGCCACTTGAAATAACTGCAATGCAAAGTTTGCAAACTCCAGCAACCGCTCCGATTGCTCACCGTTGCCTTGCACAGCATCTTTCACCTTTGAGCTATTGGCTACGAAGGGGAAAGGAAAAACGAAACAAAAAAAGCAAAACCCCACAAATGCATCTTTATTTTGTTCTTGCTGTAAAACATGCACACTTTATTTCCAAAGATTAAAGCTTGCTGCGAGTTTACTACAGAGTTTTTTTGCCCACTGGGGGGTGGTACACGCTACAAAAACTGTGCTTTTAAGAGCCACAAGTCAGATGTTTTTTGCTGCTGTCCAGTTTTCTCTGCTTTAATTACAACAAAGTCTGCTGTTGAGAAAAACTGAGGCGGCCTCCAAAGGGGGAATTAAAAGAAAATAAATCACTCTTTCAGAGACTTTACAGAATCTTATTTCCCATGCTGACTGTATTAACAACGGTATTTATCTGGTCACTCTCCAGTTAAACTTAAATGGTACGAACGTACCAAAAAGAAAATGAGAATTAACGTTTTACATGTATACCAAGGGTTGGTCAATGTTTCTGGTGTACAGGAGGAGCAGGGAAGGCAGGAAAGAAAACAGAGCTTTTAGAAGTGATTAAACGTAGATGGAAAAATGGAAGAGCTTGATAGCAGCATGAATAGGGCGATTAGAATAACCTCAGTATATTTTAAGGTAATTGGCTTTATATAAACCCGGAGTACCTTTTGTTTATGAAGGTATTTGAAAACCGATCTCAGACAGGGCTGTATTGTATGGTTTTGGAATAAATTAAAGGAAACTTGAGGGTATTTTTTTGAGGGAGGAAGGGAAGGGCGCTGAAACCTCTTAAATATGACCTAACGTGTGGCGTGTATTGACAAGGAAAACGCGTCCAGATCTTCGCCTTTCGTGGCAGACAGTTCTTTTCTTTGTACGCTTGAATTGACAAATGCACTTTTCACTCTAATTCAAAGAAATGTTCATTAAGACGCCATATCCCCGGGCAGCGGAGGGCGAGTGTAACTGACGCCTCTATCTTTTTGGGCAGCGTTTTCCAGGCAAGGAAAAGCGGGGTCAGGACAACTAATCGCTGTTTTCAAGTCCGCGCAGTGCCTGCCTCTCCTTTCCCCCCGCGTGGAGGGGCTGACGCGGCGGCCCCACGCGTTCGCCTGCTCCCCTGGGAGCCGCAGCACCCGACCGCGCCGCGCTGCCGGGCCCCGCGTGGGGCGAACACCCAGCGGGGCCGGGCACGAAG